>CP053159.1:7014720-7465955 GCA_014607495.2 Carposina sasakii | reverse complement strand
TATTTGTAGGGTAGGTATATCATCATCAATCATCAGCCTTATTGCCCCTATTTCCACTGCTGGACGTAGACCTCCCCCAGACACGCCACAAGGACTGCCATGGGGGGTATTTGGCCATAGTCACCACGCTGGGCAGGCGGGTTGGTGACCGCAGTTTTTATTTTGGACTATGTTGTCAGCACGGGAGGCGCTCCTGCCCACCTCCCGGAAACCCTTAATCGGCTCATACGATACCCACGGGCAGACATGGGGTGGTACGAATTCTACTCTGCCGGCACCACGCGGCGTATGTAGGTATATATTTTATATGTATTCTGCATGTGGCATCGAATATAATGCAGTATCTTGCTGTCTGCTATTTCAGTAATAAAACCACACAATACAGTAATATACCTACTTACATAGTGTAAATAATATGGTATAGACAAGCAGGACGGCCCAAACCCACCTTATCATTTCCGGCGGAGT
Organism: Carposina sasakii; assembly: GCA_014607495.2. Taxonomy (NCBI): domain Eukaryota; kingdom Metazoa; phylum Arthropoda; class Insecta; order Lepidoptera; family Carposinidae; genus Carposina; species Carposina sasakii. The sequence goes on along the minus strand of CP053159.1, from coordinate 7,465,487 downwards.
TGAGCGCAGACTGCGCCTTGCTGAGCGACTCCTGCGCCGCGCTGCGGTCGAGGTTCTCCAGCGGGTGCGCTTCCTCCGCCAATACCTGATGATATACACTCAACAGTTACATTGTATCCAAGTCTTAAGTCTCAGTTATTACGTAAGACTATCTTTGCTAGTTTTAACCCCCTCCCCCTTACGTAAGAACTATTAAGACTCCCTCCCATCCATTTGTCAGAAAAAATATGATATAGTCGAACCCCTCCTCCCCTAAATCGTCTTACGTAATAGATTAAATTGAAATCATGATATCCAAAATGTAACCATATTAAAATTACAAAGACACTAGCTCTTTTATCAGGGTACTTTTTTACTAAAACGTAATATAATATTGCCATCTAGCGATGACTAATTGCACTAGTAAAACAATCTTGAACCATATTGATAATGAGCAAGTAGTTTGACTAGTCACTACAAGGTGGTTTCTATGTAAATGGGCAGGGCTACAGTGTTTAATGCTCCCCTTGTCTCATATTTCACCCCCACTCCGCGACACACTATTTTTGTATGAAAATATGCTTAGCCGCTACTCCTCTTTTATTTCTTGTCCATGTTACATACACACACAGCTGTGTTCTCGAAATAGGGTTGGCTTGGCAGCCAGAACAGTCACGTTTAGCACAGTGGGGACAGATGTAATGATCAGTGACAGGTTGCTAGCTTATAAGCTTAAGAGTATGCAAGGCATCCTCCCGCACACTCCCAATTATTGCTATCGCACTGCTTCCGTTTTACTATTGAAAATTTGGTAATAACCCTGTAGAGTTCCTTAGTCAACTCTTACAACATGCACAGGAGGAGCAGCTCAGGAAACAGGATCAAATTTTAAAAGCTTGAAGGTATAAAATCCCTATTCCAATTTAAGATTCTAGGCTATATACTGGCTATTATGTTGTCTATCTAAGTAAGGCATTAAACTGAGATTTTTGACTTATTTTCATACAACTTTTTGTATGCCTAGCATTTTGACTTAAGTTATTTATCAGTTACTCAATCTCTCTGTAGAGGAGATATTGATAACGGGATAAATTCTTACAGTAAAAGAATCCTTCAAATGAATCCAGTAGATTCGTAACGAATGCAAACTAACAAAAATCAAAATTGTTCATACCTGTACTGAGGAATCATCATTGACAGTGACTGTGCCTGATGAGACGAAGATTTTGCTTTGTTTGCCATCATTTTCTGTTACTGTCACTACACCAGGTCTGAGAACAGCTGAGAATATTATATTTTAGGTTACAAATCAATAATAATATTAATCTGAAACATACATCCAATCATGAAAAAGGCATAAGATAAAATAAAGGCTCTTTTCACTGAAATGGTAACATTATCTCAACAGAAATTACTAGATACATGGTCACTATTTCAACTTTTCAATTACATAGTTATAATCACTGGCAGTTTCCCACTTTCCTTACACCTTACTTGTTTTGACAGATAACCCATACAATTACCTTAAATATCACAATGATATCTTAGTCCTTGTAATAATTCCTCCAGAACATATTTTGGTTACCTACCTGTTAACTAATTTTACAGCAAAACAGCCTAAGCACTGTTTACTTTTTTTTGTAACAAATATATTTTTTTTTATATTTCTTGTTTTCCATGATTTTACACACTTAATTTTCAACATTTCAAAATAACTTACCCAGTGTAGGGACATGTTTGGGAAGTATACCGAAGGCTCCACTGAAAGATGGTACATCAACTTGCTTCACAACTACTTTGTCATAGAAGACCTGAAACAATAATGTAATTTTTAATAATATGATGCATAGTGAGCATGAAGCAGCGAACCTGCACCGATATGATGAATTTGGTGAGAGTGAGATGTCTCACTTTTAAACGTCAAATTCACAGAGCTATTAATAACTAGATAAACTAAGTGGACGTACTTTGCATGTAAAAAATAGACTTAAGAATTAGAATACTCGTTCTCGAGCCAAACTGAAGGAATTAGGGCTGATAGAAGTGGTTTGCAATCCCTTTATACACACCAAGTAGAAACACTTGCCTTGTATCGTTATTATCGTTCTGTGGATTTGATGTTTAAAAGTGAGATATCTCACTCTCACTAAATTCATCATACCGGTGCAGCTTTGCTGCTTCATTATAGTGAGGCAATTTAAGAATTATAGTGAAGTAGATAGGTTGGTATGTAATTGTTTAGCTTACTTTATTGCCAGCTGCGAAAGTAAGAGCCATTTCATCTCCTTTGGGTGCATCAGCGTAAGTACGCATCTGCAACCTCCGGCCAGCATTCCTCAAAAGTCCACGCAGAGACATTGCCATCTGAAAGAGAAATCCATGTTTAAGAAAAATATATGGTGATGAACTTACATGATAACGGTTGGATCATAGATAACAAATAATTTACTCTCATAATATTTACCGACAATTTCGTGCATAACAGTAATGTTGCATAGATGTTATATTTATGTTGGGAACCTTGTCATTGTCCGATTTATGAAGAAATTTACGCTTTTAAGGAGATAAATACGAGATTATGTAATAAATTATAGGTTAGAACAAGATAGTTAGCACCGACTTATACAATTGTTATTTATCATATAACTTATGAAGAGCCCATGTTATTATTAGAATAACTTACTTTAAATATGTAGGATTTTGTAGGTTTACTTTAAAAAATTCAAGTAAACCAATTTCGATCAATGGATTGGAGTGCTGAACAAACCGACTGATTGACAGCCAAAGAATGACAGCAGCACAGACAGATATATTTTTATATTTAGTTTATTCCGAAGGAAAGGCAAGGGGAACTAAGCCCATACAGCCTATGATGGATGATATTTTTTTTTTCTCTTTTTTTTTAAGCTTTTATCGCACAGCGAAAATGTCAGCTTCGTCTTAACCTACACTTATACTACTATCCACCAATACAATATTTACTTATAAAGCACCTATGTAATCAAATTAAGATCTATTAATCCTATCATTTAAAAAAAAATATTTCAGCAGCATCTTCAGATGAAGGTGCAGCCAATACGCTTTGGAAAGAACCCATGTTTGATCCTCCAAGGCCTAACTTTTGAACCAAAACTAATCTATCAGCTTGATTCTCTGCACATTCCATCAACAAGTGATGAACATCCTCAACTACCCCACATGTGTTACAATTAGGAGAAATAACTTTTTTCATAAGGTATGCAAACTTGTTAGATGGAATGTGACCCGACCTCAATCTTAAACCTGTAACAATATATTTCCTGCCAAGTTTACTATAATTAAACCACGGTATTTTCGGAGGTTCAGTCTGCATAGTTCTGTACCAAATGCCTTTATCTTTAGACCGTTCATCAAAATATTCTGTCCAAATCAAATGACACTTATTTTTATATTTAGGCAACATCTCCGAATACCCCGGCTTAATATTAGTTTCTAAACCCCTTACGCTAGTGAGTCCAGCAATATGGTCTGCTTCTTCATTACCTGCCAACCCTATATGTGATGGAATCCATTGTATCCTTATTTGAGATAACATATTGCTTTTATTTAACAGAATTATTTTATCAAGAATAGCATAAGCGGTTGTTAAACCTCTATGGCCAGATGTACAACGAGCTAAATGCTGAAGAGCGCTTCGACTATCTGTGAAAATAACTACTTTAGGGAGTTTTAGATTAATTATGTAATCCAAAGCTTTGGAGATAGCAATGAGTTCCACTGACATGATGCACATTTCAGAGTTGGCCTTATAACTTCCTTTACATCTGGTTTTTGGGTGATAGAAAGCTGCGCCGGAACCCTTGACACTCTTTGAACCATCTGTGTATATTTTGTATATATTTCTTCTAGAATTTTATTTTTTTAAATATTTTTGTCATACATGTTTTTTGCGCTTTTGAGGCTCTCTAGCTTAATATTCAATATTTCATTAACTTGGATATTGCTAACCCAAGTATTTAATGTAAACATTTGTAATGGATATGAGGATGATATTACTTCTTGCTGCGTCTCATTGAAACATGACACTAACAAGGGTTTCTTTTTATTTTCCCAATATCTACTAGAACAAAGAGTGTGAAGGGAACTAAGCATATTAACAGTTATATTATCTGACCAAGATCGAGCCTTAAGACAAAACTTAAACCCTAAAAACTTCCTTCTTATATATAGGGGAGGTATACACATTTCAGACGCCATGACATGAATAGGAGTGCTTTTGATAAAGCTGCCAATAACTCTCAAGGCTCGATTCTGAACTTTATCTAATTTATACGTGTGAGTTTTCACACTATTATCATAAAGGAAACATCCGTAAACCAGCCTACTTCTAATCAGGGATATATATAATCTCCTAAGATATTTGGGATGAAGCCCCCAGGAGGGACCTGCTAACACCTTAAGAATATTAATAAATTTTTGAGACTTAGCCTCCATTTCATTTATATTTTTACTCCAACTGGATGATATTGATGATGATGACTGGAAACGTCGGGAAAATCTCCCTCAGCTTTTCCCGCCGAATCCAGCACAGACAGACAGTTTATAATTTTTTTAAAAAATTTATTAAGGGCATTGGCAAGGGCACCTTCAGCCCAACCAGAATGTTTATCATTCATCTGAGCTGAGGCACAGACAGACTATAAAGCCGGCGACAGACATAGCTTCACTTGATTGAACACTTGTTTGATTACCATGTGTGGCACGAGACTTTGAATATGTGTCCAAAGTTTGGACAAAGATTTGCACTTTGCCATGCGGTGTCGGTTTTTTAGCGCACATCAAAGCGTTCAAAGTCGTATGTGTTCAAATGTTTACGTAGCCTGCCACATTTACGCAATATCCATTTGCGAAACGGTTGTGTGAGACTGTATTGAAATAGTGGTTAAAATTCATCAAATATACATAGGTCCCTTGTTTTATTACGGTACGGTACGGTACTTGGCCGCGTGGTACCAGCAGAGTAGAATTCGTACCACGCCATGTCTGCCCGTGGGTATCGTACGAGGCGATTAAGGGTTTCCGGGAGGTGGGCAGCAGCGCCTCCCGTGTTGACAACATAGTCCAAAATACAAACTGTGGTCACCAACCCGCCTGCCCAGATTGATGAATGGGCTTATTTCCCCTTGCCTTTCCTTTGTTTTGTTAGTTTAGTTTATCCCGAAGGAAAGGCAAGGGGAACTAAGCCCATACAGTCATTGACTTTAGTAAATGATTGCGGAATTTATGATGGATGATATTGATGATGATGAATGGAAACGTCGGGAAAATCCTCAAGAATGGGTGTAAAATTAGAAAAGATCAAAAAGAATTGCAGAAACAACTTACATGAGCCCATGAAGAGATCGTATTCCGACTAAAGTTTTATTTAGCTTACCTGCATATAAAACCATGCACACGCACTAGATTCACATCACAAGTAAACAAAATATAACCTATCTACCAGAAAACATAACTTTACGGACACATGCAAGCCATCTACAAATAAATTTTGATTTTCATAAGAAAATTACACCCGTTCCCTTCCAGCTTTTCCTGCAAAATCCCCTCTTGCCTTCCCTTCGGATAAACTAAATAAAAAAAAATGACTGTCAAAATGTGGAATAAATAATATTTCGGCGGAAAAAACTGGAAGGGTTCAGGTGTAATTTTGTAGTGAAAATCAAAAATTATTTGTAAATGGCTTGCATGTGTCCGTAAAGTGAAGTTTTCTGGTAGATAAGTTATATTTTGATTACTTGTGATGTGAATCTAGTGCGTGTGCATGGTTTTATACGCAGGTAAGCTGAGTAAAACTTTAGCCGGAATACGATCTCTTCATGGGTCCATGTAAGTTGTTTCTGCAATTATTTTTAACCGACTTCAAAAAAAGGAGGAGGTTCTCAATTCGTCTGTATGTATAATATTTTTTTTATGTATGTTTACCGATATTTCAGTCAATTATAGACGGATTTCAAAATATTTTTTTTTGTTGGATAGAGTTCACTTCTGAGGTGGTCCCATTTTCACCAGGTCAGGATCTGATGATGGGATCCAGGAGAAATCAAGGGCAACCACCGAAAATTGTATGCACGCATGGTGCTTTTGTTACGTAATCATGTCTTACTCAGGTATATGCTTCAGGGTGTCAACATCTAATGCTGCTGTGCTGATGATGAAGCTACAGAACTCATTAACGGTTAGGAGTTTGGATACAGTACTGCAATTGGTCAATGGAAACTATTTAGTAGTATGTAGGGCTAACGTGTTACTTGAATCAACATCTGATGCTGCTGTGCTGATGATGAAGCTACAGAACTCCTTAACAGTTAGGAGTTGGGAGACAGTACAGCAATTGGTCGATGAAAACTATTTAGTAGTGTGTAGGGCTGACGTGTTACTCGAATCAACATCTGATGCTGCTGTGCTGATGATAAAGCTACAGAACTCCTTAACGGTTAGGAGTTGGGAGACAGTACAGCAATTGGTCGATGGAAACTATTTAGTAGTATGTAGGGCAAACGTGTTACTTGAATCAACATCTGATGGTGCTGTGCTGATGATGAAGCTACAGAACTCCTTAACGGTTAGGAGTTGGGAGACAGTACTGCAATTGGTCGATGAAAACTATATAGTAGTATGTAGGGCTAACTTATTGCTTGTGAGGTATACTTGAATCAACATCTGATGCTGCTGTGCTGATGGTCAAGCTACAGAACTCCTTAACGGTTAGGAGTTAGGGGACAGTACTGCAATTGGTCGATGGAAACTATATATGTAGGGCTAACGTGATACTTATATGGGTAGATACTACTCCTGAGATGGTAATGATTAAAACCTTAGGTATACATGGTGTTTTTTCGTTGCCACCCTTAACTAAGGGTACGTACTCTATACATCAAATAAAATAAGTTTATGCAAAAAAAAAATGCTGAGAAACGATGTAAATTTTTTGAAACAATTTTTTTATTAGGTACTTGATCGGCGAAATGTATAGAGTCCAGTGTTTATGTTAGTTTTTTTATAGACAGATATTAATTATTTCTCGTGAAAAATCTTGCTACGCGCGTCTATGTGCATTCATGCAGAAAAATGCAGTCTATTTACTCAACTTTGGACCCTAATATTTTGGAAACCAGACACTTCCCAGGTATGCTTCCAAGGAGAAAAATGATCGTGATGATGAGGAGATTACGTAGTTTTCGGGAACGTTGACGACCAAATATCAGCCTGTATAAACTAGCATTTATTTAAGTCCACAACGCATTAACACAACTAAAAATCGAGAAATAAACTGACTTTTTTAAAAAAAATTAACCGACTTCAAACTTTAACTAAAAAGCGATAAATAACGTAACTAATTTATCTACTTAATACATATTAAATATCTCAAATTATTTAAATATTTACAACTTAATACCTAATACTTTAACAAAGTCATCTTTAACTATTTAAATATTTATAATTATCACATATTTTTTGGAGTCGGTGCCAGCCTAGGTAACGTAGTGTTGATGGACGCGCGCGACTGGCAACGCCACACACACGGCAAAATACAATACGGTGTAGTACGCAGCGGTAATGCAATTTCCTATTCTTGGTTTTACTATTTAGTGTGGGTCAGTTTTCTTAATTACATTTATTTGTTTGGCTGGCACCGACTCCAAAAAATATGTGATAATTATAAATATTTAAATAGTTAAAGATGACTTTGTTAAAGTATTAGGTATTAAGTTGTAAATATTTAAATAATTTGAGATATTTAATATGTATTAAGTAGATAAATTAGTTACGTTATTTATCGCTTTTTAGTTAAAGTTTGAAGTCGGTTAATTTTTTTTTTTAAAGTCAGTTTATTCATTTTGACAAACTTTACACTTGTTCTTGAGGATTTTCCCGACGTTTCCATTTATCATCATCATTATCATTCATCATAAATTCAGAAATCATTTACTAAAGACAATGGCTGTATGGGCTTAATTCCCCTTGCCTCTCCTTCGGTATAAAGTAAAAAAAATGGATTAATTAAATGTCAAATGGCCAAGGATTCGGCGGGAAAATCTGGAAGGGTGCTGGTGTAATTTTCTTGTGAAAATTAAAAATTATTTGTAAATGGCTTGCATGTGTGATAAGTGATGTTTTCTGGTAGATAAGTTATATTTTGATTACTTGTGATGTGAATCTCGTGCGTGTTCATGGTTTTATACGCAGGTAAGCTGAGTAAAACTTTAGCCGGAATACGATCTCTTCATGGACAGATGTAAGTTGTTTCTGCAATTATTTTTCATTTTGACTAACTTTACACTTGTTATAGAGGATTTTTCCGACGTTTCCATTCATCATCATCATTATCATCCATCATAAATTCAGAAATCATTTACTAAAGATAATGGCTGTATGGGCTTAGTTCCCCTTGCCTTTCCTTCGGGATAAACAAAAAAAATGTCAAATGGCCAAAACAGGAAAACAAAAATTAAATCTGCATGAAAATACGCGGTAATTGCTGTGTGAGTGTGCGATAGTTATTATTTTATTCCACTATTGATTGATGAATTTATCAATATTAAGTACCTGATTAACTTTTGGTTGTTAATTAGGAGATTGTAGATTACGCGATGACTATCGAGAGTTTAGATGTAACCAAGTTATCGAAGCTAATTTCACAACAGGTGGAATATGTAACGTGTGTTGAATGGTGAGATCTACTGTTTATAACTGCAATAATTAGTTCAAGCCAGAGAAAGGAAGTAGTGCTAGTACGAAATCACAGGAACGGAGATAACTAGATGACACTTGGCAATTGTATAGATTAGACATCAGCATAACACAGATTATTCCTACTATAATTTATAGTCCAATCCAACCCATCAGCTAGTTTTTAGGTCACTTCATCATTATCATCTTCCTGGCCTTATCCCATTATTTACGGAGTCGGTGCAATAAGGTTTCTCCTGAAACTCACATTACCAAAGAATAAAATACTTACTATACAATGAGTTTTTATTTTCTTTAGAATAGCCTTGAAGATGAAGAGCTCAGTGCATACTAAATAAATAGCGGACAAAGCTCATATACTTAAAGATCAAAAACCGTGTTCGAGAAGGCAACTCTAAAGAAAATAAAACCTCATTGTCTCTATTCGAAATTTTTATACCCCAAAAATTTCTTAAGAATTTTATTTTATTAGTGAATCACATTTTAAAGCTACAATATCTGCATATTTATTTAACAATTAATGTAGTATAACCTTTTTTGTATTTATGGGCAATAAACAACATCGTCATCATTTTGTGTAATTTGAAATTATTACCACACATTAAGGGAGCATTGTTTTTACTTGTTACATTTAGAAACGAAATTGTATTAGGCGTTATAATTCGGAAATTCAAACATTCACTATGGGTGCGCCCACCACCGGGCCCTACACCCTTGTTACGGTTGTTGGCGAAACATATGTTATTTAACTAGTTTTTGATTTTGGAATAGTGCAATGTATTGTCTTGCATGCTAGGTGCTCGGGTCTGGTTTCTCGTGGTGATTGTAGTTAGTGCAAGTGCCTGTTTTCGCAGTTATGAGTTATCAGATCCGAGGGTCAGTGGAGGGTGTAGGGCCCGGTGGTGGGCGCACCCATAGTGAACATTTAGAAATGTCAGAATTCTACGGAATAAAAAATCTGAGTATAAGTACATAATTTTTTTGTACCATTTGTTATTCTTTTTCAGTTGCAAATATTATATTAACCCATTAACTACGTCATGTGGACACACTCTCTGTCAGGCATGTTGGAGAGGCCGACGCACATGCCCTACTTGTTCTAAATCTGTAGACAAAAAAGCACTTAAACCGAACTTACCTATTCGGGAACTTACGGAACATGTTAACATTATGGGAGAAGCATTTGAAAACCTTTTTAATGTTAAATGTAAGTCTTTCACCTACTTCTCATTTTTATTTATACCCCAAGTATCACACTTGTATACCTACCTAGATTTTAATATCTTGTATGTATGTACTTATTTAATTTTAATTTATGTTTTATTATTTTAACGGATTATAATCCATTAGGATATGGTTGATCGTTTCATCTTTAAACATTGTGCTGAGGAATTCAGCTTTGTTTGCCAAGATTTGGCTAGTGTATAGCTATCGGGATGAAAAATAACGTTGCCAATATGTAATTTAGAAAAGTGATGGTAAAATTCGTCATCCGAGTAATTGACCCGGTGGCTCAGTGGTGAGAGCGCTGACCCGCGGAATGCAGAGGTCGTGGGTTCGATTCCCACCCGGGTGAGGAATTTTTTCCATTTCTTTATTAATAATAAAAAGTAGCCTATATGTTAAGTGTAAAAAGTAGCCTATATGTTATCGCGGTTGTCGTAAAAAATTAATTCACGTTTGTCCCCTTCCCGTGGGAATTTCGGGAAATCCGTTCCCAGTGCTTCCTCGGGGTCCCAAATAAACATATATGCTCAACTTCAGATTCACATGTTTAACCGTTTTCGTAAAAAATAAATAATTCCCGTTGGTCTCCTTCCCGTGGGAATTTCGGGAAATCCGTTCTAGTGTTTCCTCGCAGTCCCTAATGAACATATATGCCCAATTTCAGCTTCATATGTATAGCGGTTTTCGTAAAAACTATGAATTCCCGTTTGTCCCCTTCCCGTGGGAATTTCGGGAAATCCGTTTTTAGTCCTCCCTCGCTGTCCCCAATGAACATATATGCCCGATTTCAGCTTCATATGTATAGCGGTTTTCGTAAAAAATATAGAATTCCCGTTGGTCGCCTTCCCGTGGGAATATCGGGAAATTCTTATAGCCTATGTTCATCCAGGTCCAATAAGGATTCTAACGGTGAAAGAATTTTTGAAATCGGTCCAGTAGTTTTTGAGCCTATTCATTACAACCAAACAAACAAAGTTTTCCTCTTTATAATATTAGTGTAGATGTAGATTTTATTTTATTATTTTTTAAATTATACTATAAAGCTGATGTTGAATTTGGGTACTTACTTAATTTGTACCTATGTTTATATTTTAACTATATAACTTACTAGCAGCCGCCCACAACTTCGTCCGCGTGAGGGGGCGTTGTACCCGTGCGAAGCCGGGCAGGTTGTTGTATAGACCCTTCCTTGGTAAATGGGCTATCAAACACTGAAAGAATTTTTCAAATCAGACCAGTAGTTCCTGAGATTAGCGCGTTCAAACAAACAAACAAACAAACTCTTCAGCTTTATAATATTAGTATAGATTAATAATGTTGGCTTAACAAAGTAAATTTTAATTTTTCTAGTGGATGAACTTCCCCTTGAGGCACCTGAAAAAACAATGGCCCAAGGAAAAGATTTAAATACCAATGTCATACATTGGTTAGCTGATTCTCAGAACCAGTTCTCAGCTCCGCAAACTGACTCACAACAATCTACTCAAGATTTTCTTTTGCCTTCAGTACAAAAACAAAAAAGCCAACCCATAGAAGTGACTACAAGTGAGGTACTAATTCACTCAAACACAAAGGTTATAACTAGCCCTACAAAAATTGTTCACAAACCTAGACCTCAACAAGATGACTGGGATAAAATTGAGGAATTACCTGATACAGAAGAAGCAGATGTTATTAAAAATAAACAGAATGTTATAGGTCCAATGGATTTTGAACCATTTTTTATTGACGAAAATGATTACACTGCAGGTAATCCACGGAGAAGTTCTAGAAATAGGGACACAAAGTCTAATAATTGTTATGATGATCCTGAACAAGTTGATGATGTAGCTGATAAAACTAGTTCTAAAAATTCTGCTGCTGGCACAGAACGATCAAACACAGTAAAACAAAACTGGAATAATGTTACCAGAATGAGGAAAAAATTTAGTAAGTTAAATAAAAACAATAGAAATAAACTTAATGTATCTATTGAAATGTGTAAAATAGCTCAGAACTCTTTAAATAAGCAAAAAGATACACCAGAGAAAGACATACCATTAAGTCTTGCTATAGATGATAATACTCCCAATATTTGTGACAAGAAAGCTTTAGATACTGTAAATTGTAGTAATAAAACCTTAGATTCTAATAAAGAAAACATTAATTTGACCAACAAACATATTTCCAACGTGACCCACAATTTTCAAAATAATTTAATTAAGGATGGACATATTCAAGACAACAACATCCCATTAAGTCATAAAATAGCTGAGCCTAGGAGAATGCCTTTTATCAAAAAAGGTTACTTACACACTGCTCATACAGAAAAAAAGAAAGAAGGAAATAATATCAAAGCATTTAACATAACAAACACAGACAGTTCCAATGCAGATGATATTGAAATATCTATTAAAATTGGATCTACTGTAACTAATATTTTAATAAAGAAGAAAACCAATGATGTTCGACTTCAAGTTAATACTGACCGTGAAATTCAAACTTCTTTAGGACCATATGAATTACCGAATGATAATATTACATGTGTTACACCCAATAAGGTTGATCAAGTTTTAAACATTGAAAGGAAGGAAAAAAAGGATATAGTTGAAAGAGATATGGTTAAATCACAACCAGCAGCAGTTGCCGATAAAACTCTGTCTTCTAAGAGAAACACAGAATCTGCTGCAACGGCAACAGCAAATTTTGAAATAACAGAGAGTGTGGAGAAAGAACTTTCAAAAGTAATGGATATACAACAAAATATGGAGGAAACACAAAAATCTGTGCAACATGCTGCACATAATAATGACACAAGGGCAAATACACACGATGTAGTTGCTGAATTATCTAAAGATATGGAATGTTTAAATGACTTAGATATATTTGAAAGTGGATCCACAGTCAAACAATCAGTACAATTACTTAAAGATACTAAATATGCTGCTTCGGAAATATTGATTCCTACTTTAGCTAAAAGCAAACTTAAAACTCAACATGTTACAGATAAAAGGAATAGAGGACTAGATGACGAAAATTCTATGCCTTGTAGTAAAAAAGCTAAGATTGTATCTAGTAACAAGTCACAATTGGAAAAAGAACAGTTGAAACTTACTGAACATGACAGTGAAATTATTCAATATGATGATGTTATGGATAAAGTATTTGCCAACATTGATGCAGACTTAAAAGATTCTCAAAAAAGCAAAGATGTATCTAGAAGCAAGCAGATCCTTCAATCTAGCAAATCATTAACCACACATAAGCAAACACAAAAAACACAGGTCTTATTTCAGTCACAGAATAATAAGAAAGATAAATCCCCTGTGGGAATTGAGAGTGACAAAGTTTGTAATAAAGATGCAATGCATCAGAAATATAGTGAAAATATATTTTCTTTCTTAGATAAAGATAGTGAGCCTCATGATATTGTGCAAGGAGTAGAAAATAAGGTACAAAGTCAAAATTTCACAGTACAATCACTTGATTAACTATTATTGGTTATAATGTCTGTACATTTAAATCTTTCAGATTCCTAGCACTAACACCCAACAGAAGATACAAAACTTGTTAACCCCTGGTATGTGCCGTGATCTGGCTGCTACTGAAGTGCCCATGGAAACTGAAGATGTGCAAATTATAGAAAACTTTGGAACTCCTCTACAAGATCCAGATGACTCTGACAAGAGTATTGTAGAAGAAACTCCTCAAAAGTTCGTACAGTTTCTGTAAATAATAAACTTACTGGTAACATAAAAGTTACAAAGGTTGCATAAAGCTACATTGGAATTGTTGTCTTTGGTCGACGAAGTTCAATGAATAACAAATTGTGTTTAACAAAAGGGCAACAAGAATATAATGATTACATTCACTAATGTGATGTTTTATGACTAATAAATTTATTATTGTTCTTTTTGTCTTTCAGAAATTATTCCTTTTCCAAGCCTAACTCCAAACGTAATTCTGGTAGCAAACATGAAAATGATAATGAAAAAGGTCAATATATGAAAAAGATGGGATCCAACAATGTTTTGGAAGTGGCTAAAGTAACCAACATTGATAATATGAAAAGTGTCATAGATTTATCAGATTCAGAAATGGAATCAAATAAAACTATCAAAAATACAACTATAGTTGATAAACAAACTTTAGAGACACCACTGACAATCAATAAATTTGTTGGTCAAATAAAACATAAGTCCACTCCTGTAGCTCGAAAATCTCTAAATTTCAACCAAGAAGATCCAGAAAAAATAGACAATGATGATCCAGAACAGACACTGTGTCCAACAACATCACTTGTGGCCCAAACAACCCAAGAAAGGGACTTTATGCATAAGGCTTTTGAAGAAAGTCCTAAACCATTGTTAAGACCAATAACACATAATTTGAAAAACCAGAAAGTAATGAAATATAGCTTGGTTGGATCTTGTCTAACAGCAGTTGAGTTGAGGACTCTCAAACGTCTTTGCTCTCAATATGGTTGGACCTTCTTGGATTCTTTCTCTAGGGATATCACGCATTTGGTTGTTAGTGTTGATGAAGAAAACAAATCACAAAGGTAATTTCATTATAATTATCAATAATTTTATTTAATTTTACTAAACTTATCTAGGTAAATAAACATAAATCTTCACTTCTTCTCACTTTTCTATAATATTCTTATTAAAAATTTAATAAAATAAATAAATCTTCGTATTAAAATATTAATTAATATAGGTGCTATTAATATAGCGGCTATTAATATTAATATTTATTTATATATGTCGGCGCAATCCTCAATTTAATTCAAATCATACTCTTTCACTTATTAGAAGCCCAAGTGTAAACAGGTCGGAACTAAGACATTGTCGTCACTCTGTGAATCAGGCGACTGTGCGCGGTCGTGCGAGGCTCGGATGCAGGTATAAAAGCCGGGTGCTCGGTTGGTACGGGGTCTGTCCTCTCGTTAGAGAGTAAGTATATTCTTTGGGTCAGTCCGATTGTGGCATCCGTACTGTGCACACGTCTTAATTGTGAAACTGGTCACACCTGAATCACATTTTACTACATAGTGGACCTTGATGATGTGCTACCCATTGCACCTGATGATACTCCTTCACCAATACTGCGCCCTGGCCATTCCGAAATATATATATATATATATATATATATATATATATATATATACTAGTGGACGCCCACGACTCCGTCCGCGTGGAAATTGAATTATAGCTTATATGACACGTTTGTCGGTTTACCATAGCAGTGCCATCTATTGATTACTTACTCAATCCAGTCGAAAAGTATCGACATCTGTTAGAATCTTTTGGAGTTAATAGATAATTGTGACTGTCAATTAATTATAAACAAATAATTTGCAATAAGCTATCCTATCTCTCAAGTTGGACCAGACTGCTCACGGTGTGCCAATTTAATTTAAAATCGGTTAAGTAGTTTAGGAGTCCATCGCGGACAAACATCGTGACAGGAGATTTATATATATTAAGATATATATTAATAAGCGGCTATTTATATATATATATATATATATAAGCGGTTATAGCCCAGTGGTTAAGACGTGCACCTTCCAAGCGGGAGGCGTAAGTTCGATCCCAGTCACGGGCCTGTACCAATGAATTTATTCATGTACAGATTTTAATGTTGTAAAATTGTCACTTAGCTAGTGCCTCGGAAAGCACGTAAAACCGTTGGCCCTGCGCCTGATCTCTGTCCGGTCGTGTCGGCTTTCCGTCCCATTGGACTATGAGAGTAACGGAATAGAGTGTATTTGTGTTTGCGCACATATACGACCACAGGAAATCCGACGAAGCAGTGGTATATCCAGGAAAAGAAGTTAAACGATGTATAACTATGTACAACTGTTTATTTAAATATTTCACAGTTAGGCTGCCTTTGGCGGTATTTTATTCGAGAAAAGCAGCACCATATCACTTAATTTACACTGTTTATCTTACTTGTTATTTCAGTAACTAATTTAACAATACGATTAACTTTTTTAAATACAAACGGAAGTAGTTTATTTCAAACTGCAATTGAACAAAGTAACGTCTTACAAGCTCAACAGTCAAGAATAAAAGTGAGACCATTTAGTTTCTACCCTACTATTTATACAACCATCGCAACCTCCCAGAACAATATTGCAGAAGTCATAATAACTACTTTTATTAAATATAGCCCTTAATCAATTGACTTTATATAATAATAATAATTAATATTATAAGGTACGCTATATATTCATATGTATGATGTGGTGCTGACTGTAAACTGTAACACACACTTGTGCACTGTAATATCTCCTGCGTACCTGGCCAATCTCCGTAGAGATTGGTCGCCTTGGCCGAAATACGGTCGGAGATCGTCATTAATATAGATTGTGTTTTATTTTAGATCAGTGAAATACATGTGCGCGTTAGCGGCATCTAAGTGGATAGTTTCGTATGAGTGGGTGGACCAATGTATAGCAAGGAATCAAGTTGTTGATGAGGTAAGCCTACATAATTATATTTTTGTTAGGGGTTAAAAGGGGAAGCGCTTCCGGATCCACCGGGGCACTAGTTATTGTTTGGCCGATATAATTTTATATTTCCATCATTGTGAGAAACTTCGATATTGCGTTCTAAAATTTGTATTGAACTGTTCTATCTTGCGTCCAATAGGCAGCTCTGCTACATAGCCTATATATTTATTTTCGTACTATTTTATTTTGCTGCTTCTTTTTTAAATTCATAGTACCAACATCGCCATATCGTGAAACACTAGCGAAACTGCCTGTTCTTACGTATAGATTCGACTATATTTTTATCATGATCGGGATGAAAAATAACGTTGCCAAAAATGTAATGTAAAAAGAGATGGTAAGATTCGTCATCCGGATTAATTGACCCGATAGCTCAGTTGGTTAGAGCGAAAGCACGGTTTGCGACAGGTCGTGGGTTCGAGTCCCACTCTGGTTAAGAATTTTTTTACTTTTTTTATTAATAATTTTATAATATACTAGCTGTTGCCCGCGACTTCGTCCGCGTCAACAAACATAATAAAATATTTTAAAGTACTTCTGCGTAAATTATATTTTTTGTTTTATTTTCTTGTGGCAGAAGAACATACTGATTTTCTCCGCAACCCGATCTTGACAACGCGACATATAATTGGCCGTGTAAAAAGCAGTCTTGACGTAAGTCAATTCCAACGTGTTTAATTGTTTGCCCCTGTGATTTATTAATTGTAACAGCAAAAGATAACTTAACAGGGAATTGAATTCTTTTAAAATGTTGAATAACTTTTCCTAAGACGGTATTTTCATATCTCTCATAATTTAGCTGGGCTGTTAAGGGTTCTGCATCAGGTTATCTAGACCTTCAATTTTATTACGTTATTAGAAAGTGCTTATCATGCTGAGCAACTTTTCCTAAGACGGTATTTTCATATCTCTCAAAGTTTAGCTGGGCTGCTAAGGGTTCTGCATCAGGCAGTCTAGACCTTCAATTTTTTTCTTTCATATCATTTCTACGTCATTTTATTCTTTCATACATATTTTTTGGATAACTTGAACCGTTTACGCAGCGCACGCAACGGAAGTCTCCAAAGTTGAATAATTTTCCCCGTTTTTTCCACATTTTCCTCTTATTCTTCGTCCCTATTGGTCGCACTGTGATGATATATAGCCTAAAGCCTTTATCGATAAATGGACTATCCAACACAAAAAGAATTTTTTAATTCGACCCAGTAGTTCCGGAGATTAGCGCGTTCAATCAAACAAACAAACAAACAAACTCTTCAGCTTTATAATATTATATATAAGTATAGATTTTTATCACTTTCCCCGGGTGGATGGGTTATAAATTATATTATTAGAAAAAATAGTTAACGCGCTTTTCTTCATTGCCACAAGGCATTAAGATCGAATAGCATGTCAGCCACGTCACGAATTTTACTATGTTGTATTTCCGTGATTGCCACAACGCGTCGTGAGCGTGTTCATTAAAAACGTAACTTCATTGCGAATTTCATCTTAGATACTGTTATCACAACAGGCCCCCTGAATTCGTAAAAGCAATAGCAAAGCCGAAGCCGCGCGGTCGCTATAATTGAGAGCGGGCGGGCGCAGGGCGAGGTGCGGGGCGCGGGAGGACGCCGAGCGCTCTTTGCGCGCTCTTAATTATCGCGGCTTTTACGTAATCAGGGGGACGTTGTGAGCTATTTTTTCGATCAATGGACGTTATCGGTCTCCTTGAGCTTGGGAAACTGCAGGATCATAAAGTACCCACAGACACGTTTAGCAAAGCGGGGACAGATGTAAGATTAGTTCCTTAGTCGACTCTTAGGTACGATATGCACGAAAGATAATGTAGAGATGTATTCTAATGAAGCCCCTCTGGAATTAAAACATAATAGTATTTACACATTTGAAAATTACAAGTACACGGAGAGCAACAACGTAGAACAAGAAAATTGAAATAGGGTAGAATTGAAAATTACAAGTACACGGAGAGCAACAACGTAGAACAAGAAAATTGAAATAGGGTAGAAATAGATGCAATAGAAAAGAGTAAGGCGATTATCACATAGCCACGCACCATGCAGCGTAGCGCGTGAATGCGTTTTCTAACGTTGCTTGTAAGTATTTCCGTTTGTATAGAAAACATGCACAGTCCAACACACAGAAAATGCATCCACGCGCATTCATGTAGGTCCGTCGACACGCAACGTGCAGCGTGGTGCGTGGCAGTGTGTTTATCGCCTAAAGTAAGAGCAGATATGTAAAACAGAACAGTAGTAACAAGAAGAACTGTGCACTTTATTTGGAGCCTGGCAGTCACGTCCCGTGTAAGTGCAGCTGCCAAACATTACAATAACTTATGTTTTAACAGGAGCCATTTGAAGTATTGGATACGACGGGAGTACCCGGCCCGCGGAGGTCGCGGTTGGCCAATCACAAGCTGTTTGAAGGAATCACATTCTACTGCATGCCCCCTTTCAGCGTACTGGACAACAATGTGCTAGAGGTAAATATTAACTGACGTGAATGGGCGTTTTTCCACTAGACGACAGGACTACAATACGACCACAACATTCGGTCATCTCACGAAGAAGGTATAAAAGAGGAGGTGGGACTATGAACTGAGTCGTGTGGCAATCGTGAGGGCATGACGTCATGATAGGGGCGGAGCTTCAGCGCCAGTGTAACGCACTAGCTGTAACCACACGCTTGTGCTCCGAAATGTAACCGTATTAAAATCACAAAGACACTAGCGCTTTTATCAGTGTACTTTTTTTACTAAAACGTAGTATAATATTGCCATCCAGTGATGAGTAATTGCACTAGTAAAACAATCTTAAACCATATTGATTATCCGGTATAAAAACATTTTCCTGGGATAAAAAGTAGCCTATAAGGAAGTAGCCTTTAAGTGGGACCTGTCACAATATATTCCTGAAAACTGATTTGAAATCGGTCCAGCCGTTTCTAAGATTAGCGTGCACAAACATCGATCCGTTACAATTTTATCATATGTATAGATAGATGAGCAAGTAGTTTGACTAGTCACTCGGGGACCGTGTTTTAGTCGACTCGTCTAGTAGAAAAACGAGTCATACCATTTGATACAATTTTGCTTTCTAAAAGCCATAGTCGTGCTGTTGTCGTGGTCGTGTCGTGGCCGTGTCGTCTAGTGGTAAAACGCCCAGTAGCATGTCGTGGGCGAGGGATATATCGTACGTCTAAATGTCAAACCTACAGAGCTGTGTGATAGTTGGACATAATATGTAACCCGCGTGTAAAAAGGGAGTGGGTAGAAGATAATAACGCGTTCTTGAGTCAGGACCGAATGAATTTGCCCTGAAAGCAGTGGTTTCACCTTTTTTCACGCGAAGTACACTTATGTACTTTGTCTTATTAGGTATTAGGTTTGAAGATTTGTCGCTTAATCATGAAATATATGTCTCACACTTCTCTTTACTTGCTTGGCTTGCTGGAAGAGATCTCTGGTACATGCATCTCTTATGTTGTTTGCCATATTTCTTTTTGTGTATGTGCAATAAAGAATAAGAATATGGCTGCAGTGCAAATGTATTATAGTATATGTTATATGTGTATCCACACAGTGCGAAAAGCCTCGCGCGAAAGTTGTCTAACATTGAACACAGAAAACTAAAACCTAACTGTTAAAAATTCTAGTAGTGCAAATAATAAGACTAAATGTATTATAGCTTACCTTTGCCAGTCAAGTTACATATCGATATGCGGTTGACACTTATCAATACTACGTCCAGCACTATACGATAAGATTGAGGTTAGAAATACGACAAATTCACGTATTTATTATTTCGCTAAATTCAATTCTTAAGCATTTTGGACATTAATATGATGAAAAGCAATATTATGATCTATCCATTTGTGCACAATATTTTTATCAGAGTTCTCAACATATTGCATATAGAGAAATAATTCATTCGACTGTACTTGCATGTGAAATTAATAATTCTGTTGGTTTCCTTTCCTAGGTGAATTACAACCAGGCACTACACACGAAACCATAATTGTTTACGTCCATAGAACACGAAATGTACACTTTGAAACGCGTGATTTAATAAAAATATGCAGGATTTGTTTCGTTCACAATTGACTTCGGGCTGATACAAGCCGATAGCGTGTATGAAAATGGTCTCGTCTATCTATCTCGCTCTAACACACGAGTATCCTATGTTATTGTCTCTCGCTTTGCCGATCTAACGCTAGTAAAATAAATCTATGACGTCGACAATGGGGTAGTTTCCTATGGTTGAATCTTAATAACATTTTATGCTTATCAGAATAAATTATCAAAGCCATACCTATCTGTAAATTTACAATTTGATTATGTGTCCAAATGAGGTAGTTTTAAGCCTTCAAAGTTAAGTGGGCAAATCCATTTTTCAAATGTGAAATTAATTGAAGATTACAACATCACATGTCCACCTACATCATTTACAGCAACTTTTGTTTTGTGACCATATTTGTAAACGCAATATTTAATATAGCTGTAGAACAAAATTTCATTCACGCGCATACAAGTTACTGAAAGAGTGACGTCACGTCGTGGTAGCCGTTTGTATGGAGCCTTTTTTGGCAAGTCTAAAATTGTGATTTTGATATCGTTATATCCCGGAAAGTTTTCACGATAGCGAAGTTTTTCTTTCGCAAATGTTTCTTTTATTTTATGATCTTTCGATATAAATACAAATAAAAATAAACTGTCAACTATACTGTAACTGACGTTTGAGTTCGTACCTTTTTTATACAAGAGATCAAAAAGAATCTTGGATTCTTTTATTCCTAATTTGAAATTATCTACGAAAACAAATGAAGCTTAAATCTGAGATATGCAAAAAATCTCTTAGGATCAGTTATAGAAATTGGCGGTAAGAAGACCACAGAATCAGGATTAATGGCACCGATGATGACTTCATTAGATATTTTGCTTAAAAAATTAATAACATTGTAACAAAGCATTATTTTCAAGAAATATTATAAATATAAAATAGTTTCATGGAATGTTACCTACTATCAAATAAAAATGTAATATTAGGACCTTAAAAAATTTAAACAATGCCCAATTTATTGCTTCGTCTCTGAAGTGGCAGGCATCAGCTACTATGAATAAATCGAAAGAAAAATTTTGTATAATTTTGCATACTAACCACAGAATACTTACCTAATTAGTTAATTACATTAATACCTGCATTATATTAGAACACGGAAGACGCAGTACAAGCGCACGGTTCGATGTTAATTACGTAGGTATATATGCAATTTTCATACTATTCCGTCAGATTATAGGTACCTATAGCATGACATGGTTGTTACACTCGTTGAGTAAAGTATATACCTACTTTAGACAACAAAGTCTAATATATAAACTGCGGTCACAAACTCGCCTGCCCAGCGTGGTGACTATGGGCAAAAACGCCCATGGCAGTGCACAGCCTTGTGGCGTGCCCTGGGGGAGGCCTACGGGCTACGTCCAGCAGTGGGCTGCAATAGGCTGATGACGATGACTTACATACAATTTAATCATGAATAAATGAAAGAGCTACTTTGGGTCGGAGCCTCAGAGCTATGCACTATATTTACACCGTATTACGTAACGTTTGGTCATCGTTTCCGGTGAGACAACTGCCTTACAAACAGATTATGACGTCACAGATGATTGGTATTGTAAAAAATATCGTAATTCCTCAGGGTATGTTAGAGGCAGCGGGAGGGCGCGTGGTAAGAGAGGCGCGCGCTGTGAAAGCGACGGACTCCAAGCCGTGCCTGCTTTTAGCCGAGCCCGAGAACACGCAGGAAGACAGATTTATATGTAAGTTACCTCAGATTATCCACTAACTTCTACTACGGGAGGGTGATTTTTTTTAAACCAGGGGTGCATTATAGGGAAGATCGCTAAACGGGCCTTGTATGAAGGATTAATTGAACGGGTGCTTGACGTTTAGTTTGCTTGAATTTTTTACACTCAATAATCGACTTAAACGCACCCCAGGCTATAGAAAAGATAAAGAGGTCCCCTTTGTCTTCTCGTAGTGATAGACCAAATACCCACAGACATATTTACTTTTTAGATCTGGCGATGGATTTGAGTATCGTTCCTGTGAACTACGATTGGGCGCTAAACTGCCTCGGTCGCTACTCCCTTGGGTCCATCTTCGATTTATTGCTCTGCCCCGCTTCGTTACTGCCGCTCGCCGTCAAGTCATGGCCATCAGTATTGCTTGCGCAAGACGTTGATTGATATTCCGTTTACGGGTTATAACGTAGACTCATCATGTCGAATTGCCCGGTCCAAAGAGGACCATAATTGGACCAATTAAGGTCCTCTTTGTTATTAGCTCAAGTTCCTTTAAGATGAGCAGCTCTAAAATAAAGCAATCTCTTAATCTCGGTGCAGTAAAGTAATTGAAGAGATGTAAAATTCCTTAATGTATATATCTTAATGGGTGACTTTATGACAGCCCATAAAAAAATACAGGAAGCCCGCGTTGCTCTAAGATTAATACTCAATAAGTGGCATTAATCAATCATAAGTAAGTACATAGATACCAAAATACATACATACCTGTGTATGTACAGTCATGAGCAATGATACACAAAATGTACTTATGCCCTTGCGTTAAGGCTCAAAGTCCTACTACAAATTATATATTATTACTCATGCTGTCTGTACATGGGTAAGTAAACCTAAATGCGGGGAAAATGGTCCATAGAGAACCTGCCCATAAATATTGAGGATCGGAATCACATAGTTACACACATAATGTCATGTTAAGAGTATTTTAAAATTGAATATACTTTTGAATTTTTTTATATGTATAGGTACGTTTTTTATACTTACGTTATACTTATTGATATCCATGCCTGAAGAACTTCATACCTAACAAAGCAATAAACTATAATTATATTTTTAATGGCTGTCATAAAGTATCTCATTAATGGTTTGTCTTATTTGACGTCACTTAATCATCACTTTGCCGGACTATTTATTTGGTGATTGGACATATTGCGAATTGGGCGAAGTGTGTATTAGACGTTTTGGTCATAATGCATCTAAACTTACAACTATGAGTTAAGGAGCGCAATGTCATAGTTATCGAGATTTATATGTATTTGTTACCTTATTTATGAACGTTATGAATACAATTTCAAAGAAACATTGTTTGTCTATTTCATCATTCATAAATTATACTTTGTTTGTACCTATTTGTTTAATATAATATTGTTTTATACTTAATCAAGAGGCGCGTGGCTTGAATAACAATGATTGAGATGTACTTTCATACACACATACATATTACACAAGTCTGTGTTTTCCCAATTCCCAAAACGGGGTAGCCAGAGTTGCAGGACCATATAGGAGATCCCACAGCCACGTTTACTATAGCGGGAACAGATGTAAATGATCAGTGACAAGTTGCTAGCTTATCGCCTGAGAGAAGTCCTTTACTGATTTTGCTGCATCTGATGCATCTCCTTCCTCCTGCTTCCGGGCGTGACGTATGAGTCGTAAGAGTAACTCGGGCATTCTCTCAGGAGATAAGCTATCAACTTGTCACTGATCATTTACATCTGTTCCCGCCATAGATTACCTCCTAAAGATACCGTTTCCAAAGATTTTAGTATGAACTCTAGTTCACTGAATTTGGCGGAATGCAAAGAAGTGCGGGACGTAACACTGCACTGTGATTGGCTATTTCAAGGTCGCATTGAAAATGGCGAGGGAAATAGTGATGCGACAAAGTAGAACGAAACTATCTAAGTATCGATATTTATGCACTTTAAGCGATTTTTATTTTATCGATATCATTTTATTTTACATACATACATATTCACACTTCTGTTCAATTCAGATTAATTTAGAAGGTCTCTGCGATTGAATTCATGTTTGCTTTAGTGTTGCCCAAATTCAGTCTTGGTCTTGCAGTCTTGGTCTTGTTCTTGCGTTTTTGCAAGACCAAGACCAAGAACAAGACCGCGTATTTTTAGCAAGACCAAGACCAAGACTGACCGTGCAAGACTTGAGCAAGAACAAGACATAGCCTGCAAGACTCTTGCGTCTTGCAGCTAGGACTTAGCGCTATTTCACGGAGTAGTTAGGTGTAACAGTTCGGTGTATAGGTAGGTACGCTTAGTAATTCTATGAGACGCAAAAAACTGTATCAAAGAATATGAAAAACTGGACCTATGCGCATTACGACTAATACCATAAACATAGCGAATAAAAAAATATCTATTAAAATCAAACTGAGTGCATGCATAGTTATGTTTTAACCATCGGCACTTTGATAATGCGGCATCAAAGGTTTTGTACTTACTTCTCAAAGAAATTTGCCGCTTTTCGGAAGTACATGGTTATGAACTTATGATACACGCGCCGGCGGCTTCTTTTGAAATCTAAAACAATCGTTGCCGCCACGCCGAAATCATAACATTTGACACTATTTGATTGCCGCCATAGGGCGTAGGTATACTCATGCAAAATAATTTCGAATTTTAAGAGTACCTACAGGTGTTCCAAAGAATAAATAAGTTTCAGAGTGCTTAGAATGAAAATGAATACATTATACTGATCACGCAAGTAGTATTATGATTAGGATAAAATGGTAAGGATAGGTAGTAGATATCATAATAATTCATTCTAGTAAGTATATATTATAATATTGATTACTTATATGGTTTTAAACTAATTACTTAGGTACTATTATTGTACATTTAGTCATTATATTTCTTAAGTTTTTACAAGAAAAAATAGCAAATAAGTGTTCAAATATCACCCGTTTGATAAATATTGTAGCCACTTTTAAATATACTTGAAACGTGTAAAAAAATTCTACAAAACTAATAAAATAATATAAAAAGCGTAGGTACTTACCTACTAATAAAATAAAAAGCCTGCGATAAGAGTTTTGTATTACTTACCAGCCCGAATATCTCTGAGAGAGATGATGAGAGTAAGTATTTACTAGCTGTGCCCGCGACTTCGTCCACGAGGAATAGTAACTTTGGAGGTATAGTGACGTTCAGGATTTATTTATTTATTTTAAAACTTCTGTCATCAAACATACAAACGAACTCTTCAGCTTTATAATATTAGAATAGATGTACGCCAACACATTCACTTATATGTAAAGAATAGTGATTGGCACTAATTCTTTACATATATTTTATTCACGCGTCGCGTCTGTACAAGTAGGTAATATTTAGTGTGTGTTTGTACGCCGCACGCGGCATCGTTTGATTTGCGGCGGCATCCTTTTCATAGAGCCGGCACGTGGCGAGGCGGCGCGGTAGAAAGCAAGGAAACGTACTTCATTTATTTATACTTCATAATACGAATTATTTTAATTCCAGTCATTTCCAATTGAGCTGTGCTTCGAGTCTAACTTAATAATTGTTTTTACTAATTCTCGTTGTTTTCTAAAAACGTATCACGTGTACAATTTAATATGAGTGACGAAGATTCAAATTATTCTAGTCCGAGTAACGAGAGTTTGAGTCACAGATCTAAAAGACCCAAAAGCAAATTTGAGGAGTTTTTCGAAATAATTCATGCATCCCAAACTGCCTTGTGTAAATTGTGCCAACATAAAAAGATTGAAATAAAAATGAAAAACAGAAACACTTCAGGCTTAAGGAAACATCTAATATCTTTCCACAAAAAGGAATCAGAAATATTTCTTCCTGTTAAACCAAAATTAAGTGGAGATATCACAAGCTTTTTAGTAACCGCTGGAAGAAGTGGACAGGTAAGAATATTTTTTTAACAGTTAAAAGAATTTTAACTCCGCGTAGCTATTCATGCGATACTTTCAAAAACGCCATTAACTTACGTAAGTATTTTTGAGTTAGTGGTGTTTTCATCTAGGGGTGCGACATATTAAGTATGTAATTATCGTCTTAAATATTTTTTATAAACACCCATATTTTCATTTAATCGGCCAGTAACAACTAAGTACTTTATTTTGGTAAATTACAGTACAGTGCAACCTTAATATAACAAATATCAATTTAACGATTTTCTCGATTTAACAACAACAAACCTCCTCCTCTTATACGCTCAAACCTAGTATGTTTTAAATAATAACACAAGATTTATTGTTTTGTTTCAGTCGGAAAACAGCAGTGACAACATCACGACAGCTACAGTTGATTGGGTGGTGAAAAAATATCTTCCCTTCTCATTTTTCGACGACGAAGCTACACAAGTATATTTTCGACGTATTTGCCCTAATATGGTGTTTCCTAAAAGGTCTACACTTAGAAGGAAAGTCAGAGCGATTTGAAGAGCTCCAATTGAATCTCAAGGAACGACTTCAACAATTATCATCTAAAATGTCGTTTACCATTGATGGGTGGACGTCAATTGCTGGTAGGAGTTACTACGGGGTTACTATTCATTATATAGACAACGAATGGAAGTATCGATCTGTAGTTCTTGATTTTATACCATCACGCGGTCGACATACTGGGGAAGATATTGCAACGATTTTCCATGAATGTTTATTGTAATATGGCATAATTGATAAAATACAAGCTATCACGGTCGACAACGCAAGTGCAAGTACCAAATTTATGTTTGAACTGGGCAAACAGCTGCCGCCACACTTTGATTCAGACAATCAACATTTCCGGTGCTTTGCTCACATTTTAAACCTTGGTGTACAAGATTTATTAAAGACCTTAGCATTACACTGTGAGTCTGACACTAACGCGCAAGATCAGCAGTACGAAGACTATGCAGACGAAACTGAGGATGAGGAAGATGAAGAATCTGCACCAAATATTGCTGACTCGCGTACATCTGTAACAAAGTTACGCAGTATTTCCAGTAAAATAAAAAGAAGTGAGATAGTGAAGAAGAAGTTTCAGTCTGCTTGTGAAGCAGCTGGCGTGCCATCAAATCTAAATGCCATTCTTGACTGTCCAACGAGATGGAATTCCACACATGATATGATTGGATTTGGTTTAAAAGTGAGAGCGGGCATTGACATATTGTGCAGTTCTGTCACCGAATTGAATGATTTTCAAATCACAGCTAATGAATGGCAGGTACTCGAAAAATTACATAAATTTCTAATAAACTTTAAACTTTTAAGTACAAAATTTGGTGGAGACAAATATGTTACATTACCGCTAGTCATTGTATCATTCAATCTCTTGCTAGATAAAATTGAATCCATGGTAAAACAGTAAGATGAGAAACCTAATCGATCTGAAGTGGATGAAAGGCTCATTCTAGCTTTCCAAGCAGCTCGAGACAAAATGCTTACACATTACAAGAAGAGCAACTGGATTTATTGTACTTCTTTAATTTTAGACCCAAGGCATAAGGCTCAGACTTTTGACCTGACAATGTGGGGGAAGCAACTTAAAACAGAAAGTCTGCGCAAGTTCAATGAACTTTATGAAGAATATAAAAGTCTACACTCACTGAACAAATCTCTGGAATTACCAGAAAAAGAAAATAAAGTATGTGATGAAGATGAAGACGTAATAGACTTTGATAAACTCTATGAATGTCCCTCGACGTCATCTGGATCTTGTCTTCAAGGCTTAGTGATAGACGAGTTGGAGGAGTACCTGAGAAAACCAAGAACTGCCAGCTCGGAAGACATTTTAGATTGGTGGAGGACGCATGAGACAGAGTATCCGATTTTATCGAAAATGGCCCGTGATTTTCTCTCAATACCTGCAACTTCAGTACCTGCTGAGAGGTTATTTTCTAAAGCATCATTAGTAATTAGAAAACATAGAAATAGGTTAAGTGATGAGTCAGCCAGATGGTTACTTTGTATTAATTCTTGGTCAAAAGAATTGATATAAAGTATCATAACCTAATGATAAAGCTGTTGATTTGTGTTGTATTTTATTTTTTATTCAAATAAATGATAAATCGTAAAACTCTTTTATTAAATTTCTTATAAGTTGAGGGTTCAATGTCTTTCTAGACAGATAAGTATTGTTCTTTAAAATACAGTCAAGTTATTGTAATTAATTTGTTTTTTTACATGTTTTAGCAAATGTAAGCTTATAAATCACTAGTGGCCCGCCCTCGCTTCGCTTCGGTACATATCAGTACATAGCTGCAACTTCATATGTAGGTACAGCGGTTTTCGTAAAAATTTGGGACTCCCGTTGGTCCCCTTCCCGTGGGAATTTCGGGAAATCCGTTCTTAGAGCTTCCTTATAGCCCTAATCACATTTCAGCTTTGTATAAATAGCGGTTTTCGTAAAAATTTTAAATTCCCGTAACTCCCCTTCCCATGGGAATTTCGATAAATCCGTTCTTAGTGCTCCCTCGCAGTCCCTAATGAACATACAGGTCCAATTTCAAATTCATATGTGTCGTAGTTGTCGTAAAAAAATTAATTCCCGTTTATCCGCTTCCCGTGGGAATATTGGAAAATCCGTTTGAATTCCCATTTGTCCCCTTCCCGTGGGAAATTCGGGAAATCCGTTTTTAGTCCTTCCTCGTTGTCCCCAATGAACATATATGCCCGATTTCAGCTTCATATGTATAGCGGTTCTCGTAAAAATTATGAATTCCCGTTTATCCCCTTCCCGTGGGAATTTCGGGAAATCCGTTTTTAGTCCTTCCTCGTTATCCCCAATGAACATATATGCCCGATTTCAGCTTTATATGTATAGCGGTTTTCGTAAAAAATATTAAATTCCCGTTGGTCGCCTTCCCGTGGGAATATCGGGAAATTCTTATAGCCTATGTTCATCTAGGTCCAATAAGGATTCTAACGGTGAAAGAATTTTTGAAATCGGTCCAGTAGTTTCGGAGCCTATTCATTACAACCAAACAAACAAAGTTTTCCTCTTTATAATATTAGTACCTATAGATAAATGTTTATTAAGAAACAGTTACTTCCATGGAAAACGACATATAGGTCAGTTGATTTTTCGAATTTCTTATCAAATCTTCAGTTATTTATTAATCTGCTTGATCTTTACTATGGCTATGTTAATTCAAGCTCACAATGTCAATTCTAATACGTTTTTCTAAGATTTAAAGTAAACTTTAATAAATAGTAATAGACTAATAGGTAATTGCAAGACTTGCAAGACTCTTGCTGCAAGACCAAGACCAAGACTGGGAGCGCAAGACCAAGACCAAGACCAGGTGTATTGGCGCAAGACCAAGACCAAGACTGGCTAAGTCTCGTCTTGTTCTTGCATTTGGGCAACACTAGTTTGCTTGAATTGACAGAATTTTATTCCAATAACATTATGTAAGAAAACAACTACAAACTTCAATAAATTTCAGTACGAAATTTGATATTATACCAATTCGCCCCGTTTTACAGTACACAATGTTTGCTATTATTTTTACCCAGCTGCGGCAAGACCAAAAAGGTATAATAATTTTAGCAGACTATGTATGTATCTAAATTTATAGGTGTGTTCTACAGCGGCTAAACTAATAAATTATTTTTTTGTAAATGAGGTGTTAATCGATTTTTTACTATGATCCGGGTGACAGACTACATTTTCTAGTAAAAATATATATACGTATATACAAATGTATATTACGGAATTTACAGCCAAAAAAGTAGGATGTTAAATGAAAGCAAATCCTGAGTTTAAAAATATAATAATAACACAATCAATATTAATGCGTAAAGCGAAAACGTTGTGCACTAGAAATACTTTTTATTAAATAATATATCGAAATACTCTAATATGGCCAAACGACCATGAGGTGACCACTTGAATCTGTTTCATAAAATAGCTCGTATGCATGGTTTGGGAATTAACATTTTTTGTATGCAGTTACACAGTTAATGTATTCGGAAGTTCAAATCTCTGCAAACGGTGTTCGCCCACCACCGGTTCCTAGACCCTCCACTGACCCTCGAATCTGACGACTAATGATTGCGATCACAGGCAACTACAGTTGCGATAAGAAACCACATCCCAGCACCTCGCATACGGAGCCAGCCCCACCGTCAGGTTACACGTCTCGGCTCTATAAGTCATGGCTAGTAGAACGCACTGATCGAACACCTTTGTTTGTTTTTTTCTCTCATTTAGGAAACCTACGATCAAGAAGGTTTTTAGTATTTCTTTTATTCTTTATTAACATACTCATCAAAATCTTGATACTTTTGCCATCGGATATGTACTTGGCGACCACAGGCACCGTCAAATATCGATTTTGAAAGCAACCCGGGCCAAAACTAAAAAGTTCAAAATGGCGGTCACTTTTATTGATTCGGACACGGGATCTGGGTTTGGAAACCGCAGACACTCAAATATCGATTTTGAGAGCAATCCGGCCTTTAACTAAAAAGTTCTTTTGAACTTTTCTTGTTCTTGCTACTGTTGCGGTTTTACAACATGTATTTCCGTTATGTCGATTCTCTTGTTCTATTCCCTTTACGTCGAGTTTAGAATTGAACGTACAGTCAAGTACAGTTCAATTCTGATCTTGACTGTACCTACAATATAATACTCGACGTAAAGGGAATAGGAACAAAAGATCCTCTAAGTTAACAACATGTACCAAAGAACAATAGGCACTCGGACTCGACGTAATGGGAATAAATCGTCTATATCTATATGTATAGGTATGTATTATGTAATACGGCAAAATAAATTATATGTATATTCAGTTGTGACCAAATTCCACTGACGTAGGTATACACGTACCTATGACATCACAAAAAAAATCTAAATCGGTACATACTTACATAGCTATTTTTGACTTTTCGCGAACGAACGACCATTCCTATACTTATAAAACTGTTCTTTTATATTGACCGGGATACTAACATAATTTTTCCAAAATATTTTTTGTTGTTTTAAACCGAAGGTACCTAGAAACTACTAGATTTGTTTTGTATCGTGCCTAGGTACTACAGAAAAATCTCAATGTGTCGAAATCGCGATAAAATTTATTACCGCCACGGTAACTTTACGCGAATAACATTTAAATACGATGAACTGATAAACCAATATAAAGTAACACGGGGCTATTGACCAGTAAATAAAATCTGGTTGTACAGAAAGCGTTTCTAGAAGTTATTTTGTACCTAATAGGTAACGTTTAGACTGTGTTTCACCGCCATTTTTCCTGATGGATATTAATTTAGTTTATGTTACTGTACTCAGAACCGCGCAGGTTATACTGATCGTCGACAGAAACTGGCGCGCTGGATATAAGTTCTATCTACTATAATTTCCGCTACCCTTAGGTAATGCATCGAAGGAACACTGATTGTGTAAGTAAACTAAATTCTTAGTGAACCTCGCTTAAGACATCACCATCAGTAATAGAGAGCGTTTCATCGAATAGTTCCTCTGGATGATGGCGCTAGTTACTAGCTGCATTACTGCATTATTTGTGCATACAAAAAATTTTAGTTCCGAAATCCTAAAATAAGTTACATTTTTGTAATGGTTTTATTAAAAAAACGTATGAGTACCTATCACACTTCTGCAGTGGTGTCTCGTACTATAGTGTTTGATAGGCCGCGCGGCCGGCGGTGCCGCGGTGCGATACGGCGCTAAATTCGAGGATTTTAGCTTTTAGGCGGCTGACGGTCGGCGCTGATGGGTCAATTTGTACTGCCGTCAGCGCTGAGTGGTCCAGCGTGACTCAAAAACGCTACAAACAAAAAATTCCATCAGCGCCGTCCGTCAGGAAAACCCGCCATAGGCCTTGCCTCGAATTTTGCGGGAAAACCAGCGGGTAGCTCACGCTGCTCTGTAGCGCGACGTAGTGTGTGTCAGCGATAGATTTATTTTCTTTCGCGAACAACATATCTGAATAACGGCTACTTACCACATCTTTTCAAAAAGAAATTGCACATCACTATTATTAAATAAAGCAGAAGCGCGGGCTGTCACCGCTTGATACCCGCGCGGTGATTCGGCGGGAAAAGCTGGAAGGGTGCAGGTGTAATTTTCTTGTGAAAATCAAAAAATATTTGTAAATGGCTTGCTTGTGTCCATAAAGTGATGTTTTCTGGTAGATAAGTTATATTTTGATTACTTGTGATGTGAATCTAGTGCGTGTGCATGGTTTTATACGCAGGTAAGCTGAGTAAAACTTTAGCCGGAATACGATCTCTTCATGGGCCCATGTAAGTTGTTTCTGCAATTCTTCTTTCTTTATTTTTAATTTTGACTAACTTTACACTTGTTCTTGAGGATTTTCCCGACGTTTCCATTCATCATCATCATTATCATCATCCATCATAAATTCAGAAATCATTTACTAAAGACAATGGCTGTATGGGCTTAGTTCCTCTTGCCTTTCCTTCGGGATAAACTAAACAAAAAAAAATTGATACCCGCGCACGCTCATTACCCGCTCGGCTCGTAACCCGCGCCCGGGCGGGTTTCGAAAACGGCTCGATTTGACAACATAATATGTTATATATGTATATAACATGTGTTATATTTAACATATGCATATCATCTACTGCATACAACATGATAACATGCGTATATTCCGTGTTTGTGGCTGAAGCCTAGGTAATAGGTACATCTTGTTATGACGCCCGTGACTTAAACATTGTATGTAAATATATTATGTACATAAATCTAGACAATAAGAGTCAAGTGTTCAACAATCGAGCTAACAAAAGTGGAAGACTAGAAATTACCGAATTTGTTTTTTTTTTCATAACTCAGTGACGACGTTAGGAATTTCCACGAACATAACGGACTTTACGTAGGTGCATGTGATAGCCCAATGGTTAAGTTAGAGCTCTTCGGCGGTTTTGGTAACCGAAGTTTGGAAACCGGTTTCCAAAAAGGCTTTTTTTATCCTCGTACGTAACTGATGGTTACCTAAAAGGCTTCGGTCGGAAGGCGTGAGTTCGATCCCAGTTACGGGCCTGTACCACTGAATTTATTTAATGTACGGATTCTTTAAAAAAATGGCACTTAGCTATACCCGAGAAGGGTTGGCGTCAGGCAGCCAGCCAGCCGTAAAAACTAATGCCAAAACTTTGACAATATGAGTTTCGAAAGAAACCATAGTGCGCCGACCCCATAAATAATGGCATAAGGGCAGGAAGATGATGATGACGTAGGTACAAAATATTAGATATAATCATCACTAGATATTACGTAACTATGTACCAACCAGCACTGCACCCGTGCGAAGCCGGGGCGGGCCGCTAACGAAGTAATATAACCAAATATTATTGTCTATTGAGGGATCGCCCACCACCGGGCCCTATACCCTCCGCTGACCCTCGGATCTGCCTACTCATGATCACGAACACAAGACACTACAGTCGCAACGAGAAGCCAGATCCAAGCACCTAGCATGCAACCATAAATACATAGCTGCTAATCCGAAAACCAATTAAAATTTTAATCGACATATGTTTCGCCAACACCCGTGGCGAATATTATTGAATCAAATATTTCATTTGACAAAACTTCATCTTTGTAAGTTGAAATCTTTGAAATGTACAGTTGAAATCGCCTAAGTATTTTGCGAAGTGTTTGACGAAAAAATATTTGGTCAAAGTGAGGAATACCATAATGAATTTCTCAATTGCTTTATTTTTTCTTTTTATTATTTTATTGTATGTATTCCTACAATAACACCTACAATCGATATAAGACCTATTTCTATTACATACACACATAGGCAGAATGATGTTGCGCACGCGCATTGTATATAATACGATACGATATCCTTTATCGTATATCCACGATGCGTGGTCATTCTTGGGGGGCTGGTGTAGGAAGCATTCAGAAATCTGTGGCATTCTGACAAATATCCCACATATTGTATTACAATGTCAAACGATTATTCGAAGCGAAATTTACTGAAAACCGCGGAAATTAGAAATTAAAGTTTATGAGACACTGTACTTTATTCTTTGTAAAATATGTATTAATGATAATAAAAAAAAAGACTCAGGGCTTGAGTGACAACCATGCAAATACTGAGGCCACAGTGGAGCAAGCACGAACCTCTCGATAGTCCGTAACGCTAACGTCACACTGTCATATCATATAGATTTTGCGTAGATACGAGTTGCTTGCGAGTCGATAGCGTTACGGTACTGCGCGTAAAAAGGTTCATGCTTACCGTACTGAAATGGTGAACAACTGACAATTATGTTGAGTTAGGCTGAGGTAGCTACGTTATATAGAGGGTGTGGGTTGAAACTGAAATGCTGAACAAGTACCATTGTGTTGAGTTATACGACAGTATTAGTAGTATAATTGTCCATTAGAGACGATGGATGAGTATATTTATCTCGGACACTGTTTGTCCTTTGGCCGACAGCCGCGACTGAAAGAAATAGCTAGACGCATCCAGCTGGGTTGGGCTGCCTTTGGAAAGTTGGAGGACATCTTTAAGTCCAAAATTCCTCAATGCCTGAAGACCAGGGTGTTTAACCAATGTGTCCTGCCTATACTCACATATGGATCCGAAACATGACCGCTCACTAAGGAGTACTTGCAAACATGCAAGCTTTAAGACCGAGAGGCAGACCACCCGCCCGATGGTCATATGATATTCGAAGGGTTGCTGGACAGCAGTGGATGAGGTTGGCCCAGGACAGAGGACAGTGGCATAGGGAAGAGGAGGCCTTTACTCAGCAGTGGGTGTAAGAGGCTGTATAGTATAGATAGATAGATTGATTATTACTCGCAGGAAATGTATTTTTGATTAGATTCTTTATCAGTAATCTTTGCTCTCGCGCCGATTGTATCGGACGATCCTGTGACTGTAATTTAAATGGACTTATTTGTTAATGTGTGACAGATATGTACTTGTGACTCTCCATTAGGGTTGATCAATTATTTGAACTTTTTTGAGGTCTTTTTTTTTTTAAATCATCTTATGGTTAAAATTTTATTTCTATGTACCTAATATAAGGCCTAATTAAACGAACTAAATTATTTTTTCCTGAAAATATGAAAAAAATTACGGAAAATTTTGGAATTTATCTGCGAAAATTTTCAGTGTTTTCCGCCTCCCATCATGGTCTGAAGTCATGGTATCAATATTTGCCTAGCTGTCACAAACACCCTGTATACAGAGCGGTTTTTTTCGTTGCCACCCTTAACGAAGGGTACGTACTCTATACATTATATAAAGTAAGTTTAAAAAAATGCTGGGAAACGATGTAAATTTTTTTATTTTATTTTTATTTCTTGATCGGGCGAAATTTATAATGTCTTCCCAGCATTTTTTTTGCATAAACTTACTTTATTTGATGTATACAGTAGGTACTTACGTACCCTTCGTTAAGGGTGGCTACGAAAAAACCCTGTCAGGTTTTTTGGTCGCCAACGTTTCCAATGAATTACGGAATCTCATCATCACGATCATTTTTCTCCATGGAAGCATACCTGTGAAGTGTCTGGTTCCCAAGATATTAGGGTCCAAAGTTGAGTAAATAGATTGCGTTTTACTGCATAAATGTACATAGACGCGCGTAGCAAGACTTTTTCACGAGAAATAATTAATATCTGTTTATGAACAACTAGCATAAACACTGGACACTATAAATTTCGCTCGATCAAGTAATTAAAAAAAAAACTTCTTTTCCCAGCCTTTTTTGCATAAACCTACATTATTTGATGTATAGAGTACGTACCCTTCGTTAAAGGTGGCAACGAAATCACTCTGTGCAGGTATGCGCCAATATTTACTTGCATGATATTGATAGAATATACAATTAATAAGCTTGTTCGTTCATAATAAATTGCTCTTTATTGATTAAATTAAATTTATAAAGAGCAATTTATTATGAACGAAACAGTTACAGAAGAGTCAGTAATCAGAGAGAGTACAGAGCAGGCAGAAAAAGAAAACATCTATCATAAACTGTCTATAAAGTTTGGTTTATACAATTCCAACACCTGCCCGTAAACCAAACAACTTTATAACATAAAACAATTAAAACGTATAATAATATCTATAAGCTAAACAACTTGTAAGCCTAGATTTGAAACACAACTAGAATGCTTATCTTTACTCAAGCTTTTAGTTAACACATCTGCTGGCATTTGTTCAGTAGGTAAATATTCTAATTTTATAATCTTGTTAGTCACAATCTGTCTAACGTAATGGTGCCTTATGTCAATATGTTTACTACGGCGATAATTAGTTTGGTTATTACAGATTCGCTGCGCTGACTGACTATCATTATACAAAGTTACAGCTAAGTATTTACCTAAACACTCATGTATAAAAGTTCTAAGAAAATAAGCTTCTTTTGCTCCTTCACATAAAGCCATGTATTCTGCCTCTGTACTTGAAAGAACTACTGTCCTCTGTTTACAGCTCTCCCAAGACACGGCAGATCTACCTATTGTGAATACGTAGCCGGTGTACGAACGTCTGTCCAACTGATTAGATGCCCAGTCTGCATCCACATATCCAACAACAGTTGGTGAAGATTTCTCGTTTACAATATTATAATCCATAGTCCCCTTTAAATATCTTAAGACTCGCTTAGCGACTTTCCAGTGTACATCAGAATAACAATTATTGAACTGGCTCAACAAGCTTGCTGCATGCGCAATGTCAGGTCTGGTGCATACTGCTATATACATAATACATCCAACTAGACTTCTGTACTTAGAGTCGACATCAGTTTGATCACCCTTTTCCAGTTTCATGCCGCATTCTAAAGGTGTACTTACAGGCTTGCAGTCTACCATATTAAATTTTTCTAATACCTTCTGTATGTAAGTTTTCTGATCAAGAGTAAATTATTTTTTTGACGTACTCGCATTCCTAAAACATGTGTAGCTTGTCCAAGATCTTTCATTTCAAACTTGGTCATTAAATCTTCCTTTAGTTTTGTCTTCTCAGGTGTATTTTTACTAAAAACAAGTATATCATCAACATATAATGCTAAGATGATGAGATTTCCATTAGCAAATGATTTAACGTATATGTCGTGGCCATATCGTAGAATTGATCATTTCATGAAATGGTCGAGCATTTCATGAAATGGTCGCATTTCATGAAAAGTTCAACTGTCTATTGGCCACATCATGATATGGTTTGGGCAGATCGATGATAAAAATCGTTTCTCGATATGGGCAACTAAACGCCCGATCATTTCATGAAGTGGTCAAGATTATTGATCATATCGTAAAATAGTTACATGAATCACCGGTAGAGGCGCTGCGCGCGTTTTATTTATGTGTGAAGATGGCGGATTTTTCTTTTTAGGTTATAAAACAAATTAAAGAGAGTAGGGTGACTATGCAGAAGAAGTTCACGGATAGTGTGTTATACAGGATGTCCCAAGAAATAGTGTCAAGCGGAAGTCCAAGGACAGAATACCCCTAGGGGTACCCGAATTACCCCCATGTATGTTCCGCGACTTTTTGTAGTTTTCGAGATATGATTTTTTTTCATATTTTTTTGTTAAACCTTGGCTTATTTAACATTATTGGTCACAGAGACATCAATTGTTGAGATACAAGCTTGATTTTTTTTTCTGAAATAGGTGAACAGTAGCACTTGCAAAAACAAAAGCAATTGTGAGCCGATATGCTACTATTAAGCCATTAAAAAAATGTTGAATCCTAAGTTTGTTAAAATGTTTAAATTAAAGATCTCTTTTGAAACGATTAAAAAAAAAAACTTATCCCAAAAATGTCTCCAAAATTATTTTTAAAAACTTGCCAATTTCGTCAGTTATTTGCCATGTAAATTTGATTGAGCTATCTCCACGACTTCATACTTGAAAAAATGTTTGAAACACAGTAAGTCGAAAAAACTTAATTAAAAGATTGGGCCGAATAAAACTAAAAAATGTTATTATTGATTGTTTATTATTAAATCACAAAAAGTTTTCGAAATGTCGCCCTTCCTGCTCGATACAAATTCTACATCGCCTTAAAAAAAATTCTTGTAGTCTACAAGACCATGTTAACAGGTCTATTGCGTGACGTCACTCAATACACAGGGCAGTTGAGCTGTAAGGGTGATTATGAGTGCAATTCTCGGAATTTACTACCTGAGTTGCGGCAAGACAAGGGGAAGCGTGAGGTGAGGGAGCGGGGTTAGCGTTGGTCCATTGTGTTCGGCGGCTACCGGTCAGTTGACCATTTGCTTGCATTTGCGCCCGACGTTACTTCTTTACTAGCTCCTTTGTGATTATTTGACGAACTTTGCTTTCTTTACGGACTTTGGTTGCATATCGATTGGCTTTTGTGTGGTGTTACGAACTTTCTTAGACGACTTTGGCTTTCTCAACGGACTTCGGAGTGCACATCAATTGGGATTTCTAAGCGCAATAAATTGGTGAGCTATGTCTTTCTCGTCAAGAGATTATGCGCTTATGCATTACTTTTATGGCTATGCAAAAGGAAATGCTTCGGAAGCGGCTAGATTGTACAGACAGCAGGTACAAAACAGTGGTGAACCTCAGCCTGAGACTTGGCCTGATCATCGTACAATTTTGCGAGTCCATAATAGTTACATGGAAGGTCGCCTACCAGGTAGAAGACCCGGGCGTCCATCACAAATGCATGACCCAGATGTGGTCGATTCAGTGGTCGACGAAGTGGCAAGAGACCCATCAGTTAGTGTCAGAACCATAGAACGCCGCAGCGGAATTCCAAAATCAGAAGCACATCGGATACTACAAAAAGAGGGATTTCACCCATATCATATTCAAAAAGTTCAGCAGCTTAAGCCCGAAGATTATCCGAGAAGGGTGGCGTTTTGTCAAGAAATGTTGCGGCGTCAAGCTGAAGACGCAAATTTTTTTAATACGATTTTGTGGACCGACGAATCTCATTTTAAACGATGTGGAATTTTCAACATTCACAATTATCATTCTTGGAGCATTGAAAATCCACACATGACACGTGCCTCCAATTTTCAAGAACAATTTAGTGTGAACTTGTGGTCAGGCGTCTTAAATGGACAGCTGATTGGCCCCTTTCAACTGCCTGACCGATTAAATGGCGAGTCCTACTTGGAATTTTTACGGCAAGATCTCGACGGTCTTTTAGAAAATGTAGACCTATTAACGCGTAGAAATATGATATTTCAAAACGACGGCGCTCCATGTCACTTCGCGAGGATTGTCAGACAACATTTAACCGAAAGGTTTGGAGACAAGTGGATCGGCCGTGGGGGGCCCATTGCCTGGCCGCCACGGTCTCCCGACTTAAACCCCATCGATTTCTTCGTTTGGGGGTATTATAAAGAATTAGTTTACGCCAAGGATATCAGAAACATAGCGGAACTACGAACAAAACTAAGACAAGCAGATGAAACAATAAAAAGCAACAGGGTAGCGTTCTTACGACTAAAAGAATTTTTTTTAAGGCGATGTAGAATTTGTATCGAGCAGGAAGGGCGACATTTCGAAAACTTTTTGTGATTTAATAATAAACAATCAATAATAACATTTTTTTAGTTTTATTCGGCCCAATCTTTTAATTAAGTTTTTTCGACTTACTGTGTTTCAAACATTTTTTCAAGTATGAAGTCGTGGGGATAGCTCAATCAAATTTACATGGCAAATAGCTGACGAAATTGGCAAGTTTTTAAAAATAATTTTGGAGACATTTTTGGGATAAGTTTTTTTTTTAAATCGTTTCAAAAGAGATCTTTAATTTAAACATTTTAACAAACTTAGGATTCAAAATTTTTTTAATGGCTTAATAGTAGCATATCGGCTCACAATTGCTTTTGTTTTTGCAAGTGCTACTGTTCACCTATTTCAGAAAAAAAAATCGAGCTTGTATCTCAACAATTGATGTCTCTGTGACCAATAAT
Source organism: Carposina sasakii (assembly GCA_014607495.2). Classification (NCBI taxonomy): domain Eukaryota; kingdom Metazoa; phylum Arthropoda; class Insecta; order Lepidoptera; family Carposinidae; genus Carposina; species Carposina sasakii. The sequence goes on along the minus strand of CP053159.1, from coordinate 7,425,294 downwards.
GTTAAATAAGCCAAGGTTTAACAAAAAAATATGAAAAAAAATCATATCTCGAAAACTACAAAAAGTCGCGGAACATACATGGGGGTAATTCGGGTACCCCTAGGGGTATTCTGTCCTTGGACTTCCGCTTGACACTATTTCTTGGGACATCCTGTATTATATAATGTATATTAGACTTAATGGTGGTTTATAATAATATTGTTAAACAAAAACCTTAGATTACGATAGGTTAGGTTAGGTTAGACTATGACAAATGACGCACTAGCCGAGCGAGCGGAGCGAGCGTGCCCAGGCAGCGTCCGGCGATGTGCCAGATGCGAATCGCTTTTTTAAAGACTTTTATGTTTTTAAATATTATATTGTGAAAATATCATATAAATAATAGCAAAAAAATTCATACCATCATACCTTATGGTATACTTATGTATGGTGTACGGTATATATTATTTATATAAGCTCTTACCACATTCGGATTTTATGGACACCCTGTTAATACGATTTGGCCAAACGTGGATGACAAAATCGTGAAATGAAGACGATTTAACGATCTGGTCAAATTGAATTGGCCACTTCATGAAATGCGACCACTTCATGAAATGCTCGACCATTTCATGAAGTGATCAATTTTACAATATGGCCACGACATATACACAAGGCTCATTAAGTGTTTTCTTGAACTGGAGATCCATCAAGACTTTATCGATCTTATCATAACAAGCTTTAGATGCTTGTTTAAGTCCATACACAGCCTTATTAAGTTTGAACACATGGTTTTCCTTACCCTCGACCTTCCATCCCCTGGGCTGCTCCATATAGACTGACTCTTTCAAATCACCATTTAAGAAAGCTGTCTTAACATCCATGTGATCTATATGCAACTCTAAATTGACTGCCAGGGCAATTAATGTAATCGTACGTATAGTCGAATATCGTACTACAGGTGAGTAAGTTTCCTTGTAATCAATTCCATATTCTTGGGTAAATCCTTTTGCTACAAGACGTGCTTTATAACGCAATAATTGACCTTCAGGTCCTAGTTTTTTCTTAAAAATCCACTTACATTTCACTGCCTTATTTTCAGTTGGTAGTAAAGTTAAATCCCAGGCTTTATTCTTTTCAATTTTCAAAAATATATTGTATGCTTTTAGCATCAAATTTCTTTCGCTTTGCAGATGGGATCATACCGTAAGCAATGCAGCCAAATACTCTCAAATAGGATAAATCTACTTTCTTACCAGACCATTTCTCTTCCGGTGTGGTATATCTTACAGCCTTACTGAGTGACTTATTTTTAATGAATATAGATGTGTTAAGTGCTTCTGCCCAGAACCTCTGATCTAGGCCAGCATCCTGCAGCATGCACCTTCCTGACTCCACAATTGTGCGATTGGCCCGTTCTGCCACTCCATTCTGAGCAGCGGAATACGGCACAGTCGTCTGATGTCTTATGCCATGCTCTTGTAGGAACGTCTGAAACCGTTTATTGACATACTCACAGCCATTGTCTGTTCTTAGGACTTTAATCTTCTGGTTAGTTTGATTTTCTACCAGACTTTTAAAGATCTTAAACATTGGCAAAACTTCATCTTTGCTTTTAATAAAGTAACCAAAAGTCATCCTTGAAAAATCATCTATATAAACGTCAATAGATATTTAGCACCACTAAATGAGGAAACTGGCATGGGTCCGCATAAATCAGAATGTACGAGACCTAATTTCTCAGTGGCTCTAGAATAAGACTGTTTTGGGAATGGTAATCTGCTTTGTTTCCCTTCAAAACATGCTATACAGGGATTATGTTTACTCTTAGGATAATCAATTCTAATAGCCATACCTTGCCTTAGTAGGTCCATACTACGCCTATTTAGATGTCCAAGTCTCCGATGCCACAACTCTTGTGACTGATCAGCCTGACACAAATTCACAGCTTCTGATGGTTCACTGCCCGTAGACTGAACAACCGGTTCCATCAATGACATCGATTGACACACCGCAGCTAGCTCATGTACATTTGTTGACTGTCGACTTGCTGTATCCAGTTGATAAACACCATTGATCTTCGTAGCACTGGCAACTATGATTTTCCCACAGTAGACATTACACTTATGAGTGTCAAAATGCACCTCAAGTTCCTTTTGAAGCCATCTTCCCAACAAAAATAAGATTCGTTGACAATCTAGGTACGTAAATAACCTCACTTAGTAGGTTTACTATGTCCTTCCAACAATAATTCCAAATCGCCATGTCCTTCACTGTACAACTTCTGCTTGTTGGCGACTGTAACAAACCTCGGAGTTTCCACCACATAGTTTTGCAACAAGTCTTTATTGTTTGTTATGTGGCAAGTTGCACCTGAGTCGATGTAAAAAGCATTTGAATTTATGTCCACAGCTAATGCAGTCAATAGTGATCCATTCCATGCCTTTTCACCTTTGTTAGTTTTAGTAGGACAGTTCTTAGCATAATGATTTGGTTTCTTGCATAGAAAGCATTTTACTTTCGTAGAATGTTTCTTGACATTTTTGGTACCTCGGTTTGTAAACAATGAACTTTCTTCACACTTATCTCTGCGCATGTTCTCTTGTAGTAATTTACATTTCACTGTTTCACTGCATAACTTGATATTCGAGTTTTCTAATGCCATAACAAGTGGGTCGTAGTCTGGTGGCAACCCATTTAGCGTTAAGATTGACAAGAAATCATCGTCCAATGGAGCATTAATATCTCGTAATTGTTGATCAAGATCAGTGATCTTCAAGAGATAAGCTTCCATATCACTAAATTGTTCAAATTTCAATCCAAATAATGTGCGTAATAAACTGAGGCGTCCACACAGCCTTCGTATGCTGTCTTCAAATTGTTCCAGGCTTGATAACCAGTGGTAGCGTTTCGTTCATGAGAAAATGATGAAGGCTGCACCATTAAACATATTTTCGCAAGCGCGCGGAGCTGTTTGCGGTCATCTTTGTCTTTAGGTTCGCCATTTCTAGACTCTTCGATGCAGTCCCATAGCTCCTCGTGAATTAGGTACATCCGCATAAAAAATTTCTAATTTCCATAATTAAAAATACCACTGAGCTTCTCAAAATTAACTGCTATACCAGAGCTCGAACTATTTGTAGTATTTGTACACCCCGGCGAGGCTGCCGGCAATGGTGACGACGGCACTTTTGTTTTCGGCATTTCGTATTATACGATCTTGACGACAAAAATATTTACACATTTATTTATCACATAAACTGGGCCCATAACCTGATAGAATATACAATTAATAAGCTTGGATTGAATTTATAAAGAGCAATTTATTATGAACGAAACAGTCACAGAAAAGTCAGTAATCAGAGAGAGTACAGAGCAGGCAGAAAAAGAAAACATCTATCATCTCTCGTTAGAGAGTAAGTATATTCTTTGTCTATCATAAACTGTCTATAAAGTTTGGTTTATACAATTCCAACAGATATGCATTGGAAGTGGCTGTGCTGATGCGGGACTAGAATACATCAGCTACATCTCCTTCCGTGCATGTCGTAAAACTGAACTCAGGGGTCTATACAGGATGTTTTTTCGTTGCCACCCTCAACGAAGGGTTCGTACTCTACAGGTGTAACAAAAAGGGTATGTTAAGCGAAAAGCTATGTAAATAGCCCACTATAGAGAACCTATCTACAAAATTTGAGACACGAAATCACATTTTTATTTTTCAAGATTGTATGAAAATTTCTGAGATATTTAAAAATTCTCCATACTATCGGGAAAAATAAACATGTGATTTCGGGTCTCAAATTTTGTGGACAGGTTCTCTACAGTGGGCTATTTACATAGCTTTTCGCTTAACATACCCTTTTTGTTACATTCTGTATACATCAAATAAAGTAAGTTTAGGCCAAAAAAAATTTTTTTGATTTTTTTTAAAATTACTTGTTCGGGTGAAATTTATAGTGTCCAGTGTTTATGCTAGTTTTTTCATAGACAGATATTAATAATTTCGCGTGAAAAAATCTTGCTACACGTGTCATTGTGCATTTTTGCAGAAAAACACAGTCTGTTTACTCAACTTTGGACCCTAATATCTTGGGAACCAGACACTTCACAGGTATGCTTCCATGGAAAATAGTGTGGTGTCGTGGGACACCAGGTAGGAACGAAGTTCCTTCGGCTAATGTAGAATCGACACAATTTGCAAAAGAAAAATCGTGCTCAATTTTATGTAGGTTTTCTTGATTTTTCTCTTAAAATTTGCTGATTAGTTTTTATTTAAGTACAGGAAAGTAGTTAGGAAATTCAGTATTTTAGGAAATAATAAATTACGTAAAATAAAAAAAAATCGTAATTCAAATTATCAACTAAAATAACAAAATATGTCTCTTTATTTTTGTTTGACAACATAAAATTTACTGGCTACTCACGAGTAAAATGTTTCTATAATGTGAGTATTCGCCACGTGCTTGTCCATGAATTCATGAGTACCTATATTCTATGCATTGGCGGGGTGGAGTAGTAATAGAGAGAGAAGGGATGAGAGAACGAAAAGAAAGAGGGAGAAAGAGAAAGGTATTATACACTACTCGCTTGTGTATACGACTGTCGCGTCTGCGCACGTCTCATTTAACGGTTTTATTCCACGCACTTTTTCTTACGGTTTTACTATCACATTTTTATCAGTTCAGTCGCGCAGCAAAATCCCTATCTCCTCCAAGCCTGCCGTAAGGAACTTCGTTCCAAAAATGATCGTGATCATGAATAGATTCCGTAGTTTTCGGGAACGTTGACGACCAAAAATCACCCTGTATTTAAGTAAGTATGTAATACGAACTATACTGTATCTATTGGTCCTGAAAAAATAAAGTTTGGCAAATTTCGGAAACCTGTGAAATTTTCACTTGTTTTCGCCTTAGATTAATGATTGGTCTTCGCTGCGGAGCGAATCATTATTCTAAGGTTTTTGCTTTAGAGTCATGGTCTGAAGTCAGCCTATTTACGAGTATTTAACAATATTTGTCTGGCCCTAAAGCTATGGTCTGGCCCGTGTAACCAAACAAATTCCGTCTCTACTCCACGCGAAATATCCGTCACCGACCATATACACGAGGCTAGAACTGTTAGCCGGTTTAGTAAACTGCCAAGATAGTAGCAAATGTAAATTCGCAAAGTATTTAGCAATGCTATTGACCTATTTACCCAACTGCGCGACGCAAGGAGTGGTATTGTGTTTAACAGCCTATGTATGTATGTTCCTTTGAAGCACTACACAGACCAAATGCCTCGGCCGATTTTTGTGATTCATACGTCAATCGATTCCTCTTAGTCCGGCGAGTGTCACTAAAGACATGACGTTAGTGAAAATCCAATATGGCGACTACTGGACGCCATTTTGTGAAAATGAAAAAAAATTAAAGTCGACAAATTATATCGAGTGGGGTATCGTTGAATAGGTATTTAAAAATATTTTTAGGTTTCTCTCAACATTTTCGATTCGACCAACCGTTTAGGATCTATATCGATTGAAAGTTGCGTAACAACCATTCACACATAAGTTTTTGGACAGCAGCAAGACGAAAATTTCTTGCTGCCGAGCATGTTGAGCATGTTTCTTGAAGCGTACTCATAATAAAAAAGTATAAAATAAAAAAACATAATTTAAAAAATCCAAAAACCCGACTGCTTAAAAACTGAAAAGAAAAAAAACAAGCACTTAGATGTCTTAGATAGAGATAGATAGAATTCTATAATATTATTATGGAATAAATACTATTGAAGAACATAAAATATTTTCTAGTGATCGTAACATAACAACTGAACAGTAGTTCTTTTTTAATCAGTCGGGTTTTTGGATTTTTTAAATTATGTTTTTTTATTTATAGTAAGCATAGGTACTTATACCTACTGAATTAACAACTGTGAACTGATTCTAAGAAAGTACTAACACGCAATTATAATACTTACCTTCACTAGAGTGTGCGAGTGAGTAATGTAATCCTCGTTTAGCGAACAAACTAACCTCGTGTATCTTGGGCATTAGCTACCTATAACATTGTATTGTCAATGTAATTTTCATAATAAATACGATACGTAAGACAACTTATATGTTAGGTATACATACCTATACATACTACATACATATAAGTATTACTTGTTAGGTTACATGCATCAGTCATCAGTTTAGTGGTGGTACTAGATACACCTACATAGTAAGAGAAAACATCAAAACTTCCACGAAAGTTGCTGTAGACACCTAATGAGTAGGTACAACAGCAGTAGCTAAGTAAGTATGTATTTATCTATACTAATATTATAAAACTGGGGAGTTTCATTGTTTGTTTGAACGCGCTAATCTCAGGAACTGCTGATCCGATTTGAAAAATAGGGCTCGGGCGACTCGGGCTTTTAAGGTGTTTAAGAAAGACGCCTCACGACTGAGTCAGTCTTTTAGTCCCCAACCTTTAGTCCTAAGACTAGCCTTATTAACTAGTCCAAGTCTTTTAACGTAAAGCGCTCAGCAGCAACCTAAGACTTGCAACTCATCGCTTTAGTTTTAATCATAATACAATCAGCATGAACATATTTAAGCACCAAAGTTATTGAATATAGGTGTGAATAATAAGAAGCAATAATAATTTTATTATTAACATTAATAAGACCACATCATATACATTGCTCGTGACAAGATAGAGCTTTTTATATCCTTTCAGCCGTTTTAGGAGTTTACCTAAGTCGTTTTAGTTGAACTAGGTAGTGTTATACGCTAGTGACTGAGTCGTATTATTTAATACTCAGCTAAAGTCTTAATTTTAGAGCAAAGTCGTATAAAAAGTCTCTAGTCTCATTTTAAACGACTTAAAGGACAGAGTCTCGTTCATCTCATCACTAATAGACCGCTAATTTTTAATAAATTGACAAATGAGCCTACAAAATAATTAATTGTACCTAAATATGTTAGGTGTTATTAGATACGAAAATCTCGTCTAAAGTTACACTGTTTAAAAATCATATTTGACAGTAAAATGTTAGTAGGTAAGGAATATCTGTCAGATTTAGGCAAAATTTAGCTTAAGCGATGTTTTAATTCATTTGAAAAAATTCGGCGTACCTATGTTTAAGTATTGTAGGTACCTAATAGTATGAGAACCCACAGCAGATGTAGGGGAAGATTGGGTAATGGGGGTCACTTAAGCAAGAATTAGAATACAAAAGCTAAAATTAACAAAAAAATTATTGCAACCGCCTCATAACAAAATTTACTTAATTAGCTATAATTTGAGATCAGTAATCATCACTTTGATAATCATCTTTGGGAAATATAAAAGTATAAAAAAAAACAGATTTGACTCCCATTGCACTAAGTTACGGGTAATTGAGGTCACCTTGTGGGTAATGAGGATCATACAAAAATCTAACACAAATCGCGTCACGTCTGATACAGGGGTATCGTTTGATTCCTGGAGAATCTTGCTCTTTACTCTTTCGGTCCCCTTCTTCGGCACGCGCGTAATCTTGCTACACGCGTCAATGTGCATTTATGCAGAAAACGCAGTCTATTTACTCAACTTTGGACCCTAATATTTTGGAAACCAGACACTTCCCAGGTATGCTTCTATGGAGAAAAATGATCATGATGATAAGGAGATTCCGTAAATTTGGGGAACGTTGACGACCAAAAATCACCCCGTATATTTTTCCTTTCCCCTATATTTTTCTTTGAGTGGCGGTCACTAGCGGGCAATGGGGATCACCCGATTCTCATTACCCACAAATATTTTATGAAGAAAAAATAATAAACACAAAATATACATTAGAAAAACTCCGGATTTAAGTAGGAAATCATTACACCAAATGTACAAGTAAGGGCGTAAAATAGTAACATACAAGTAGACCAATAATTATAAAAGTTACTGTATATTTTGCATCCGTAAAAATTTACATCGGCGAGCCGCAAAAACAAAACACACCTCTCATTCTCTATGCTGTCGCCATACCCACGCGGCACGCTCGCAGCGACAGCGAGGGGAACAGAGCGGGCAGGGAGGATCCTTAACGCATTTCTATTAGTGTTACTTTTGGAGATATGTGGGTGACCACTATTACCCACTGACTCCCATTACCCGATCTTCCCCTACTCGTACGACGCTTATCTGTTTATTGAAAACCTCATTATTTATTACAAAAGTTTCGCACTTTTATACTATAGGGGCACATTTCGAAAATTTTGTGATTTCGAGTTTTTACAATATTTGGATACAAAATCAACACGGCTACATCTTAAACGCATTTTCCCAATACTATTTTTTTTTCGAGTTGTGCCCCTATAGTATGAACGCTGCGATTTTAGATTAGGAGAATCATAATTATAACTGAGTTTAAAATATGGCCGCAAATATTGTGGCATATTGGGTCAACCTACTTGCGGTCTAATAGTAACAGGCAACCTTATACCATAATAAAAAAAATGCTTTCTTTTAATATACAGAGTGTAACAAAAAGGATATGTTAAGCGAAAAGATATGTAAATAGCCCACTATAAGGGTACCTATCCACAAAGATTGAGACTTGAAATCACATGTTTGTTTTTCAATATTGTATGAAAATTCCTTTCCCCATACTATATGGTAAATAAACATGTGATTTCGAATCTCAAATTTTGTGGATAGGTTCTCTATAGCGGACTATTTACATAGCTTTTCGCTTTACATACCCTTTTTGTTACATCCTGTATATATGTATAGGTAAATCATTAAAAAAACATGAGTGTAGAAACGTCCAGAATCATTGGCACACGTTTAAAGCTAGCTGGCCGCCTGGCAAATTGCGGCCAAAAATGCAATGGCAACCCTGGGATTTCGCAATTTTTACATAAATTTCTATGAAGTGGATGATAGTTAATTGAAAAAATATGTGAGCGAAATTTGTAGACAGAAAAAATATTTTTGAAAATTCTATTTAAAATAGTAGGAGCCATATTTTGATAAAGTAGATATACCTATATCTATAGGTATTCTCCTAATCGTAAATGTTTGTAATAATAAGGTTTTGTCCAATAAACAGTTGAGCGTCGTACATCTGCAGTGGGATTTTAGGCTATAAGCTTAGGTAGGTACCTACCTACTTAAGGTATAAGTTCGCATTGATTTGTCAAAGAGAAGCAGTAGGTAACTCAAGATAATAATTCATCACTAGAAAACAATAAATACTTAGGTAACAGAAAATTATGTACTTATGTATTCCTATAGCCAGGTAGAGGTACCGACAGTAGTTATACCTAATTACAAAGTAAATATTTTTATAAGTAACCTTTGTCTGTTGTAGATTCTAGCCGGTATTTGTAAATACTTACCTAACATACTATTACTTATTTTGTATCTGCTTAAGTACTATTTTGAATACAAATGAAACAGCATAGGTACAATTTGAATACTAAACAATTGCAATTTAATGGTTTAACTTTTAATACTTATTACAACCCACATTTAGGTAGGTACCTACTTACGATTTCCGATTACCTATTTATAATATAAGTACTAAGTACCTAGCGAAGCACGACTTCGTCCGCGTACGCAGAATATGCACCCGTGCGAAGCTAGGGCGAGTGCTTAGTTATACATTTATAAACCTTACTTTATTTTAAAAAAACTGCACCAAAATTGGACCGTGGCTTCCTTTTGTGAAGTAAGTAGCATTAAGTTCCCGAAATTCCCACGGGAGCGGAAAATATCGGGAATTCTAAAGTTTACGCGGACGAAATGGTGGGCAGCGCTAGCAGGTACCAAATAAATAAATAGTTAGGTAAGTACTTAATATTATTATCCACACACACAACTTACATAAGTACATTAAAAAATATTGTTACAGACTTTTACCACAGCAACTATGCCGCCCAATGCAAGTCCAGAATTCTTTCACCCTGATACACATCAACCGGTGGTCAAGACACCTTACAAGAGAACGTATGTATGGAGGAATATAATACTGTTCACATACCTGCACCTGGCAGGCCTGTACGGGGCCTACCTGTTTCTCTTTTCAGCAAAGTGGCAAACTGATGTCTTAGGTAAGTTAAATTAAATACTTGTAGTATCAACTTTAGCCTATACAGAGATCTACGGACCTATTTATCCGCTTACAAAAGAAAAGGCTCCGAAACTACCTACTGGATCTGTTTTGAACAGTAATCTTGCATCAATTACAATCCTTTACCCGCAAGCACCCCCCTATCCCGATGAACATAGCGATAGATTATTTTCAAAGGTTTTTATAGCATAGCATTTAGTTAGCATAATTTTGGTCACAGTGAAAAATGTGAAAAACCCACCTGTCAATTTTATGCAAACAAATATTTGGTCAAAAAAGCTTAGGTACAAACATACATACGTACCTACATACGGTCCACCTGTTGCCTGATATTAATTTTTTGGCAATTTTTCGTAGTTTAATCTTCACGGTAAGTTAACTTGTTTCAAATTAAATAGTAGGTGATCATAAATTTTATGATTGCGCTTCCCCTACCTACCTAGTTACTTACACGTAGGTAAGTTTATTATTTTCAGACTATGAAAGTTTGGCAAAGAAGACATATGCCTGTACAAAAAGAATAGGCTTATGGCCATTTAATATTCCAAAGTAAATTAAATTCAGCTGTGACCAAGTTTTACTCATTATGCGCGTGACCAATTCTCACTGAGACCACTACGTGCGTGCTACGAACTACGAATCTGCTACAAACTACTAACCGGTAGTCTGATTACGTAACTTGCAAAAGCAGAGTTCCGCACACGCACACTATCAATAATTTTCGCTGTCGCATTGATTCGGCTCTGCTGCTGCAAATTAGGTAAAATAGGCCCTCTAAAATAGGTTTTCCTATGTATGCCATACAATCGTTGGAAAAATAATACGTTATTTTTGTCCACAGCTTTTGTATTATATGCCGGATCAGCTCTCGGCATTACGGCAGGCGCACACAGACTATGGGCGCATAAGGCTTACAAGGCAAAGTGGCAGCTTAAGGTCATCCTGATCATATTGAACTCGTTGGCTTTTCAGGTATTTATTCTTCTTTTTTTTAGGCAAAGAGGTCTATTACGAACTAGCAAACTGGTCTCTGATGGCCAATTTGATTGATGATTGATTGTTGATAGGTTTTTTTTATAGTGAACTACATTTATAGTTTATCGCTTAACATACCCCTTTCGTTACTCTCTGTATAACGTCACCGCTAGGAAAACATAGCTTTACCCCCTAGAAGCTTTCTTTTTTTCTTATACTGTAGGAAAATTTACGTAACTTGCAAAAGCAAAGCCTCACACGCTCATGTCATAGAGAATTTTCGATGTCGCGTCGCATTGCTATCGGCTTGCTTTTGCAAGATAAGTAATCAGCCAACGGGTTTTTTTTTCAGGACTCTGTTATAGACTGGGCACGGGACCATCGCATGCACCACAAATACAGTGAAACGGACGCTGATCCCCATAACGCGAGACGAGGGTTCTTTTTCTCCCATGTCGGATGGCTGCTGGTGAGGAAGCACCCCGAACTGATTCGTAAAGGAAAAGAACTCGACATTAGTGACCTTAAAGCTGATGCCATTGTCATGTTTCAAAAAAAGTAAGTTACTATTTAGATACAAGTTGAAGTACCTATTTACGATTTACAAGTCCTATCATGCATGATCCGCGTGAATGATGAAAAATTCTATTACTTCTTCCGCGTGACCAAAAACTAGTTATACCTAATAGAATATGCCAGTTTAGCGGATTTTTTTTAAAGCACGGGTAAAGTAATAACAAAACCCTAATATTAGCACATTGGTCACAATCTTTAACTTGTAAGTCGGGTTTGTTGCTTTTCCATTGGACCATCACATAATTCAAATTCAACTTACCTACAATAGGAGTTTGGATTTTTAATACTTTTGAGTAACCTAGGCTCTCATTGCATTTTTTCAGGTACTACTTCATTTTGATGCCTCTGTTTTGTTTTATCTTACCAACCCTGGCTCCTGTGTACCTCTGGGGAGAGACGTGGAAAAACGCATTTTTTGTGGCTACTTTATTCCGATACGCGTTCATTCTAAACGTGACTTGGATGGTCAACTCTGCCGCACACATGTTTGGCAACAAACCGTATGATAAGAACATCCATCCGTCGGAAAACTTGTCGGTGTCAATATTCGCACTGGGCGAGGGATTTCATAACTACCACCACACGTACCCATGGGACTATAAAGCGGCCGAGCTTGGCAACAACTGGTTAAACTTTTCGACAAGGTTCATAAACACTTTTGCCATGATCGGCTGGGCGTACGATTTGAAGACAGTACCAAATGATATAATCCAGAAGCGGATTCAACGAACTGGCGACGGCACCAATCCGATTTGGGGATGGGGCGACAAGGACCAGACCAAAGAAGAAATTGCCACAGCCGTTAGAATTAACGCTACGTAATGCAACTTAACGAAATAAATGTTATGACCATTAAGATGAATTTAAATGTTATGACCATTATGATGAATTAATTCCATGCAGACTACCCTATCGACTTACATAGACAACTCAGAACATTGACGGCCGATTGGTCTAGTAGGTAGTGACGCTACCTGCGACGACATAGGTCCTGGGTTCGAATCCCGGTAGGTGCAAACATTGATATGATGAATATCGATGTTTGTTTACGAGTCATGGGTGTTTCTATACTTATCTATATATTTATATACCGTTGCTTAGTACCCACGACACAAGACCTTATGGATCTTAATGAGGGACTAAGTTAATGTGTTGTGAAGTGTGTGAATATTTATATATACATTTAGTTATTTATTCGTTCTGTGATCAGGTGCCTACTTACGATATAACCAGTCTACGGAAGGGTCCTAAGACTGCCTTTTCGTCAGATATGTGCTATGCTACGTTGCGATTCGTATGATAATCTGTAGAATAGTAGGTAGTAACTAATGTTTTAGAGATCCTAAGCCACTTCCCTCCTTGACCCTCTAACTAAATGAAATAAAAAATAACAAGGATCTGATGATGGAGCCAGATGGGATAGTTTTGCGATGGGATCTTTAGGGCCTACAGAACCCAAAGTTTTGGCTTATGGGGACGGAAGACGTGTTTAAATTTTTTTATTATGTACACAGTCATAAGTAGATAATAAGATATACACAAATGTACTTATGCCTTTGCGTTAGGGCGCCTTCACATTAGGTCGCAAGTAGTGCGGCAGCAACGCTGTTATAGCGGCCGAGCAGCGCGGCAGACGCATGCAAACAGTCGCCCACCCAAATCTAAGCAAGTCGCGCGGCTGTCTCACTACTAGCGACCTAATGTGAAGGCGCTCTTAAGGTTCAAAGTCTAACAACCTTATGTTAACAACATTACTCATCGATCATGAGATCATGACTGTACTTCAGTTTGCTACACTTCGAGACCACGTTGTCACTTTGATCTTCTGCGGGATAATCTTGTTACAGACTTTATCCATTAGCCGAGATACCTTTCCATAGCTCTCTGAAGTGGCAGTGTACTGGCTGGTCACATCTGTCGTAGAAACGATATTATGGAGAATGAGTACCTACTTAAAATTACATTTATGGGTAAGTACATATAGGTACTTATACGCACACAGCTGTGCCTATGAAAAGGGGTAGGGTAGCCAAAACTGCAGAATCATAAAGGAAATCCTACGGCCATGGCGAGAGATCCATATTCATACGTGCGTTTCCAACTAATACTTTCACAAACTACTTATTAGTTTTCAATCCACCTTGTAGTTTTTGCTTGCCAGTTATTTCACAATAGTTTTTTGTAATAGTTTATCTTCCAAGTGACCATGGGGCAGATTTGATCAAAACAAACGGGGCAGATTTGAACGGGACGTTTTTGTTACCAAAGTGGAAGTCTGACTAAATTAAAAACTATTATTAATCTCACTCGGGTGAATTTTTTTTAAAATAATATTTATAACTATTATTAAGTTTAGAAGTTTGATATTAAGTTTATTTTATGTTTAATTTTATGTCTGAGGCAGTATTATGTAATTATAATAACAATAAACAAATAATCTTGTACAATATGATTATTTTTGTTAAAAAACAGGAAGTCGGACACAATTAAAAATTATAATTTTTATTTTTGCTACACTGTAATGCAAAATTTAAATTAAGAAGTTTCGTGTAAGTTTATTTTATATTTTAATAACAATAATATCATTATTATTACTCTATCCTCTCTTTTGTGCCCCCTGGGGAGGCAGATTTGAAAAATTTGAGTAAAAAAACACATTTTTCTCTTTAACGTTCTCAACAAAAACATTTCATCATTTTTATATATAGGTAGTACCTAAGCTAAGAAGAATACGTCTCTCAATTTCTCTTTACAGTTGATTTTTTATGAGTCCAAATATGAAAAATGTGCTAATGTGCCTCCTTCTCCCTATGCCATAAATATGTTTTCTAAACATATTTATGGCATCGACGATGAGGACGACGATGTCAGTCCCGTCGTCACAGTATACAGGGTGTGTGTGACAGCCAGGCAAATACTGAACAAGTAGGTACCTGCCATTGTTTTGAGTTATACTCGCAGATTGTTTACCTACACTAAACTAAAATGTAGAGAAAGTATGTGGATGACATGTGTCAAAGTCACCGACGTCATGTTTTCAAAGAAGCGTTTTGGCGCGCTATACAGAATGATTTTTGGACGTCAACGTTCCCGAAAACTACGGAATCTCCTCATCATCACGATCATTTTTCTCCATGGAAGCATACCTGGGAAGTGTCTGGTTTCCAAGATATTAGGGTCCAAAGTTGAGTAAATAGCCTGCGTTTTTCTGCATAAATGTACATAGACGCGCGTAGCAAGATTTTTTCACGAGAAATAATTAATATCTGTCTATAAAAAACTAACATAAACACTGGACACTATAAATTTCGCCCGAAAAGGTAATGTTTTTTTTTTTAATATCAATTTTTTCCGAGCATTTTTTTTTTGCATAAACTTACTTTATTTGATGTATAGAGTACGTACTCTCGTTAAGGGTGGCCACGAAAAAACAGCCTGTATAAATATCAAACTTTTAATTTGATATTATTCAGTAAATATGTACATACCATATACAAAAATATGACTTACTGGGTTTTTAAACCTCCACAAAATAATATAAAATCTATGATTCTCATTGTATAGAATAGATTTCAAAAATCAGTCAAATAGCCTATTGTATCGGGTGATCCTGTGACTAATAAAATTGGCTTATGTATAGGTTATTGTGTTTTTTTTTATCAATTGTGACTTCATTGGGGTTGATAAGTTAATTAGGTAAACTTTTTTGAGTGCAACTTTTTTATAATCATCCTTAGGTTAAAATTTTGGGTTTTAAGTCATTATCTAAGGCCTACTTAAACCTTAAACGAACTACAATATTTTTTGCGTGAAAAAATAAAAAATGCCAAAACCAGGTACCAGTAGTTGACCACTGTCATGTTCAATTGAATAAAATAAGAAAAGGCGGGCATTTTTTGAAAATTTTACAGTTTTATTATGTTACCTAGTCAGTTACCAACCTTTCGGACACAATTTTGGTGAGGGTAAACGAAAAGTATTGCTTTCACGCTCTTTTTGTCAGACCATGTCTCGTTCACTTGCCTTCCGGCAGATATCACAGTTAGAAGTGCACGTCGTTAAGGTAAGTTAAATCTTTAAAAACAACATATTATTTCCTAATTATTGTCATAAAGTTGTATTATTATGAAGATTTATTATTGACTTGAGTGCTATGAATTATTATTTAATAAAAACAATGGCATTATCAAGTATTTTTGAAGGTGGTTAACTACTGGAACACTCGTTGTACCGGGTACCTATTCTTGACCAAATGGTTTGCAACTGGTTGTCTATGGTCTTTTCTTTTTTTATATATTTTTTCATAGCAATGCATTTGTTTGATAATTTAGTACTAACAGCCTATGGATAAATCCGTTTTATACGATGTGCTCCAGTAATTGACCACTGGTTTGCTATTGGTACACAGCAAGTGTTCCTGTAGTTGACCAGATTAAAGTTTAACTTTATTTCTCCTTGATTAAGCTAAAAGATGCAAAGACATTTTTCAAATACTCTGAGGAGGCCTTTAGGCGCAAATTGTCAAATTCGCAAATTGTCAAGCGGTCGCAATCAGTCAAATTCGCATATTGTCAAATTCGCAAATTGTCAGATTCGCAAATTGATAAATTCGCAAAATGTCAAGCGGTTATCGATTTGAAGTAAGCCTTAATATATGCATGAATGGTCCGAACAGTATGCAGGATGAATAAAAAATATGCATAAGACGTATCGTGTATGCGAATACCTTAAATTTAATAACAATGTATCTATGCATCCATAAATAATTTAAAATTAAAACAATTTATATCTGCTTACGGTCCATTCATGCTTATATTAAGGCTTGATTCAAATAAATAACAGCTTGACTATTTGCGAATTTGGCAATTTGCGAATCTGACAATTTACGTATTTGACAATTTACGAAATTGACTAATAGCCACCGCTTGACATTTTGCGCCTAAAGGCTTTCAAATGGCCCGACAAAGAAGATTATATGGTATAACCGTGACAGCATCGTCGAAGTTATAGAAGAATCTCTCCCGATAAATACTAGAGCTTCCTACAAGGTGGAAGAGATGCCCAAATTTTTACAATGGATATAATATAAACTTGTTCTAAACCAATCTTTTAAAGGATTTTCAGTTAGTTTCAAAATAAGATTAAGTAAAATTCAAGTAACATGATGAGACTGATTTATTTCATTCTATGTAGGTACTGTATAGGTGATACTCATTAAAATTTAAGTATAAAGTTATTTTTCTTTAGTAGTTTGTTAATAAGTGTTGCTAAACTTAAAGTTTTAATCTGACCTGTTAGTTATTGTAGTTAATTACTATACCTATACCTTCGACTGTACCATTAAAAATTAGTTGTAACTTAGTCTTAAATATAAGTTTTCAGCCATTACCTGCATGAAAATTATTTTGTATATCAAAATAATTGTTTTATTTTCAATTAGCTACCTTTTCTCCATTAGTTTTTCAGTGGTCAACTATTGGTGCAAAAGTGGTCATCTATCGGAGCGCACTGGTCAAACTTAGGCTCATTCCCGTTTTTGGCATTGTTTATGTTATAAATAAAAAACTTACATATTTAGATTCAAATAATTTATCAATATTACGCAGGGATTTGGTATCGTAATACGAAATAGGTACAAATCTTAGATAAAAATAGGTACCTACCTAAAAAATCAGAGTATTGTAACCAAATAGTGACGTACCTACTATATTTTATAATCGATATGCAACTGATTATTGTGGAGTATCTAGCTAGTGTTTTCACCGTAGGTATATTTCCTTTGGATGATGGTGCTAGTTACTATGGGTATGACCACATATTCTGTGTCATACTGCATACAAAAAATGTAGGTGTTCCTATAATAGACAGTTTTTCTCTATGGTCCCTATTGTGCTGATTTGTTACACGATAGTGTGTATGTATGTATCACTCGATCAAAAAATATGTCAAACAAAGGTTAATGTGAAATCTAAAACAAATAATTTAGTTAAAAAATTTAAGTATGACTTTACAAACAATTTTTATATGGAAAAATTCCTCTTTAATAAAAAAAAGCCGACAAGTGCGAGTTGAACTCGCGTGAAGTGGGTTCCGTACGATGTTACCTATCATGTTTTTTTTAAATCTGACAAAAAGTTGGTACGCACAATATTGAGTGATTTACCATGTTATTTTAATATCATGGACTTCTTATAGATTTTCCTATAATCTATAAGGAGAAAACTAATTTCTGTATTTTTTTCAAAATTTTAGGTTCAGTAGTTTCGGAGATAAGGGGGGGGGGGAATGGTCAATTTTCGTCTATTTTCTTGAATAACTTGGAAAATATTTATTTTAAAATTACAAAAAAATGCATTTAAGATCTTCTCAACAAGACCTTTCATTTGATATGCCACACGATGCAGTTTTCAGATTTTTTTTTTAATTTTCCCCTTCTCCCCCAAAAATGACCCCCCATATACAGATTTCATCTGCTCACGTCACACCTCTGTGTTTGGGTCACAGGAATTGATATGTGTACCAAATTTTAACTTAATCGGTCTAATAGATTCGGAAATAATTGACTGTAAGCGACGGACGGACAGACACACGAGTGATCCTATAAGGGTTCCGTTTTTGTATTCAGACGTACGGAACCCTAAAAATTAGAAAAAATTCCAAATTTCTATGTTCGTCTAACAAGTTCAGGCGTGTCGCTTCGTTCAAATGCCCGGCCTTGAATGCCAAGTAAGTAGGTATGCGAGTTAAAATTATGATTAAATAAATAAAATGGTACATCTATTGTGTTTGTTTGGAAAATATGTAGGTACCATGAGAGACACCATGGAGGAATATCATATCATATAGAACGTCTATAAGTTACTTTAAATTATAAATAATTCAAAACATATTCAACGTCTTTCATCTTTTCATACTTACCTACTCGTATACATTCATTTTACAGTGATTAAATCTCGTTTCACAATGATTGCATTAGATCGTTTCGTGATACTCGTTTTTGGTCAGAATAGTATAACGTGGTCTGACAGGTCAGGCAGACAAGCGCGGATCGCCTTGCGGCATGGTGCACGCACGCGTGACGTGGCTATTATCAATCAACTTACCATCGCGCCACTTCGGTAACCAATCCCGAGCTCCCATACCCACCGAGACATAATCATCTGTCCAATAGTTCAACCAGTTACTCGGTTCGACCAACCAACTATGTAGTGTGCAGTGCACACATTAGAAAACAGCTACGCGAAATGTGTGTCCAGTGCTAAATAGTTATCTTTACTTTATCTTCAAACGGGCTTGCTCCTTTTCTGAGTCCACAGTTCAACGCGTGAAAAGTACTATTTGTCATCCATTAGATTATTATGATGACAAACGATTTAATTGTTCTTACAACGTCAGTTCGAAGTACATAAATATATAAATTAAGATTATTCTGCCACTAACAGTTTGAAAGTACAATAGTAGTGTTACAAACAAGTGAGGTAATTAATAATTAAATAAACGTGTTTAATGAACTACACATAAAGGTAATTAATATCTTAATATGTTCTTATGTAATGAAGGTATTGGGTATCAATAAACTTTGTAAGTAATTTATTTTTAGGTCAGATAGGTAGATTCCTTCCTTCCTACGTTAATATTTGTAGTTCGTAATAGGATAAAAATAGAAGGTAAGTCCTCACTGATGCCGTTTAGTTACGAGTGTCGCAAAAGGGGCAATGTATGAAAAACTACAAATTGGGAGATTTAAATTTAATGTTTTTAATAGTTATACCGGTGAATCCACATATAGGTATAGGTTTGCTCTACTTAAATTTGACTAAGCCTACCGAAAAATACAAAGTTTTATGTTGCTTACAGTTATTTACCTAAACTTTACAATTACTAATTCTTTACTATACATATTTTAACACCTAATGCATACCTAAAAATGACCTAAAGTTCAACCTAGATTGCCCTAGACACAGGCCTTAGATCGAAAAAAGTAATACGTGTGTCATTGTGAGGTAGGTTTTTTTTGTGATTATGGGGGCGTTTAGTAGGTAGGTACATCTATTAATTGTCTCATAGTGTGAATATATCTGAATGTGTGGTCAGGGTATCGATGAGGATTTTTTTTGGAAATCGGCTTGTTAGCGTTGGGAAGGTGCACATTTCTAAGTTATTGCCCCTTTTGCGATACTCTAACCGTCAGCGTGGGCCTGTAATATCTAGTTTAAGTTGGTTAGGTTTATAACGATTATATCAATAACAAACGATATCGTTAATAATGCATTATTAACTCTAATAATTTGGGCTCATCCCTATGCAATTTTTTTTTTATCTCCCTGTTTTTCCGCTGGTTCCGCTTGAGATTCGGCGGGAAAAGCTGGAAGGGAGCGGGTGTTATTTTTTGAGAAAATCTAAATTTATTTGTAAATGACTTGCATGTGTCCGTAAAGTGATGTTTTCTGGTAGATAAGTTATATTTAGTTATTAAGTTTGTACTTGTGATGTGAATCTAGGGCGTGTGCATGGTTGCATGCATGTAAGCTAAGTTAAACTTTAGTCGGAATACGATCTCTTCATGGGCTCGTGTAAGTTGTTTCTGCAATTCTTTTTGATTTTTACTAATAAACTATAAAAAAAATGGTCAAAAAATGGTCTACTTAGTCTATGTCAGGATTTGGCGGGAAAAGCTGGAACGGTTCGGGTGTAATTTTCTTGTGAAAATCAAAAGTTATTTGTAAACGGCTTGCATGTGTCCGTAAAGTGATGTTTTCTGGTAGATAAGTTATATTTTGTTTACTTGTGATAAGCTATTTTCCTTTTGCCTATTGCACTTTTGCTATTGCCTTTCCTTCGGGATAAACTATTTAAAAAATATATATATGTCGGTGTCAAAATTCCTATTATTGCATACAAAGAATATACTACTCTCTAACGAGATTGTGTGTCCCTTGCCTTTCCTTAGGGATAAACTAAAAAAAAAAAGGTGGTAATATTGTGTGTGGTATTATTCAAATAATTTCAGGAATATACTTACTCTCTGACGAGATGTATTATTAATTAATCCCTCGTCGACGAAATATTAATTTCCTAAATCCAAAAACGTATAGGTCAATAAGAAAAACCGAAAACTGTAGGTAAGTTGAATGTGGTTACCTACTGCGAATATCTTTTCTATTAATTCTACATTCTTCATGAGTTCTCTCATCTATCGCGATAAGAAACCAATGCAAGAAACGTTTTGCAGTAAAATTAAGAATGAGGCAAGACGACGCAATTTTCGTAAAGTAGGTTAATAAATATGTTGTCATGCCTTCTATTTAAGTTCCTAACCCAAAATATTTTTCTTGCTCTAGCTTAAGGAACAAGTAACCTACGAAAAATGGCACCAAATGCCTCAGAATTAAATGGGGTCCTCTTCGAGAGTGATGCAGCTACCCCAGACATGGCCCTCGCTAGTACACCAATACAGCAAGCCGATGATTATCCAAAAAAATATGTTTGGAGGAATATCCTTCTGTTTGCATACCTCCACATTGCAGCACTCTATGGAGGCTTCTTATTCCTCTTCTCAGCTAAATGGCAAACAGATATATTTGGTAAGTACTTACATTACATATTAAAATATTCACTTTTTACTAAATGAATATGGATGTGTACACCGTACATATACCTAAATAGCTTTATTTATCATTTTTGTCTGTCTGTTCTGACTAATCTCTAAAACTTCCGGACTAATTTTGACGGGACTTTCACTGGCTGATAGCTAATGTAATTAGGAATAACTCCAGCTACTTTTATTCCTAAAATTCCCACTGGTATATAGTATACTGATAAAATAAAATATGTATGCATTGGGAAGGACAGTAATAAGGACCACACCCTACTTAACAAGCAACACTGCTGAAAGTGTACTGTGTTGACAAATGCCTGCCTTACGAAATCCTGCAAACACATTTAATCAATGGGCTATGTATTTGTAGGTACTTGGTTAGTTTCCTTAGGGTTAATGGGAATGATGAATTTTTGATGAACTTTTTTTTTGTTAACATTTCATTGTGTGTATAACAAATACATACATCCAACTTTAGATTTTGGTATCCAATGTATGCCCAATCATTACATTATAACTAATTTATTACTTAAGAATTTACATGAAAATAAAATTGAAATTGAATGGCTTATAAAAAAGGGATAAGAAAATATTTTTTAATTAATCCTTATCTTATGTACATTGTTAACAGCATATCTACTCTATGTAGCATCTGGTCTTGGAATCACTGCTGGTGCTCATCGGCTGTGGGCACATAAGTCTTACAAAGCAAAATGGCCACTACGTCTCATTCTAGTTGCTTTCAACACACTGGCTTTCCAGGTAAGTTTGTATCACACAACTAAGAAACTAACAGTCACCAACCCCCCTGCCTAGACTATGGACAAAAACCCATAGTAGCCTTGTGGTGTGCCCTGAGGGAGGCCTACGTCCAGCAGTGGACTGCAATAGACTGAATAAGAAGAAGATAAGTAACTATCTTTTCACTGTATTGGAATTTAGGGTAGACATATGAATCCAATGTTTCAAATATTATAGCTGGAATTCAGAGTTCTGTTTGAGGCCTCACTCATTTAAGGAGGTGGTACATACATTTGTTCTTGAGTTATTTTTTTTGGATTTGTAGAAGTATTAATTAAGTCAACTTGATATGAAAGAGAGCTTTTGTTACACAATAATTAATTACACAGTAAATTAATTTAGAAGGTTAACATTTGTATAGTATACCTTAGGGGTCATCCATAAATTATGTCACACAAATTTCATGATATTTTGCCCCTCCCCCCTCCTTGTGACAACTGGTCACATTTGTGGGACCCCTCCTCCTGTGACGTCACATTTAGTTTTTTTGCAAATTTATATTTAGAGAGTATTGAATGAAAATGTGACATCACGAAATTTAGGACCCCTCCCACCCCCTTGTCACACAATGTCATAGTTTGACGACCCACTCCCTCCCCCTTAACCTGTGACGTAATATATGGATGACCCTTTAGGAGAACTGTAAAAATAAACGTCAAATCCTTAGCAATATATTCTCACACTACACAACACATTAACCTAGTCCCACAGTAAGATCCCTAAGGTCTTGTGTCGTGGATACTAAGCAACGTTATATACCTATAAATACATAGATAAGTATAGAAACATCATGACTCGGAAACAAACATCTTTGCACCTACCGGGATTCGAACCCCGGACCTATGGCGTCGCAGGCAGGGTCACTACCTACTAGACCAGTCGGCCGTTAATATGGAGTTACATACCTTATAAATAATAGGATATGGGCAGGAAGATTATACTTATAGCAAACATTTGTAGTACCATTAGTTATTTAGTTACTCGTAGTCTTACTGAGTAAAGGAAGTGACCACATTTGGTATACATTAGTTACATAGTCTTACTTTAACGTCCTTTGTTAACATCCTGTAACAATATTATTGTTCATGGAATTCTAATGTTTTTTTTACCAGATACAGATTCGTTAATAGGATACTGGCATTCAATAACAAATAGTTAATGACAGTATGATTGCATCTTATACAGAGAATAAAACTATAAGCCTAGAGACTAATAAGAATAACTGTCGATTTTTTTGTCTGTACTTTTTATATTTACCACAAAACCATCTCAGTACCTATTGTTATGAGTCTTTTTTGTCTGTTCACTCAAGGACAGAATAGAGGTCGCGGGCGAAGGCCATTACTATTTTTAAAATTTCAAGTATGAAACTAATGAATAATGTGTGCTAAAGTTCTCTGTCTATACATGGGGTCAAGGAAATCCCACAGCCACGTTTAACATGGCGACATGTTATGGGACAGATATAAATGATCAGTGACAAGTTGCTAGCTCATCGCCCGAGAGAATGCCCGAATTCCATAGTCGACTCTTACGACATGCACGTGTCTTTGTTACATCAGGGCCGATTTTTTCCAATGGCCAGATAGATTATCTGAAGGCTAAAGTTGATGCTGTCTCTATCTTGACTAAGTCTTAGAGAAAGACAGCATCTATTTTATCCTTCAGATAGGCTAGAAAAATCGGCCGTTAAACCGGGTTTCCATAGTACGAGTACACTCGGATGACTTTTCAAACGCTACTCGTATCGTGTAAACATCTAATCAGAGCGCACTCAGACGTCGGTAATCAATCCGTAGCGTCCGAGCAGACATCCGAGTCCACTTGGTCTCCTAGCGTACTGTGAAAACCCGACTTTAAAATGTAATTTGTTGCAGGATGCAGCAATAGACTGGGCACGCGACCACCGCATGCACCACAAGTACTCTGAGACGGACGCCGACCCCCACAACGCGACCCGCGGCTTCTTCTTCTCCCACATCGGATGGCTCCTCGTCAGAAAACACCCCGAGATCAAGCGCAAGGGCAAAGGTCTAGACCTGAGCGACCTGCAGGCGGACCCGATACTGCGCTTCCAAAAGAAGTAAGTTTTGTGTGGTGTGATACATGAAAAATATTGCCTCGTGCAACACGTGTTATTGGGAAAAAGCATTGTCAAAATTGAATGAATCATAGTGAACTAGCTAAATATGTACAAAAATAAGCATATGTTAAGGCTTCGAAGTCTCGTGTTTGTTAACCGCATTAATTAGATTAGGCAAAGGTTGTATTAATATTTATATTAATTTGCCAATGATATAACAATCAATAAAATAAAAACCTTTAGCATGTGTTAACCGCAATAAGAACATTAGCCGTAGGTAGAGTAGCTGAGTGATAAAATTAATTATGTAGGTCTCTAGTAATAATCAAAGTTGGACTGTAGTGTCTTGTGTTAATAAGTTCCGACTTATAGAAGTCGGAGTCGAAGCTCCGTAAAATCCCTATTAGGTACATTTTACTTATGTAGTTCCTCATTTGTAAACAAAGAAACTTACTGACTTATTTGTGATAGCTAAGTATGATAACATTGATAATATAATCTGGTCACAGGTGCACAACCAAAACAAAATGACAAAGTTTCGGGTAAATGCAAAAAGATATTTTGTGAAGGTGCACCTTTGCCCATTATCTGTGTATAATTTTAAACAGAAACACAGAGTAGACAAAACTGTGTGGGGGAAACAGGACGATATTTATAAAACAATCTCATTGACATATTTTTATAGACGCGTTTAAGACAACACGTTTATTTTAACATGAATCTGCGCGATAATTATGGATTGCAGTCCTTGACTTTAACGTCAAAATAGTTTTTGTTAAAATTTAGGATGTAAAAACCAATTAAGATGCTCGTCACTTCAGTTTTTAAAATTGTGTTTGGTTGTAAACACAAACATTCAGTACGGTGTTAGAGTGTATAAAATAAAAAATTATCATAAAATCCCACGCTAACTTCTAAGGGAATAAAAAAAACCAAAATTTTCCATTGGCAAGAACATAATGAAACCCTCTTCATTCATAGTATGCTTACGTTAATATAAGGTACAGAGGGCGTAGTGTGAGTTTTCACTTCGAACACGTTCCCGTTAACGTAAAGCGGCTAATAAAATAAATCACATTATGGCGTGATAACGTGATGTCATAAAAGTGAGAACAACGGCGATACGTGATTGGTTGAACTATTTACGTTTACGCGATCGAGTTTGAAGTCAAAACTCGCACTAAGCCCTCAGTACCTCAGGTAGTCTACCTATAAGAACAAAAAAGTTATAGGTGATTTTAAAAAATTGGGTTTGCTCCTAAAATAGCGTTCAAGGTTATACGACCTTTCTATTTCAAGGTAGCGATGTGTACGTATCGCATATCACGTTCGTTGTTATCTAATCAAGGTCACCTCTACAGTCAGACAGCATTTTTTCCTAGATGGACATAACATTTTACTGTTTATCGGCTTTATACAGATTCTGATGATATTTCTATTATCTGGATAAAATGGCACAGATAAGCCCGATGCTACTCTACATATCATATAATCTCAATAATGCTATACTTAGTTTAGTTTTCTATCACAGATATGATCCTTCCCTCTAATAAATCTTTGTACATGACGGCGACCAGCGCAGTGTGTAGGTATCGCCGTAATATGCGCTCGGTGATGGTATGACGACCGTAAAAATTCGTAAAGCCGGCGCCAGACATTGTGGCAGGCTACGCAAACATTTGAACACATACGACTTTGAACGTTTTGATGTGCGCTAAAAAACCGACACCGCGTGGCAAAGTACAAATCTTTGCCCAAACTTTGGACACATATTCAAAGTCTCGTGCCACACATGATAATCAAACAAGTGTTCAATCAAGTGAAGCTATGTCTGGTGCCGGCTTGTACAACAATTTCAAAGGAATTTGTGATTTCAACGCGAATGTCGCATTGATAGGTACTGCTTTGGTTTTCAAGATACGTAATAAACCTACTACTATTTTTAGCTTTCCAAAGAGATACAATAATAACATTATTACTATTTAATTGTCTACAGATATTACCTGATTTTGATGCCGCTCACGTGCTTCATAATGCCCACGGTGGTTCCCGTTTACTTCTGGGGTGAGTCTTGGACCAATGCATTCTTTGTCGCCGCTCTGTTCCGTTACGCCTTCATCCTCAACGTGACCTGGCTGGTCAACTCAGCCGCCCACAAATGGGGAGACAAACCCTACGACAAAACCATCAAGCCCTCCGAAAACATATCTGTCGCGATCTTCGCTCTGGGCGAGGGATTCCATAACTACCATCACACTTTCCCCTGGGACTACAAGACGGCTGAACTCGGCAACACGCGGATGAATTTCACAACAGCGTTTATCAACTTCTTCGCTAAAATTGGCTGGGCTTACGACATGAAGACGGTGTCCGACGAAATTGTTCAGAAGAGAGTGCAGCGTACCGGAGACGGTTCACACAACCTGTGGGGCTGGGGCGATAAGGACCAGCCACAGGAGGAGATCAACGCTGCTATTCGGGTCAATGCGAAGGAAGATTAAGTTTGTTTCGTAAACGAATCGAATGTTAAAGGATTTCCCGGTAAAGCGATTTATTAGGATTTTTATGTTGGTTGTGATTAACGTTTTAATTTGCACTAAACAACTCAGCATTGTATTTCTTTATTATGTTTTGGTCCACGTTTTAAGAAAACGTCACTGTCAATTTATTTTATGGGAGGTCTTTTATCATTTGTTATAACAATCAAATGGTATCTACATTAGTCTGTAGTATATATATACATATTATTGGATGTTAGACATCGGAAAATTTATTAACTTTATGAGTAAGTATCTGTATTGTATCAAGATAATACAGACATAATTTATTTGTAGGCATGTCATTAATCATTATGTACTACTTTCAAAGTTAATACATAGGTGCACATTTTGAATTCTTTGGGCTATCTCCCATTATTTTCTTACATTTACGAGTAGCATATATACATACATGGCCCTATGACAATCGTGTAAATAATATTGCACATCCTTATTAAACTCTATTTAGGTTATTGAAATAGCAAAAAAAAAAGATATCATTTTAATGATAAAATAAAATTGGTACTCATAGAGCTTTTCAGTTATTCAATACCTACGAATGATAGAAAAATATTTGAGAAATAACCCTATTGAACATAACATATATTTTCGAAGAAATGTATTATTCATAACTATCTATTTGTATATTAGTATGTGTGTTTCAATATTAGTTGTTTAGGGTTAAAATCTATATGTGCTTCTTATACACATAACATAGTACTATGTGTTTTAGATATTACTGCACATTTGTGTAGAAGGTATCTCTGTTACGACGACCCCGAAGTCTACGATTATTAAGATTTATAATAATGGATAGGCATATCCAGGCTTATTCTAGCTATTCCCATGGGGAATCTGATACAATCCTGAGATTTCATAGTTTATAAATACTTACTCTATTAACATGCCATAAAATAGTGTCGTGTGTATTATCATTGTGATATGTGTATAATTGTATATATGTAGGTAACACATCAGTATTATAGACCACATATGTTATAGTCATCATCATCATCATCAGCCTATTGCAGTCCACTGCTGGACGTAAGTCTCCCCCAGGGCTCGCCACAAGACTGCCATGGGGGGTAATTGCCCATAGTCACCACGCTGGGTAGGCGGGTTGGTGACCGCAGTTTGTATTTTGGACTATGTTGTCAACACGGGAGGCGCTGCTGCCCACCTCCCGGAAACCCTTAATCGCCTCGTTTGATATCCACGGGCAGACATGGGGTGGTACGAATTCTACTCTGCCGGCACCACGCGGCCTGCTATAGTAGTTATAATTTATTAAATATATATATATGTACTTATGTTGAACTATTTTTAACCGACTTCAAAAAGAGAGGTTATCAATTCGTCTGTATGTTTTTTTCACCATAGGTAGTTCCTAGTCTTACATTTTCTGTTGTCAGTGAAATACCCAGTGAGTACTTATCGTAAAGGAATCTGAAACATGAACGTATTTAGGTTGTAACTTTACTATTTATTTCTTGTATTTAGTGAGCGTATTTAATTTATTAATAAAATATGTGGTGTATAAGAAATAAGGAACTTGTGCATTTTGTAAGGGCACATAGAAAAGTCCATGCTCAAGAATTATTTTGAAATTCGAAAAAGTCAAAAGATTTTAAAATACTTTCGTAATGTTTACGAGGAGAATATGTGTAATTACAATGCGCATAACCATTGACTGATGTGTGTAAAGATATGTGATATTATGTGGGTAACTATTACTCAGTTTTAAGTGTCTGTCAAGAAATTTTAAAATCTAGTAATTTCTCTACATTGTCTTTGACTATTGTGTTAACTTTTTGTTCTATGCTGGACATAACCCTGTCTCAGAATTTATTATATGAAAATACTTAAATAATTTTTGTTTCATTTTTAGTTATAAAATTTTTAGTTTAAAAATTTACCATTTTCATTCAAAATACATCAAAACATAATCTATTGTCTTTCTTATAATTACATAGCAGTTTTGTTAATGATCATTGTGAGGAGTTAATTATTAACAAAACGCTTTCTGATGATCCACTACATTGCTTTGATTGTCCAATCTTGAGTATTAGTGAATAGGTAGGTACCTACAACCACATAAAATTGCACATAACTTGTGAAAGGATGATAATAAAACTAAGTTTTATAGTTTGTGTGTACGTTTTAAACAGCGTTGTTCTTTATTTGCAAATTATAATCCTATCTGAAATTTGGTACCCTGCAGTAGACTGCATCAAGATAAATTTATCTATCACATTTATATCGAGACAATCTGAACAGCTTACTTACTGTCATTTAGTATTTTAATAACAAGATAAAGATACCTTGTAGTCTAAGTAGGTGTAGTACCTACTCGTATTTATAATTTTAATGTTTAGAGAAATTATAACAATATTTTGTACAGACTTTCTATACATTATGTACAGACGATCGAAAACAACATTAAAGCTTATGCAAATGAAGACATTTTAGAAGCTCAGTATAAACTTTAACTCTTAGCTGTTTTCGAGCTTCTAATCTGTCAAAGCACCTCCGATCAAATAGTCTCTTCGTGAAAGAGTTCCTGCTCATCGCATTTGTCAGGGAGACAGACGAAGAATTCTATCAAATTCATGATAGGGCCTCTTGAAAATGGGTTCTGGTACCGTCCTCTCTTGTCACGTAGATATGGGTACCTCTTGTAGTTGAACATCTCGTTGGTTGTTAAGTTCATGCATGCGTGTAGTATCTGAAACAAACATCGATTAATAGGTGTTAAGTACTGATTTATTATCGTGTACCGTATTATCTAAAATTCGAACAGTGTAATATTTCGGTGACAGTCAATCATGCAGTCAATTTATCTAAGAGATAAGTACCTACCCAGATAACATTCGAAGCTGTATAAACGCTGTACATTGAAAATTTTGAAGAGCTTAGGCTGTACAGGTTGGCTGGATAAGGGTTGTATATCCGTATATACAAGTAGTACGGTATTGGGAAAGCTACCCCCCAAAGCTTTTCGTATCGCTTCGCTCACTACAAGC
Source organism: Carposina sasakii (assembly GCA_014607495.2). Taxonomy (NCBI): domain Eukaryota; kingdom Metazoa; phylum Arthropoda; class Insecta; order Lepidoptera; family Carposinidae; genus Carposina; species Carposina sasakii. Next base: position 7,395,639 of record CP053159.1, on the reverse strand, counting down.
GGGGTGCTTTCCCAATAACAGAGTGGAACAGGGCCCTAACCAAGGTTTTCGCTTCGCTCACTACAAGCGGAGTGCTTTCCCATTAACAGATATAAATTTTAATAAACCGAACCTATTTAAATGTGAATGCGACAATTGTACAACATCAAAATCAGTACATGAAATAAATTTAGTGGAACAGGGCCCTAACCAAGGTTTTCGCTTCGCTCACTACAAGCGGAGTGCTTTCCCATTAACAGATATAAATTTTAATAAGCCGAACCTATTTAAATGTGAATGCGACAATTGTACAACATCAAAATCAGTACATGAAATAAATTTAGTGGAACAGGGCCCTAACCGAGGTTTTCGCTTCGCTCACTACAAGCGGAGTGCTTTCCCATTAACAGATATAAATTTTAATAAACCGAACCTATTTAAATGTACAATCTGAATGCGACAATTGTACAACATCAAAATCAGTACATGAAATAAATTTAGTGGAACAGGGCCCTAACCGAGGTTTTCGCTTCGCTCACTACAAGCGGAGTGCTTTCCCATTAACAGATATAAATTTTAATAAACCGAACCTATTTAAATGTACAATCTGAATGCGACAATTGTACAACATCAAAATCAGTACATGAAATAAATTTAGTGGAACAGGGCCCTAACCAAGGTTTAGCTCAATGAGCTATCACAACTGAAAAGAATTTGGATAGGCATGTTACATACTTACACTATGAGTGCGGCTAGATGATCACGGCTTCTTGGCGAGGAGCAAGATCTTGACTTGTAACCGCGTTACAAGGAGTGCTGTTAGGCTTCGAAGTCTTGTCTTGGCTATGAGCGGGTCCCGGTTAGAAGTGTAGCTAGATGTTCACAGCTTGGTCAGGCGCAGGATCTCGACTAGGAGTGCAGCTATACTTGAGTCTATTGAATGAAGTCCTTTGGATGAGTCCGGGTTGTTTGTGACGGTTTACCATTTTAAACCGGCCTTTTAATGTCGAATTTTACAAAGATAAAGATGTTGATTAAAAAATGCAATAAACTTGTAATTATTAGGAAAACACCTGCATTAATAAATTTGTCACGAATTTTACCTTACTTTGGCGAAAATAATATTGACAAAATCAAATATACTGCTAAAAAGTGCAAGCTAGAGGCATTTTCTACACATAAATTGAATAGCCAAACGCAAATGCTAATTTGTGAAACAAAAACAGTAATGAGGTCGTGCAAAAAGTGCAAGCTAAATATAATTATTCAATGAAATCGAGGTAATCAAATGCTTATTTAAATTTGTTCAAATTTTATTCTAGTTTGCCTAAAATATTTACCTAATTAATATTACCGCTAAAAAAGTGCAAGCTAGATACATTCAGTGTACCCATATTGAATTACCAAATGCAATGATAAATTGGTAATATAAAAGTGATTCAATATAATACTCATTCAAAAAATGCAAGCTAAATGTGATTATTACTTTGAAGGTAAAAAAATATCCGCATTAACAAATTTGTAATTATGTAGTTTTAAAGCAAATGGTAGTAAGTACAAACGATTTTAATGAAACATAATTCGTTTGAATAATTAATTATTCGATTTTAGGAATGGTATAAAACACGAACATTTCGAAACATGCTTCACTCGTTCCAGTCCTTGTTTAAAAGTACAAGTAGAAGCGCTCTGAGCCTGAAGCAAGTCATCACCGCCGTAGAAGCCGAAGTTGGGATTTTGTTCACCGTCTCTGGACTTGAGCTGTCACCACCACACCACGACTCTGGAATAGAAGCTGAAGCTGGGATTTTGCTGACCGTCTCAGTGCTTTGTCACTCTGTTCTTCGTTAAATCATTTTCGGTATGTATCAGTTAAATCAATTTTACTGTTCTTGTTCTGTGTTTGTGCATACACTTGCGCACTATAATTATATCCTGCGCAGTCGGCTAATCTTAGTTGAGATGGCCACCATGATCGAAAAGATCCCTACAGTCACGTTTAGCGTAGCAGGGTTAGATATATAAGGTCGGTGACAAGTTGTTAGCTTCATCGCTTGAGAGAACACCCTATAGTTCCTTATAGGGATGGTGCGTATTTGCGCGCCTTGGTTTTAAAACCAGATTTTTACTTAGAAGTACGTAAACCACTTTATACTTATGGGTTGACACTTTTTTCTGTAGTCCACGCGGGCGGAGTTGAGGTGTCCGCTAGTATTATATAACATAGATATCATAAGCTAATGAAGAAACCTAGCAATTTACGTTGTTGAGATCTATAGTTATACGGATTTATAGTAACATTGCTAATACAATTGAGTAGGAACCTAAACTGAAATGTTAACTTTTAAAGTAGTTATTATTAACTAAACAACTAGTCTAAAAGAGTTTTAGACTACTTTTTCTCGTAACCACTGTTGGATGTAGAATTATTTCTGTGATGTAGGTGGTGTTCCAACAGTATGAACACACATAAAATAGTATAACGAATCTAACCATTTTATATTTTATTACAGAAAAGACCCGTATCCAGTTTCACAGGAGCATCAAAATAGAGCTGATCTGCGACGGTGTTCGACTAGGCTGATTATCAAATATATTATTATTATGTAAGTGTACATATTTTTCTACACATCATCACCCAATATACTCGTACTGTTACAAAGCAACCTTATATTGTGTGAACATCATTATTGTTAGGTTTTGACTGTATCAATTTCAGCTAATAACTTATGCTGTATTTGCCAACGCGACATCGTTCAAAGTGGTCTATGATAAGAACTATCTAAGGTTTCTTTATTTGCGTATTGTATTCCTTCCTTAAATTCCTATGGTAACCATGAACTCTAAAATAGGATTTTTAGTAGAAGCGAGATGTAATTATGTATGCCTACTAAGTATGCATTAAGACAGTTTTTTTTAATAAAATAGATTGATAGAAGATAAAATGATAAAATCTCAATAACCTACTAATATTATAAATGTAAGGTTGATAGAATGTAAAGATGATTAGATGTTTGTTACTTTTTCAACGAAAAATCCAGTGAACGTATTTTGATGATAATTAGCAGTTTTATAGCTTAAAATTACATCTGAACACATAGACTATTGAGTTCACGTTGACGAAATCGCGTGCGGCTGCTAGTAATAAAACTATGAGTAGATATGTCGCGTAGATACCTATGAATCACCTTATTCATAGTATACCTATACGCATCTTACATAATCTTGTTGTAACATGATCAGAAATGAAATATAGGTCAGTGTTACGCGTTGTTCATGTGGATATAATTTGATGACCAAAGCAATATTACTAGATTACATTCACGTTTGGAATAAGTAAGTCTCTAGGTGGCGGTAGGCTCACCCCTTACCACGGGGGACTTAAAATCTTTATTGATAGTCGTGATTTAGTTAAAGACGCCAACAAAATAGAGCGTTATTAACGCGGTACGGTGTAAGCGTTTTATTCATACCGTTCATCCGTTCATAACGCTGTGTTAGAGCATCGCGTATCGTTCTGTTTGACAGGATAGGTATAGCCTAGTTCAATACAACACAACGCGGTTGGAATGCTTTAACGCTCTAACGCACGTTAATTACGTCTTCTGTTTGCTGCGGGCTTAAATCAAACACATAGATAACTCAATTATATATAATATTTATTTTTCATTACTTAATTGAATTCGAGGATATTTTTATTTTCGATGTACCATTTTTTAATACAAAGTACATTTTTTAAAGCACAGTGCTTTGTGTGAAAAATACAATTAAAATCATAATCTTTACAATATTGGTTACATAATTGTAATAAATTACTACACCCCTTTTCTCCAACATCTTGTGGATTACAATTTGGTGTCAATTCCGTCAACCACTTTATTTTTTCCCTACCTTTCATTAAAACTGTTTTATGCTGTAAGTATGGTGAGATAATACGTTTAAATTCTCTATAATCGATGTGTCCCTCACTCCAATAAATGCCACGATTTCTTTCTAACCATTTCACTTGCTTTTTTTCTTGTGCAGATAAGTAGTTAAACGAATATGGCGGTTTAATTAAAAATGTCTGTGTATAACACGGAGTAGCTATCGCCATCTCTTTTATGATAAATTTATTGCTTAAATCTTTAAATCCTTGGATATCAACTATTATTATATCAGGAGTCATGATATTTTCTTGACTAGACTGCTCAATGGTTTATACTCGACTATGCAATCATTAAGGATAAGACAGTAAGCTGAAGTATTATCGGGTAAATCAGTATCACTCTCTATTTCTACTCTTACGTCCACTACAGCTCCCGTCTTCAAGTTATCTATTTGTCTAGAACAATCGATAACAAACAACGGAGCAATATCCTTAAATTGTTTGAGGTTAAGTAAAGGTTCCATGCGACGTCCGAAGTAGGACTGTTGAAATTTAACATATTGCTCGTATAATAAACCAACATTATCTTTAGAAAAACTTACATTAAGGTTTTCATATGGAAAATAAGTCGAATTAAGATAAACCTTGACCTCTCGTAAATTACAATGATCAAAACGAGACATATCTGCACTCGCATTATTTTTCCTGTTAGTTTGCAAACCTATTATGACGTATCTAGGTTTTTCGATTTGAGTTGAAGTTTTAAGAGACCACGTATGTTTTGTGGTTTTTGGTAATAAAGGATATTCGTATAGATCCCAATTTCTGAACACTAATTGTATGGATCTGTCTTTGTCTAAAACTTTTAACAAATTAAGTTTTTCCCTATCAGATACCTTAACATGTGGAACACGCCAGATAATTTTGGTGATTTCGATATCGTCTAATACTTCACCTGTGCTCAGTTTCACAGCGTTCAGGTTAGTATTACTTCTCAACAAGATTAATTCATGTTTGCAGTTTATTATAACTTTTTTGTAATCTTCAGCGAATCCGAGAATATAAGAGAGGGGTATAGAAGCAGAAAAATAACCAGAATTTACGTTTTTCGTACCATCAATATCCCACCCCCAAGCTTTAGACATTCTTGACTCGTTTTCATTCATAGAAAGTAATGATTTCATAGTAGTAGTGATACCTGCGTTCTTTATTTTATCAATTTCTATACCATTTAGCTCATACCGAATTTCTTGAAAGAAGTAAAGCAAAGGATTATTTGTAAAATGAACACTCGTAGCTACGTCTTTGCTATCTTTTTTGTTTACGATAACTTTGCCTTCCAAATATAATGTACTCGCTGATGGTAATATGTATAAATCTTGTTGATTAATAGGTATGCGAATCTCATCGTTCCTGTTGAAACTAGTTATATATGGTTTATAAGAATGAAATTCGATGCTGTCCACTGTATTATCATAGGTTGGGGTCGACAATATATCCAACATGTTCATTTTATCAATCCGATTTGTTTGAGAAAGTTTATGTTTTCCTGAGTAAGTTGAATTTTAGGTTTAGGTGTTCCTTTTGAGATAGCTTGATGTGAACTGAACTTTTTACTTTTTGAACTTACATATTTATTATAGACTATCATTTTTTCTTGAGATGTAAATAAAGTTGTACTTCCTCACCCCTTAAATTAACTAAATTATTGTTTATATCCAACAACCTAATATTAACACTATTAATGTTGTTTTGATTGATTGGAAAATAAATAATATTTTTTGGAACTTCTATGATTCTATATCCAGGTGGCACGTTTGGAGCGAACTCATAAATAATATGACTAGGTTCTCCGTTAATGAATGATCCGCTTACTATATCACATTCAACCCTTACCACTGTCGTTGATAAAATGTTTACAGGAAGATGTGACACATGTATTATATTAGCTTTGAGAGACTGTTTGTCAAAACCCAACAATGATCCAAGTGAATTATTTTTCTCAAAATGAACATCCTTAGTGCAAAATATAGATGTTTTCAATGTATTATTGTTACAATTTAAATGAAAAGATACATCTTTAATATTACTTTTTATGTAATCATTAATATCTTGAAGTTCGTACACTCCTTCTGGAATTTCAATTAATTTATTTTTGTCATAATAAAATTTATTATTTCTACTGTCAATATTTGGAATAGAATTAAACGTAGACAAGTACACTAGAGCACATTCATATTCACCATCAAGTTGAAGAGTGGGTGAATAAAACGTGGATAAGACAGATGAGTTTCCAGTTATGGATAGAGTAAAGGTCATTGTGAAAATGATAAATAAAATAACGAAGATTAACTTATATAGACGTTTGCTGTTTATTCCAAAATCTTTCTAGAAATTTTATACATAAATGTCCACAGTTAACTTCATTAAAGTTTTGATATCTATTATAATTATATAAAATATTGTTATTCTCGAGATACTGAACTAGTTCTGTTGGTGGTTTCAGATTACCAAAACTATCGAAATATTCACAATAATTATTAACTTTGACGTAAGCTACCCAATGAGTACCATTATTAACTTGATTATCTAAATTGACAATTCCGCATTCGTTGCGTTTTACTTTTGGTGGTAACTGATCTTTCATGAACACTCCGCGAAAATATGGAATATTTTTTGTATACTTCAGAATATCTATATTACTCAAAGCACGCTTGGGTAGCCTCGTGATTAGTTTTTTGAACAATTTACAAATAATCCGCTTCCTTTTTTGTATGGTTTGATGTATAAACCTTTGCCTATTGATATTGTTTCCTTTCGTTGCGATTCAGGTCCCTGACGATTTTGTCGAATATCGTTGATGGTACGAGCTAACGTTGCTGCTCCTCCTGCCAAACTTCCTAAAGCTGATAATCCCGCAAATATCGGTATTAGAGGAAGAATTCCTCCTGTTTTGGGTAAAGGAATGATTCGTGGTACTCGGATTTTATGTTTATTAGAGAAAAGTTTCTTAGCAGCTAAATATGCATACTTTATAGCTGTGTTTGTATTTTTAGGTTTCTTTTTTCGAATTTGAGATCGTATATTTGATACTAATTCTTTAAATGACTTAACACCCGCTCCCCTCTTTAATTTCGTTTTCATTACTTTACTCACTAACCATGATGCAAGTTTTTCCCCTTTACCTGCATCTTTCGATTTTAAGCGTTGTTTAGCCATATTAAGCAGTACTAAGTCTGCTTTATGTCTCACGGGTAAATCTGGATTATTATATGCAATATCGTGTTGCTTACAAGCCTCATCTAACGCGTTAATTCCTTTATCTCCGCGCAATAAGCGTTCTTGTAATCTGGTTCCTGGTCCACAATAGTTGTATCCAGGTAAATGTGCTTCAAATGGTAGATTATTTATGATTGTGTTAACAAGTCCTCCACCACGCATTGTCTAATAACTAATGTTAGAACATTTAATTATACGCTAAATATATACCGGATTTATTAATTTACTATAGCATTTTTATCAATCCAGCTATTACTATCATTGTTTAGACCAAGCCACTTCACAAATAATTTATTACCTTTCTTTTTAATAACTCTCTCTATTAAATAAATATTATAATATTTAGTTTTTTGAAGTTCTTGTTCATAAAAAGCACCTAATATAGGTTGCTTTTGTTGGTCTTCTATTAAATAAGTTATAGGGCAGGTATTATTAACTTTTTTGATTGTAAATATTTCCGTTGACCAGTTTGGTGTGTACCCCTTTTCAAAACATTTTTTATATTTACTAATACGAACATAATCACCAACATCAAACTTATTTTTGAAATTATTCTTCTTGTTTTTATTTTGAGATTTTATAATATTTTTCATTACTAGTACCGTGTTGGAAATATCGACATCTGATGGTTTGAAGTTGGTGGTGCTATGTTTTGCGTTATTATATGTATACATTACATCATTCAGCTGCTTACCTACCCATTTATAATTTCCATTTAGACTAAATTTTTTAAATAAGTTATTTTTTAATGTTTTAATAAATCGTTCAACTATAGACGCCTTTTTAGTCGAATAAGTTGAATAATGTTTAATATTTACAGACAATAGCAACCTTCTAAAAACATCATTATAGAACTCTGTTCCCTTATCAGTTTGTAGATAATTAGGATGACGATGATATTTTTGTAATATGCTTGCGAAGGCATTTGAGATTTCGGTTTTAGTTTTTGATTTTACCGGTACTGCCCAAGCAAATTTCGAGAAACAATCGATCACAACTAAAATATAATTAAATCCTGAGTTAAACTTTTTTAAATCTTGGAAATCAATCAAATCAGCTTGCCATAAGTCATCAATTCCTTTCAACATAACAGACCTTCGAATGAAATTCTTTCGCACAGCTTTATGAATTTCATTTACAACTTGTTGTTTTATCATTATGATGGTCTAACTCGATCCTTGTTCGTGTTACTGTAAATATTCTGAAGATACTGATCGATAAGATGTGGTATTGATGCTTTTAAAGCTTTTATCATTGTTTCAATGTTATGTAAAATATTTGCAGATGAATTGTTAAGCAAAGAGTCAACTTCCTCCTTCGTGTAAAATTTTGACACAATTTTGTCAACATATTCTTTGTTTACAATGTCATCTGATTCAGTAGGCATTTTTACACCCCTCAATCTTGTTGATTTTAAATTAAATTCTCCATTTTCCGATTTCAGTATATTATTATTATTTTCATTTACAATCATGTCCATAAATCGCATTCTTTTATGAACGTGGTGTCCGAATTTATCGATATTCATGTTGAGATTAAATAAGCTGAAAGGTTGAAAGTAAAGTGAACTAAACTAAGTTTTACATCAACATTTATTGATTGACAATACCACTCTCACGTAATTCTTCTACAATAGATATTATTTCGTTATCTAGTCCAGTGTTACCAGCATCTTTGGATGCAATCAACAACTTTAACCTATCAACAAGTTCGTTCGGATCATCCCAATATACAAAATCTACATTTTTCTTCCATTGCTTCTGAATAGGTAAACCTTCTCCTTTCCTTTGTGTGATAGTACTAGGTGACTCTTTACTCATACGGAATAGTGGTTTAATAATTTGCAAGTACTTCTGACCCTTATTACTTTTTATAGGTTTTTCTGGATCATAGTCTCGTCGATGTGCATTAGTATCTATTAACATCGTCTTATATTTTTTAAAATCGTTACTTGTTATAATACTTAGATCAGGGGTTTTCTTGAGCAAAAGTTGTTTTAAGCCCGATGTAGTTTCATACGTCTTTCCTGCTACAGCAATACTGTTATCATTAAATTCGATTGGACTCGAACCAAGCATTAATTTTCCCTTCGTAATTCTTACTCCAAAAGGTACGTTATCTAGTACCTCAGAAGATAAAGACCACGATGATGTATTTTTTCCAACATAAGAATCCATAGACTTAAAAGATTCATTTCCGTCAGAAGTTTCATCATCAGTTTCATCGTTATTAATTTCTTCTTCCTCTGTTGCATAATCGTCATAAGTGATGCTTGATTTTCTTTTTAATGTTTTATTCATAACCGACTTGTTCTCATCCTCCATTTTTGATGACATTAAGGGTTCACTTAATTTCTTATAAACCTTTGTGTTGTATTTGTGTTGAACAATTTCGTTAAGAGGATCTGTTACAGGTTTGAAGACCGATTCCAATGTTTTGTTACGATCCATTTCGAGGTCACGCATTTTGCGAACTTTTCTCTTTACAGCTTCAGCAGCGTTCACAATTTTATGTTTTAATGATTGTTCCATTTTGAAATTTGTTATGCTATCTACCGTGTGTCAATTGGTAATAATATGGTAAGAATAAAACATTCATATATATATATATATTTATGTACATAATAAATATGTAAATATCAATCAAAGACTACAAAAGTATCGAATTTATTACGATAGCATCCTTTGTTCTTGCTACAATCTTTGTTGATTACTAAGTAATTATATGGTTTCTCCCAAATTTTTGCGCACATTTTCCGAAACTCAAACCACGTCATATCTGTGTAAGCATGTTCATCGTATATATGTTTCATGTTGATTTCGTCTTGCTTAAAAATAATAATTAAATTAGTATTATCCCTAATTAGTTGTTTAGGAATTTTACTGTAAGTTTGATTTAAATAGAAGGAATCTATATTTTTATGTCTACCCATTGCAAAATAATCTCGAACATTGCTTTGATTTTCACAAGCAATATCATCAAATATTATTACAGAATGAGGTTTGGCATCATGTGTACTTAGTACTTGATCATTTTCACTAAACTTAAGAAATGATACACCAGACACTCTTTTCAAAACTGATTCAAGAAAAATATACTTTGGTTGATAAAGAGTTTTGGAATAAACATAAATATTATTGAACTTCAACCCATTTTCATGTAAAATTAAACCAATCATTAAATTAGTCTTCCCACAATTCGAAGGCCCACAAATAATACAACGAATTGTATTCGGCAATAGTTTGTTATGACGATGACTTACATTTTGCGGTTCAACACAAATGTTTTTAACGCTTAATGTTTGAGGTTGCTTTACAAATTTCATAATGATTGTCTTCTTACCAATATGGTTGATAATAGGGGAATGATGCATATTATTTTTTGTTATATTATTATATATCTTCATCAGCCTATTGCAGTCCGCTGCTGGACGTAGGGCTCCCTTATTACCTATATATATATATATTTAAGTATTTCATTCTCATATATCTTCTCACTATCGTAATATAAACACAGGTGGTTGGACGCAAAGTACGAATAAATATTATTAATGCAAGTACAAACATGACACTATGTAAAGAAGTTATTCAGTCATTAGATAAATCGATTATTCTAAAATATCTCACTAACGACATCAGAAAATGGTATATAAATGGTTTATTACCCCAAAGCATGATCGAAGACAAGGATATTCTTCCATACTTTACGCCATGTAACGGACACCCAACGAATCACAAATTAGAAGATTATGATGAACCAGACGGAGTACTACCGATGATCGCTTTTTGTTATTTATGCGAATGTGAAAACCAAAAACAAGTGGAGCGAGCTGATAATTAGAATAGACTTTTCACTTATATATAACTGAAAACTTCAGTTATGTCTGACTGAATGATAGTGGTTTTAATATTGTCAGGTTTTCAATAGTAGTTGAAAAAGATATAAACCTAATAAAATTAAATAAAAATTAAATAAAATCAACCGCATAACAATTATGACTACACGCAAGCATATGCTTGCTTACACGTTAAACACGGATCACCCAGTTCGAAGCATAGGGTTAGGTTAGGGCCCTGTTCCACTAAATTTATTTCATGTACTGATTTTGATGTTGTACAATTGTCGCATTCAGATTGTACGTTTAAATAGGTTCGGTTTATTAAAATTTATATCTGTTAATGGGAAAGCACTCCGCTTGTAGTGAGCGAAGCGAAAACCTTGGTTAGGGCCCTGTTCCACTAAATTTATTTCATGTACTGATTTTGATGTTGTACAATTGTCACATTCAGATTGTACATTTAAATAGGTTCGGTTTATTAAAATTTATATCTGTTAATAGGAAAGCACTCCGCTTGTAGTGAGCGAAGCGAAAACCTCGGATAGGGCCCTGTTCCACTAAATTTATTTCATGTACTGATTTTGATGTTGTACAATTGTCGCATTCACATTTAAATAGGTTCGGCTTATTAAAATTTATATCTGTTAATGGGAAAGCACTCCGCTTGTAGTGAGCGAAGCGAAAACCTTGGTTAGGGCCCTGTTCCACTAAATTTATTTCATGTACTGATTTTGATGTTGTACAATTGTCGCATTCACATTTAAATAGGTTCGGTTTATTAAAATTTATATCTGTTAATGGGAAAGCACTCCGCTTGTAGTGAGCGAAGCGAAAACCTTGGTTAGGGCCCTGTTCCACTCTGTTATTGGGAAAGCACCCCGCTTGTAGTGAGCGAAGCGATACGAAAAGCTTTGGGGGGTAGCTTTCCCAATACCGTACTACTTATACAGCCCTTATATCCGCAAATTGGGCCCTAAGTGTAGAATATGTATGTCTCAGCTGTGTAATAGCTGCACAATAACTGACTTAGAGCGTAATTAGATACCATTATATAGATGTGTGTGACTGCCGGAATCGACCACACTGTTCTTAAATTTTACTTGTTTTATTCTTATATACAGGCTCAGGCTTGTGAACGTTTGAATAAAAGTATAAAATTATGTTCGTGGTTTGAATCCTTCCATACTTATTTTCTAGACTTTATCCGTGTTATTACAAAAGAATTAAAACATTTTTTAAACTAAACATGCCCCAAATTTGGCAGATATGCCATACTTTTTGCTATCAAATGTCATATTTAAATCGAGTCTAACGATATAATTTTACCTTACTACAGCTTTTAAAGATATTTAGACGCTTTTGGATATCATTTATACAACCTCTAGCTGTTAATTTCCTGGTTAATAGATTTTTCTTCAGCCTAAATGTTTACTGGGTAGGTAAGAGATAAGATATCTATAAAAGAAAGTGATAAATTTAGATAAGTATGTGTTATTATGATATTACTCAGTATCCGTAACTTCGTGTGCGTGACCTTAAATTATGGACTAGTTTTATTCTAATGTTTTGATTATTAAGCTAGGTATAGAATCTTACTGACAATTTCCAACAAACTCGTTTTTGCTTTTTTATTCATCTATCTCGCAAACTTTCACATGTCGTTTAAGCGGCTCGCAGAACTGCCCTATTTTGAGCCTTGATTGGCCATACTGTAGATGGCAATGGCTAATACATTCACGTGTGGACTTCCTGTACTTAGTTAGTCATTTACACTATCCGCAGGGGAGAATAATTATTTACGCCCTGATTATAATCACTCCGCCAAAGTGAGCCACATATTAATTAATATAGGACCCAGCAGGTACCTATGTTTTCGTTAGTTATTTGTAAATTATGTATACCACTCACAGATGTGCATGTAAGGATCCACCCAAGCGCGCAGAAAGTGATAGCCTCTAGCAATCCTAACATGTAGATCAGACCGAAACCCTCCAGCAGCAGGCAGTAACACGCAAAATATATGGATATAGTGCAGTTGATGGCAACACTCATCACGAATAGGAAGAACCACATGCGGTTCCGAAGGCCGACGCAGTTGTAAATGAAAGGGCAGTGGTGGTCGAAATACGCGACACAGCGTTTGCATATTCGACAATGTTTGGCTCTGGAACAAAAGAAAAGTTCTTATTTTTTAAGGAGTCCTCCTTAGCAGTATATCTACTAACTGGTAACTTTCCCTTTATACATTATCTTCTATACATATATTAAAATTGTAACGGATCGATTTCGATGCAGTTTTCAGGAATGTATTGTGACAGATCCCACTTAACATATAGGCTACTTTTTCCGGGAAAATGTTTTTATCCCGGATAATTTCTACATTTTGTTTTTTCTGCAGTCCACGCGGACGAAATCGCGGGCGTCCACTAGTTACACCATAAAACCTGCGGAACTATTTGGTACCTACGGGCCTACTTTATAAAATTACTCTGAAAATGGTTACAAATTACATAATGTAGCATAATCAAACGAACCAATTGAGTAAGATAATATTATGATGACCGCGTGCAATAATAAACATCACGCAAGAACTATTTTGCCTTGTTTAAGTTTGTTTAAAATTTTAAAATAGATGCTGTATGCATTGCCATTAAAGTGCACATTATATTTTTTGCTGTTCCTATTGGACTTTTGTGACAATTATATATTTTATTTAAATATTTTAAGTTATATTTTTGTTGTAGTCTCACCTCAAAGGCCGCAAACATCGACAAGTATGGCACAGGCGGGACAGGATGACATTCCTCTTCTTCCACTTATCGTAATAGGGGATCTGTCGGATCGCGCGGTAGTACGTCTCAGAGTTCTGGGGTATGTAGCCTGGGTCCCGGCGGTTAGCGATCACCCAGCTGATCCACATCAACGCGTTCCAGTATAGGAAGCAGTAGTGGGAAAGGCGCAGCGTATTCCAGGTCAAGGGGATACACTGTAATATGGTAACAGATTGAGTTTTAGTTAGATTATCTAACTTAGATATATGATATAAACTAACTTACTACTACTTTCGTCTTTGGTACTACCTATACCTATGTAGTAGTCAGTAAACGCACCAAAATTTCCATAAGTGGAGTGTTGGATGGAAAGTCTGGAGGCCTCGGAGCAACAAAGGAGTGTAGGAGCGTAGGAGCCTTGGCCTCAAATCTGAATTTGTTTTTTGTCAGAAGTCAATAGTGGCGGCTCTTTTATAGTAGAGCCTCGGGGTCTTAACCCTGGTTCTTCTTCTTCTTCTTCAGCCTAATGCAGTCCACTGCTGGACGTAGGCCTCCCCCAGGGCACGCCACAAGGCTACTGCCACAGGGGGGTTTTACCCATAGTCATCACGCTGGGCAGGCGGGTTGGTGACCGCAGTGTGATTTTCAGACTATGTTGTCAGTACGGGAGGCGCTGCTGCTCACCTCCCGGAACCTCCTTTAACCCTGGTTGCGTCCCCTAAATCCCGCCCTGTGAATTGTCCTAATGTTTCTAAACGTTAAAAGTAGGACATACACACTGACTGACGTTATCTAGGTACTTTTATAAAAACTGCACCTAAACCGGATCCAAATTGCAACACGCTATTGCAGTTTGGTAGGCTAGCTTGAATTCCTATTCAATGTAAACCATCGTCAGAATACTTACATACTACCTAGGTATTACCTACAGGCAGGAAGGGTACCTACCTACGAGGTATAATATACTTAAGTATGTTACGTAACTAACAAAATTTTGTATAGGGTATCATAATAATATGATAGCATGGCACATTCAATCTTCGAAACTTATACAAACAAAACGATGCGTCCGATCGCCATAACCTGGATAACTTACTCTAATTATGTACATTGGGTATCCCCATAAAAGTACGGAAACAAGAAAGAACAGCAATGGTCCTTTAGAATCGCCTGCTCCTCCAAACAGCAATGCCCAGAGTTCGGAGAGTGGAGGCATCCAGTGCGACTTTCGTTTCATCTCCTTCTGCAGTAATTTCACCACCTCGGCGTGACGGTGGCTCTGTGCTAACATGAGGGGAGTTTTTCCATTTTTATCCCGAGGCTCCAACTCTGCCTTTACCTACAAAATACATCAGACCTTTGAGAAACTGGTTAATGTAATAATGTAAGCGACTGATTGATGAATCTGATTTTCCAATGGGCAGATAGATAACCTTCTGTTATCCTGTCTGGTATTTTTACAACTTTTAGCACATATGTCCCAAATTATTTCTTGTATATGCAATATGTCTCATATACAGGGTGTGTGTGACAGCCAGGCAAATACTGAACAAGTGCCATTGTTTTGAGTTATACGACAGTGTTATTACTCGCAGGAAATGCATTTTTAATTTGATTATCCGCAATGTTTGCCTTCCACGCCAATTGTATCGGGCGATCCTGTGACTAGTTAAATTGGCCTATTTCCTGAGAAAATGACAAAAACCTCGGAATTTTCCTGCGAAAATTTTCTGTGGTTTTCGCCTCAGAATCATGGTCTGAAGTCGCCATATCAATATTTGCCTGGCTGTCACTTCCACCCTGTATACAGGGTGTAACAAAAGGGGTATGTTAAGCGAAAAGCTATATAAATATCCCACTAAAAGGAACCTACCCACAAAATTTCAGACTCTAAATCACATGTTTATTTTTCCAGTTAGTATGGAGAATTCCAACACAACTCAGAAATGTTCATACAATCTTGAAAAATAAACATGCGATTTCGGGTCTCAAATTTTGGAAATAAGTTCTCCATAGTGGGCTGTTTACATAGCATACCCTTTCATAGTGGGCTGTTTACATAGCATACCCTTTCTGTTACACCCTGTATATAGGTAGTTAGGTACGGGTATACCTACTTGCTCCTCGAGCTTCGACTATTCGATATGGAAATAATTATCGTTAACCTCCTTAGAGCAACATTTTCTCTCGGTTCACTTAGGTAGGTAGGTACATAGGTAGAGTAGGATCAAGGACGAGCCAGTTGAGTTGTAGAAACTGTCAATTAGGTCGCTAATAAGTGTGCAATTTACCTTTTCACAAAGAAGCCTCACACATGTTAAATTTCCAGATAGACAGGCAAGGTGCAGAGGCGTTGATCCAAAGTTGTCCGTGCAGTGTAATGGCACCCCAGAGTAGATAAGCAGACGTACTAAGTCCGCATGGCCTTTGTACGCTGCCCAGTGTAGAGCTGTGTCACCATTGATGTCAGATAGTCTGGTAGCCGCCCCCATTCCGAGGAGGTACGCTGCGGTGGCAGTCTTGCCATACATGCATGCCGTCATTAAGGGTGTCAATCCTGTGGATGTATAAATATTAAAAAAGATAAACTTAAAACAGTAAAACTTGCTAAAGTAGAGGCAGAAGCAAAATAGCGATGGAATGGAATCTATCTCTCAGTTTTATAGAAATATTTTATATGGTCAAAAACACTGAATGGCAAGATATGTTAGATCGCATATACAGATACAGCGTTGCTATTTAACTTATACAGTTGCTAGAACAATATGAATAGGAATACCTTTAAAATCTGCTGCATTGACTGCCACTCCTGACTGGAGCAGCACCTGTACCACGGAAGCGTGGCCCTTTCGGCATGCCCAGTGAATCGGTCGAGGACCCTAACGAAGTTGATATATTAATAGTCTCCACTAATTAAGGTTATACAGTATACTTGATTTCGGTACTGTGCTTATGCGGGGCTTCACGTGGAATATATCAGCTGCATCCCCTTCTGTGCACGTCGCGACGTGCCGTAAGGGCAGTCGATTAAGGAACCCGAGTATTCTCTCAGGCGATAAGCTAGCAACTTGTCACTAATAATATCTCTACCCGCTATGCTTAGCGTGGCGGTGGGATCTCCTTTATGATCCTGAGTTCTGGCTACTCCATTTCGGGAACACAGCTGTATGTACGTTTATAGGTAGGTATGTACCTATAGGTATTACTCGACTTATGTCTAAAGAACATAATAAGAAGGTCAGCTCCTTAATCCATACCTGTGTCCCCAAACAAGACAAGTCGATGGGTGCCCCTCTCTCGATCAGGTACCGCATGACGGCCACACTGCCGTCCAGCGCCGCCCAGTGGGCCGGCGTGTAGCCATGCTGATCTCGGGCAGATAGCACTTCGACCCCCAACTTTTCAACCAGTCGTTCTATCTCCGAGACCTCACTGTGGAGACAAACATAAGTCACTATTTTATTTTTATTCTTTATTGCACATACACAAAAAATACAACATAGCTACTTAATACTTTTAATACCAGATATCTAGGTACCTAAAAATAGTACCTATAGTACCACACATAAACCCTTAGATAATATCCTATTTGCATATTATAGTGATTGGCATAAAATTATTTTTTTATTTATCAGATTTCAACACAGGTAAAAATTTCAACACATGATAAAAGTCCGACCGAGGAATCTATATAATGTCCCTTTACCTAATATAATACCTACCCTGATCGCACGGCTTCAAAAATTAGCTGATGCAGGTCAGAATGGTGGAAGAAACTGGTAATGGTACGCGGTGGAGCTGCCGGAGCATCCGGAGACATCGGCGAGCACGGGGGCAGGGGCTCCTCCGCCGCCATTGTGCATGGGGGCGGCTGCGGCAGCGCCCACACGCCGCGGGCCGCCCCCGGACTCGGGTACACCTGACAGATCAATAAAAATTATTAGTTATGTTCCTACTAAGGGCATACTAGAGTCTCCAGCAGACTAGTGACTATTTCCTTGATTTTACATTAAGTAAAAAATAAAAGTAGTGTTTAGACAAAATTCTCCAAACCCAGCGCAGATCCAGTAGGTACTATCAATAACAAGGGCGGATTCTGGATTTTTTCTTGCACAACGGGCAGATTTGACTATAATTAGGTATGTAGGTACTGTAATAGAATTTAAGTGCACAAAAATGCCACATGCTCCCATAAATCAACCTATAAATTACTACCTCAGCCAGGCATATAAAACCGTCGACGATTATGGTCTACTAACTGAACTAAATTAATGTAACGCCTACACATTTTATGCAGGCATTATTCTAGTTGTAGCAAATATGAAGTACATTTATCTGTAGGCACTGGACCTTGCATTAAACATTCTGATAAGAATGTGTACAGTTACTTATCAGTGTGCGGTGTAGATTAACTAATATAAAATTTTAAGTGCATTTACCTATACATCACCGCGTTCTTGTAATATGTAGGTAGTAGGTTCGTGGTGCTATTCTGCAGCATCTGCAGCCAAATGATCCGCCAGCATTTATTATAATAGATACCTCCTTAAGATGCAGGTATTGATATGTGTGCACTCTCTACTGCAGGTATTCCTCACCTTGCTACTCACGGCGAGGCCGAGGCCTCCCGCCACTGCTGCACTCTCTCCGTCCGCCACCGCCGCAACACGAAGTTGACCGGACGCACTAAATACAACACAGCAGAGTAGGTACCCACGAACGCACGCAATTAATTTTACAACCGATTCTACGATTTTATTTCTCGCCAAACAAGTCGATCGTACTGCGGCTCGCGTGATGCACGGTATATCGATTCGCTTTCGAGAGCATGCGCCTGAAACACTCCCTGTGTGCACTTCTACTGCAAACTATGAAAGAAAACTTAGGTACTTTTAAAGTTTATTAATATATAAAATTAGTATTACAAATTTATAAAAAGTAATGCATAAGGTGCGAGCTGATACTTGGAAATGTTACTTTACTGGTACTTCAGTTAAGATAAAATGAACTAAAAATAAATCAGTGTGCTTTCTTATCCAGTTATTAAGATTGCAGCCTCCTATCAACATGATGCACCTATTTACTATATGCATGATAAATAATTTATATCTAGGTACCTATTTGGAAAAGTCATTGATTTAAAAATATTCATTAGCTATTTACCGCCAAATATACACTAACCTACGATGTAAATACTTATGTAGGTATAAGGATTCACTCGCAGTAAATATTAAGGCGCATTGGCGTATAGCACTAACTAGGTACCTACTTACTGTACGTACAGTACTATGGGTATTTCTAGGTCAGCGCGGTCTCGCACTCATTTGTCACTTCCGTTTTAAGTTTGCGTATGTATGTCTGATTTACGTAGAAAACTTATTAGTAAGGCACACTAGCCTCACCTAACCTAGGAAATCCCATATCGAGTAGGTACTGCCTGAATTGCATAGTAATGGAATGGAGATTTAGGAACCATTTAGGGCAATGGTTCCCAAAGTGGTCCAGGTGGACTCCCAGGGGCCCACAAGAGACTCGATGGGGTCTACGTTGGCGTGAAAAAATGGTATTTCACAATTAATTTGTATTTGGTGTAAGCATGTAGGGGGTCCACCAGAACTAGTTAACTTTTGAAAGGGGTCTATGAAAAATGAAAGTTTGGGAACCCCTGATTTAGGGTAATATTATTTAAATGAAACATGGGATATGCTCCCTTTCCTTGTTATAGATTACTTTAGTTTATGAATTGGATTCACTGTACTTTCATATATAAGTTTATTTTTACTAATATACTGACAAAACAATTAACATAAATATTGTTAGTACAATTTATATATGCCAGGAAGAAAATTAGTTAACCTATTCATTAGTTTACAATTATCATGCATACAGGCCAACTGCCATGTTACAAAGTACTGTTACATAATTTCCAAGCTATGTATTTTAACAAAAAAGACTCAATATTAATACAATAAATCTGAATATAATAATATGTATTACAATAACATATCTTGCTTTAAATACTTATAATAATTTAATTTAAGAGATAACAAGTCAGGTTGTGGATATAAAACACATTTATAAAATTGTGAAAATGAACTTTAATCCAGCAAATTTTATACTAAATGTATAAATATGATATATCTAGATTTCATATTCACTACCTAAATAGACATCATGTTATAAAAAGTGTACAACTAAAACTAGTAGCTGATTAAACATCTCAATGTGGCTTAGCAATTAGTAAGATCTTGTAAAAGCACTTTTAAATGTAACATTTAACTTTTTTTAAATTATACTTAAATAATAATTGATAAAAATAAGAAAAGCATTTATAGCTCACAACTGAAGTTGAAAACAACAATCATTTTCAATACTAATCTTAAATGTCTAGTAAACTTGAAATATTTAACGAGCAAACTGAATAAATTATTATCCACATAAGAAGAAACAAACTTAACAATGTCAATAGCTCAAAAGTAATATAATATTTTAACAAGTTGACCAACTTCACATGTATACAAGTGTACATAGTGTAAGAGTCAGGACTATTTCATGCAAAGTTAATTGATTGATCCAGTTCAATAAAAGGTTGTCTATCCATTACTGTATTGATATTGTAAAAATTTAATTTAATCATAGAAATGACATTATCTTTTTTGTGTTTTGAAACTAACAGACAGTGGCTGGGAGTGTAGGAGATACCCATTTAGTGCCTGTATTGCCATAGTCGCTTGGTCATAGTTTCTCATTGTCACAAACCCAAATCCTTTACTCTTGTTAGTTTGATGATCCTTAATAATTTTAACAGATACAATAGCACCATATGGCCCAAATAATTGCCATAACGTCAATTCTTCAACTTCTGGGGCGATATTGTAAATATATATCGACCATGTGCTTGGGGAATTGTGATCACCCATAGCACTCATATGATTTACCCATTGGTAAGCTTTCATCAGGGGATTCCTAGTAAAATTATTGTTATTATTTTTATGTTTATGAGGGTTACTCTTATTTGCATACTTAACAGTTAATGGGTGTAAAAAACCCGGGGGTGTGGTAGCATTAATATTTTGAATGGCCCTCTCTGCTTCATATTGATGCTCATATAAAACAAATGCTATACCTGCGGCTATACGAGAATTAACTATTTTACCAAACTGTGCGAATAGTCCATGTAAGTCTTGCAAGGTCAGTTCGCTTGGCAGGTTACACACGTAGAGGTTCCAATCCGCTTCCGGCTTCGTAGGTGGTTTTAACTCTGGATTAAGTAGTGCATGAGACACTTTTAATGTCTTATTCTGCATCAAAAGCCCGTTGAAAGCCTTCCGTGCCTTCGTAGCATCCTCAGGACAAGTGTACTCCACGAACCCATATCCTCTATTTGCTATCAGTTTACAACTTTCCAGTTTACCCATTGTTGAAAATAGGGAAAACATCATGTCCTGGGTCATAACTTCAGGAATGTAATTGACGATAAGTTTGGTGGGTGATTCGTCGGCCCCAAATTCACTATTTCCATGACAATTACCGTCTTGACACGATTCCGACATTTTTTAATTGTTGTCGGCGAATGACATTTCACCATAGGCTAGTAAGTTTTTTTTTAAAGTTATATTTCACATTCGGATACAGATTCAGATACACGTGGCTAGTGTCTATGGATTTATTCATTGGCTGTTTGTTGTAAAGTGCCGCAAGGTTTACTGGGCCAGCGGAAGTGTGCTGTGGTGCAACATGCATGGTACGGTAATACAGAATCCGTAGTGGTAGGGAATTTCTGAAAATTCGTGTACATAGGTACTTATTATATTTGCTATAGGTACTCGTTACTTTGGCTAGGTGTCCAAACACATCCAACCTACCTATAGAATAAACCGCGAATCGCTTATAATATTACAAGAGCCAATAGCTGCCAGACATACTAGATACCCATAATATAAGATTTTATGTAGACAATCCTATCACGGTTTCCCCCTGCCAAGCACACCTCACACATCCAACCTTAAGTCTGGCAGACCTTCGTTTGTGTGTCCTTGCCTCTCATCTCGCTATTTATCTGCAGATATTACATATTCTGCGTGCCTAAGTCGGGTTGGTCCATCTGGGCGGGCTCTGTAGGTCATCTGATAGGACGCACTGATCGAACGCCTTGGTCAACTTCCCAAACGCTGCCAAGCCAAGATGCACCCTTCGTGATTTCCCCCTCGAAGTTTCTTTACCCAACTGCAATGATTGCCCAAGGTATACATACTTCTGGACTACTTCTAGGGCTATACCTACCTCTGACCGAGAACGGCTCCGGCCCCCTGATTACCTAATTTGCAATAGCAAAGCCAAAGCAAAGCGATAGCGAAAATTGTACAATATTCGCCTTGAAATGTCAAAGTTCCTTTGAAATTCATTTTACGTTATACGAATTTGACAAGCAATCAGCGATTTTTGTACAATTTTCGCTATCGCTTTGCTTTTGCTAGTTAGGTAATAAGGGGGCGGGATGACATAGGTATAAGCCCCATAATTATTTATATATAAATCTATATATCGGTAAAGTCAGCTTTTAACTATGGGATGTAATGTAATATTATATTAACATCATTCTCACTGTGTGAATAATATTTATGCGTACAATGTTATTGACTCAAGACATACCTACATCTCATAAAAAAGAGGAATTGTAGATAAAACAGATTTCAATTTGCTCATCCAATATTTAATGATTTACAACAATTACGTAGGTACATAAAATATGAATATAATATAATGGATAAATGTTCCAAAACACAATCATACAATATATTAACTAACATATAACGTTTTGTATGAGTCGTAGTATTAATAAGCAAAAAAGCCTAGAGACAGCTAAGCATAACATTCTAAGTAGTACCTATAAGTAACCTTTAACAAAAAAAAAATCGATCTCGAAATGTTAGGTTTAATTCTATTTCATTTATATCATAAAGGTAGTATTAAAATCAGGGTTTCAAATTATCAAGATAAATATATTTTTCGATAATTATCTTGATAATTATCCTAGCTCATTTCCCATTTAACTTCCTGAAATTTTCTTTATGTAAATGATAATATATTCATCCCAAAGAGGGTTTCAGTTTTACGGCATGATTTAATTAACAGCAAAGAATAATGTGAGAAATTTTAATTTCAGTTCAATTTTAGTTTAATTAGTTTAAAGCACGTAAAGAAATGAAATTCACACTTCTCTCATCAGTCAAATATTTTTTTTAATGTCTAGCACAAGGATATGTAAAAAATATTTTAATTTTTTATTTTATATAATTATCAAAGATAATTATCGAGGTATATTAATAAAGATAATTATCGTGATAATTATCACTTCGAACCCTGATTAAAATATAATCTAACACTAGGGTTTTAGCGAAATATCTGTTATTCCAATAAACCAACGGTATTTGAAACATAAGCATGAACTGAGGGTATCGTAAACAAGTTATCTATACAAAACGACAAAGCAACACCACTTTATAATAGACACCATAGTGACAAATATTTTATTGTAAGTAGGCAAGTACTTATTTTAAAACATAACAGAATACTCGGATTATAGACTGGGAGGCAATAATAACCGTAGACTTACTATCGAAATGTGACTTCATCATTTACAGCCCTGAGAAGTCCACTGTTGGACATAGGCCTCCCCCAACAACCTCCACTCCGACCGGTCGGAAGCAGCCTGCATCCAACCGACGCCCGCAACCTTGGCCAGGTCATCAGTCCACCTCGCGGGTGGCCTTCCCACGCTGCGCTTGCCGATACGTGGTATCCACTCTAGAACTTTCCGACTCCATCGGCCATCAGTTCTTCGAGCTATGTGCCCTGCCCATTGCCACTTCAGCTTGCTGGACCGTTCAGCTATGTCAGTGATCTTTGTACGTCTGCGGATCTCCTCATTTCTGATTCGATCACGCAGAGAGATCCCAAGCATAGCTCTCTCCATCGCTCGCTGTGCGATCCTGAGCTTTTTTATGAGGCACATAGTTAGAGACCACGTCTCGGCACCGTAGGTCATCACCGGCAGCACGCACTGGTTGAACACCTTCGTCTTTAAGGACTGGGGTATCTTGGACACAAATAAGCTTCGTAGTTTCCCGAACGCTGCCCAGCCGAGTTGGATTCGCCGAGTTACCTCCTTCTCAAAGTTGGACTTACCTAGTTTGACCGTCTGTCCCAGGTAAACATACTCGTCAACAACTTCAAGCATCGAGCTCCCAACCAGTACAGGAGTGGGCGGCACATGGACGTTCGACATGATCTTCGTCTTGTCCATGTTCATCTTCAGGCCCACCTGTTGGGAGACTCGATTGAGGCCATCGAGCATTGTGCTTAGATCCTTCAGCGATTCTGCCATGACCACGATGTCGTCTGCGAACCGAAGGTGAGTGATGTATTCGCCATTGATATTGATGCCGAGTCCTTTCCATTCGAGAAGCTTAAAGGCGTCTTCCACTGCATTGGTGAAGAGCTTCGGAGAAATAACATCTCCTTGTCTCACTCCCCTCTGCAAAGAAATCGGCTCAGTGCTCCGCTCCTGTACTCGTACCGACATGGTGGCATTGCTGTATAAACACTTCAGCACTTCGATATATCGATGGTCAATATGGCACCGCTGGAGAGACCGCAACACTGCCCATGTCTCGATCGAATCAAAGGCCTTCTCATAGTCCACGAACGCTAGGCATAGTGGCCGATTATACTCTTCCGTTTTTTGTATAATCTGCCGTAGCGTGTGGATATGATCTATGGTACTAAACCCTTTTCGGAAACCGGCTTGTTCGGGAGGCTGGAAGTCATCAAACCTGCGAGCAAGACGATTCGTGATTACCCTTGAAAACAACTTGTAGACATGGCTCAGAAGCGAGATGGGTCTATAGTTCTTCAGCAAGGCTTTATCGCCTTTTTTAAAGAACAGCACCACCACACTTCTGTTCCATGCTTCCGGCGTTACCCCTTCGAGCAGGACGGAATTGAAGAGCCTTTGGAGGACCTTCAGTACCGGAGTTCCACCCGCTCTTAGAAGCTCTGTTGTAATTCCATCGTCGCCCGGCGCTTTGTTGTTTTTGAGTTGTTTAAGGGCAGTCCTAATCTCGTACAGGCTGATATCCGGGATGTCTTCAGTATAGTGTCGGGTGAGCTTGGCTCTTGGGTCTTTGCCTAATCTAACAGGTTTAGCGACCGAGGTATATAGCTGTCCATAGAACCTCTCAATCTCCCTTAGCACCTCTGGTATGGTAGACGCTACACTGCCGTCCTCTGTCTTCAGCTTCGTCAACTGGCTCTGCCCAATAGATAATTCTCTCGCGAACACTTTGGAGCCTTGGTTTCGCTCTATTGTCTCCTTAATGCAGCGAGTATTAAAGCTGCGGATGTCGTGTCGCAGAGACTTGGAGATACGTCTATTGAGCTGCCGATATGCTTCAGCGTCATCAGAGGACTGCAGAGACATTGCGCGCCTTTCCGCCATGAGGTTGAGGGTATGACCAGTTAGTTTCTGGGGTCTATTTCTACGGTTAGGTCTAAAGAATTTAGACCCCACCGTGTGGACAGTTTCTACCAGCCTGTTATTTATATCGTCCACTGACATGCAATCCTCTAGGCAAGCAAAGCGGTTTGTCAGCTCGAGTTGAAAGCTCTCGGGGTTTTGAATGTGCACGGATGAGGGTCGGAGTGTAGACTTCACTAGTCGTGATCTCTCCCGTTTGACATTAATATTCAATGTGCCTCGAACCATTCGGTGATCGCTACCGGTTTTCACCCTGTTGATCACTGAGACATCATTGAATATCCGTCTATCGGTGGTCAATATGAAGTCTATCTCGTTCCTCGTGTGCTTGTTGGGATGGAGCCAGGTCCATTTCCTATGAGGCGGCTTCTTGAAGAAGGAGTTCATCATAAAGAGTCCCTCCATCTCTAGAAAATCGGCCAGCCTCTGGCCCCTGGGGTTCCTGTCGCCGGATCCAAATTGTCCCACTTTCAACTCATTCTCACCCCGCTTGCCCAGTTTCGCATTGAAGTCCCCCATAACAACACAGAAATGAGTTTTAGAGGTATGTATGGCTGTACTTATGTCCTCATACATAACCTCCACCTCGTCATCTGGATGCGTCGAGGTCGGCGCGTATACCTGGATGACCTTCAACGAGTACCTTTTTGATACTCTGAGTATCAGGTATGCTACCCTGCTCGATACACTCGTGATGGATTCGATGTTGTTTACGAGGGACTTGTGGACGATAAACCCAACACCACCCTGGGACTTATGATCACCTTCCCGGTGGTAGAGTAAGTTGCCAGATTTCAGGGTTATCGTATCCTCGCCCTGTCTTCGGACCTCAGATAACCCTACAATATCCCACCGCAACTTACTCATTTCCTCTTCCAGCTCATCGAGCTTTGTGTCCTCCCTCAGCGTGCGCGCATTGTACGTCACCAGCGATAACCCACGCTTATGGTCCATTTTCGAAGCATTAGTCGTCGTACAGTTGGAACCCGCCCGGGGATTCTTAGCACCCCTGGCTCCGGCACTTGACCGGCGCCTGTCGGACACGCCAGTGTCGCCTCCGGAGCCGCCGGGCACTTGGGGCCTTCCTAGATTACTACTCATGGGGGGGGGGGTTTGGACCGTAACCCGCCACGCTGGTCCAATGCGTGTTGGCGGGTCGCCAGAGCCTCGTTCGTTGTTCGGCAGGGTGCACCGCGAGCAGGTGAGGATGGCTTGGGTCCCGTTAGAAATGTGACTACTCCCACCCAATACGTTATCAATTTTAGAAGGTACTACGGGTACTCCCAACCGCAAACCCATCACGCCAATAAGTTTTTACCACCATCTAGTCTATAAAACATTGAAATATAACAACTGCATTGTGTGGCAAATTTAAACTATGAATCTAGATACTATTAGATTTTATTTTAGGGGTTTACCTACTCGTGGTTTATTACGTTTTACAATTGAACTAGCATTTAAGTATAAACACTGAGCCAAATATTATTATAAATCACACAGTCACATAAAATGTAAGTACTTACATACAATATAAGTTAATGTCAACTGATCAGAGACTTTAAAAATAGAGTATGTAATCGTAATAACGTTTTATTGTAACTTACAAACAAAAATAAATATATCTAATTTCCATTTTATACATCACAGATTGTTATAAATGCATTTGAGAAGTTATTTTTTAAAATATCACATACCTACTTATTGAATGTAGGAGATAACAAAATAATGTGTGTGTGTGTGAATTTTAAATGTTCATAGTGTATTATGTAAAACTCGTTTTTCATTCAAAGGGTCTCATCAACATGGAATCTGAATACATATATCTAAACTAAAGTAACATAAAGAGGATTTCAAACAACACATTGGAGTACCTAGATAAATCGTATAAACCATTTTCGAGAATACAATTCAAAAGTTATTAAATTTCGAAGTTAAACGAACAAACATTCTAATACTTATCTTTTTTGGCTCATGTAGATATAAATAAAAACTATACAACTAACTAACAGGTACAGTTAGAAATGATGTTTTAGTAGGTACAGTAAACGCTCTTTAGGTGTTCGCGGGGTATACGTTCCGTAAATATGCTGCGAATACAGAAACCGTGAATACGGAATGGTAATTTATATGGAATTATAGGGGATACGTTCCTAGGTGACAAAATAAAAAACAGTCATATAAAAAAAACAATTTAATTGAAGTTTTTGACCATATGTCAGTACTTATTAACTATTATCTTCAGGCCCAAGCAACGGTTCAAAGAATTTTGTGATATGAATGCAAACGACTCTCCAAGGCGTAAACGTTCAAGCATTTCTATTTTCACTTTAAGTGGTAACACAGATTTTTTTCGCGTCGAAACTCTTTTTTCACTTTTTTTGTGGTCATTTTAAATTACGAATCTCTACCGCTGTAGAGATGTGTTACTCGTTCAAAATTTTTGTAACGAATGGAGAGATGAAACAATAAAACACGCAAAGCGGCTTTTACCAAAGAACGGAACACCTTATACGTGGCTGCCTTTAATAAAATATACTTTATGCATTGAGTGATAAGATTGCTTTAATTCTGTTTGTTTACATTCTCAAAAACACCGACCGCGACGAAGGCGCTTTATGTCAAAGGCCGAACCAATACAGCGACGATATCATTTACGATATCATTCACGATATTACATAGTTGTAATAAGGTCTATTTTACTTTTTTATTAGTCCATTTATCGGCGCGTTTACAAAGGATATTTGGTTGGATACATATTGGAATTATTTTTATTAATATGCATGTACTATGTACCGATTAGATCCGCGAATAAAGAAATCTTTAGCCGCGAATATAGGAATTGAGTCACAATTTTTTTATCCGCGAATAGCGAAAACGCGAATGAAGGAAGCGCGAATAAGGAGCTTTTACTGTATTACATACATTTCGATTTAAAAATAATTATATCAATTAACTATCTCGTTTATTTTACTTCTTTTAGTAACTTTTATTTTATTCTAATAAATAAACATCAAAAATAAATTATAATATAAAGTAAACAACTATAAAATTCTAAGCATGCTTTGGCATTATAATTAAATAAATTAATAAAAAAAACGTATAAAGATGGAATATACTTTTATGTATTTACTTGAGCTACATATTTTCATTGCTAATTGCCAAAATGCTAAGTTTGTAGGTACTCAAGTTTTGCACAAGTGTTAAATTTCTGTTATGATTATAAAATGATATTTAACCATACTAATTATCGTAATTAATAAATTAAAATTAGTATGGTTAAATATCATTTTATAATCATAACAGAAATTTAACAATGAAAAGTTCATACCTTAAATATGAATAGAATAGAACTTGCATCTTGTAACACCAATAAAAGATCATTTACTATTCGACTGAGAGATATTTCGTTAATTATAAATGATTGTACTCTAGAATGTTGGTACTTAATTTTGCCGGCTCGTATTTATAAATAAAAACAATTCATGCATATACCCTATTAACGTTAAAACATAATAAGTACTAGTGGACGCCCGCGACTCCGTCCGCGTGGACTACAGAAAAACAAAATGTCGAAATTATCCGGGATAAAAATATTTTCCCGGGATAAAGAGTAGCCTATATGTTAAGTGGGACCTGTCACAGTATATTCCTGAAAACTGCATCGAAATCGGTTTAGCCGTTTCTGAGATTAGCGTGCACAAACGCACAGATAAACAGACAAAAAGTCCAAAAATCATTGTTTGGGTACTATTACGTTGATAAAGGTCTCCTATAATTTTTTTTGTCATATATCTTCCATGTACAGACAGCCATCCGTTACATTTTTATATGTATCGATAACAAAATATTTTGGACTTTTAAAAATCGTGGTAATAAAACTTCTAGATACTTTTTCGTTTGATAAAAATAATGGTAAAACAGTCACAATATTAGGAATAAGTAACTGAGAACATTTAGAGATTTTTCATTTGTTAATTTTTGAGACTGTAAAGGTACTAAAAATGCAATAAACCTATCTTCTCTATGGCAAATCGCTAGTTTAGCTATTAATAAAATATTATAAATACAAAATTAACTATCAATATTTTCTTTGTCGAATTGAATATTGTCTAGACAACTTTCTAGCTTCCTTAAATTAAAAGATATTTGACAAAGGTACCTACAATAATTTCAGGACATTAAAATGAACGAATAACTAAAACGTCCATAAAATCACAGAAAGTATAGAAGTGAGGGGAAAATATATCATATAGTTACCCCAGACAGGAGCTTGTCAATATAAAATTATTATTTACAAAATTAATGTATGCACATCATTGCTTATACCCACATAGCAACGCGACGACGTGTGTTATGTAGGTAATTCATATTAAACTTACTATAGCTTTATAGGTACATACGTTCATAATACATAAAAGCTTTTATAAGTATTCGAAATCAGGAATAAAAATTATACCTATTATATTATTTAATTCACATTTTTCTTTTAGATTACGTTTAATATAATACCCAAAACTTTGAGTTGATTTTTGTGCACCATAATATAAGTACGTAAGTACATACATACTGTACAAAATATAATAAAAACAAGTCAATAAATTTTCCTTCCTGATTGCGGAGCGCTAACTTAACCTTAACAGCTATAAAACCTATAAAAATTAATACAGATCAAAACATTTTCTACATACAATTATTGTCACGGTAATATTTGTGGCGCAAAACAATTCCTTGGCTTCAAAAATCCATTTTCGTCATGACTTTGGTATCTTAAAATGTACAATAACCTTAATGATTTATTATATTTTCTATACTTGCGTACGTGCCGAATACGAATCCAGTGATTCCGAATAGAATGATCAGAACATCCTTCCAGAGTTTCCAGTCGTAAGCACCGAGTCGATCTGGCCAGAAGGTGACGATCTCTATCACTGGAGGGATGATGAGGGCCAGAGCGGAGCTGCTAAAGGCACCGACCAGCGATATTATACCACTTAAATTTGGTATAAGCGCTGCTGCTGTAACTGTACGGAAAAGTCAGGTTTAGAGACGCATTAAATCTTATATATATGTCGTGGCCATATTGTAAAATTGATCATTTCATGAAGTGGCCAATTCAATTTGACCAGATCGTTAAATCGTCTACATTTCACGATTTTGTCATCCACGTTTGGCCAAATCGTATTAACAGGGTGTCCATAAAATCCGAATGTGGTAAGAGCTTATATAAGTAATATATACCGTACACCATATATAAGTATACCATAAGGTATGATGGTATGATTTTTTTTGCTATTATTTATGTGATATTTTCACAATATAATATTTAAAAACATAAAAGATTTTACAAAAGCGATTCGCATCTGGCACATCGCCGGACGCTGCCTGGGCACGCTCGCTCCGCTCGCTCGGCTCGTGCGTCATTTGTCATAGTCTAACCTAACCTAACCTATCGTAATCTAAGGTTTTTGTTTAACAATATTATTATAAACCACCATTAAGTCTAATATACATTATACAATATAACACACTATCCGTGAACTTCTTCTGCATAGTCACCCTACTCTCTTTAATTTGTTTTGTAACCTAAAAAGAAAAATCCGCCATCTTCACACATAAATAAAACGCGCGCAGCGCCTCTACCGGTGATTCATGTAACTATTTTACGATATGATCAATAATCTTGACCACTTCATGAAATGATCGGGCGTTTAGTTGCCCATATCGAGAAACGATTTTTATCATCGATCTGCCCAAACCATATCATGATGTGGCCAATAGACAGTTGAACTTTTCATGAAATGCGACCATTTCATGAAATGCTCGACCATTTCATGAAATGATCAATTCTACGATATGGCCACGACATATACATACCTACATAGATCACACGGCGTTTTCACAAAAATGAGGTACCCACAATAGGGATGTTTACAATAATTTTATTTATATCGAAAGATCATAAAATAAAATAAACATTTGCGAAAGAAAAACGTCGCTAGCATGAAAACTTTCCGGGATATAATGATTTCAAAATCACATTTTTAGACTTGCCAAAAAACGCTCCATACAAATGGCTACCACAATTATGACGTCACTCTGTCAGTAACTTGTACGCGCGTAAAAGAACTTTTGTTCTACAGCTATATTAAATGTTGCGTTTATAAATGTGGTCACTAAACAAAAGTTGCTGTAAATGATGCAGGTGGTCATGAGATGTAGTAATTTTTCAATTAATTTCACATTTGAAAAATGGACTTGCCCACATAACTTTTAAGACTTATTATTACTACCTCATTTGGACACTTAATCAAATTGTAATTTTACTGATAGGTACAGTCCGCGAGGTGTAAGCTGAGCTTTGCATTTGTGTAAGTGTACGAGTACAAGCAATTTGCAAGCAAATGACAGGCCGATGCACACAAACACTATCTATGTACACTCACACAAGTGCAAAACTCAGGTAAAGCCTCACGTATCTATGTACACAGACAAATGCAAAGCTCAGCTTACGCCTCGCGGACTGTATGATTTTGATAATTTATTCTGATAAGCATAAAATGTCATTAAAATTCGACCATAGTAAATATCCCTATTGCAGGATCGCGAATTAGAGACCAATTAACCACGTGCGTGAACTACATGAAACTTAGGGTCGATTTTTCCAATAGACGGATCTTGATCAAGTTTATCTGAAGGATAAATTTGATGCTATCTTTTTCTTAAACTTGATCAAGATAGAGACAGCATCAACTTTATCTTTCAGATAGGCTATCTGACCATTGGAAAAAATCGGCCTTAATAAATTGTTTACCAAAATTGTACTGATATCGACGTTGACCTACATAGTTAGTGCGAGTATTGCTTAATGTTTTTTACAGTAGAAGTATAATTTATCAGAGACCAGACATTTCAAATGCATAAAATAATAATAGTGTTGATAAGTGAATAAAATAATAACCAGTAATTAGAACTATCTTTCAAAACAGGCGCGGGGCGTTATCGTAAAGCAATATATAATAAAGATAGATAAAGAGAAACCATTAAATTTCTTTTCCAATGAGAGGTTCCTGGTAGGGATTGCTGCAGCAATCCAGCATTCCAGCTGGATCCAGCGCATTTTTGGACCTGCTGGATCCAATCCTGGCTCCCGGATCATACGTATTAAAGTTTCCTTAATTCAGATATGTGCTATTTAACATTGTGAGTATGTGAGTGCGCGGGGTGAATACGAACTATCCTCCCACTCTACTCTATATTCCCGTAAATTTGAAAAGAGATATATTATATTAAAATACCTAATCATATTAACCGTTACCTAAATTCGTTATAATTAAAAACAAACATGTGAGTGATATCCTGAGCTGATGCGGGATTTCACTAGATGCATGTGTAAGAGTAGACTAAGGTAAGGCGTTCTCTTAAACGATTAGCTAGCAACTTGTCACTGACCTTTTACATCTAGGCTAAACGTGGTTATATCTGTTTCGTAATCCTGCAGTTCTAGTTACTGCATTTTAGCAATACACTCGTGTGTGTGTGTGTGTGTTATGTTAAGCGACAACAGAAATTCATCAATATTTCAATAGTCTAGCTTCACGGTTCATGAGATCCAGCTTTCTGACGAATATATGGACAGGCAGACATCGGAATGTAGTAATAACGTCCCGTTTTTGCTACTGACTAGTAATAATTCTAACCCATACCACAAAAACATAATGTTCGTTAGGTACGCATATTGTATTAAACCGCTAAAATATGTACCTATTAATAATCTCATCTAAAAGTTATACTTACAAGTGATAGATATAAGGACCAATCGCGTGACAGATTCGCCGTGCTTGAGTGCGGTTTCCGAAGTCAGTTTGGACTTAACATAGGGCCACACGATGTTCATAGGAACGTAGAACTGTAGGCCGTACGAAAGAAATATGGAAGCCGCCATCACACCGCGTACGCTTTGAGCCAATCTGGAAAACAAGAGCCATCGTTATGATCGCACATACTCGTACATACATAAATATACACACGGCTCTACTTCCGAAATGGGGTACCCAGAACCGCAGGTACATAAAGGGTATACCACAGTCACGTTTAGCAAAGCGGAGACATATAACTAGCGAACGCCCGCGACTCCGTCCGCGTGGACTACAGAAAAAACAAAATGTCGAAATTATCCGGGATAAAAACATTTTACCGGGATAAAAAGTAGCCTATATGTTAAGTGGGACCTGTCACAATATATTCCTGAAAACTGCATCGAAATCGGTTCAGCCGCTTCTGAGATTAGCGTGCACAAACGCACAGACAAACCAACAAACAGACAAAAAATCCAAAAATCATTCCTTTGGGTACTATTGCTTTGATAAAGGTATTCTATAATATTTTTTCTCATATATCTTCCATGTACAGACAGCGATCCGTTACATTTTTATTATATATATAGATTATGATCAGATAATTATGATCTTCTACACTATAATTTTCTAAAATGTACCAATCCGGATATTACTTACATATCATTTGGCAAATTCAATGTGATGCTACCAAGCACGTGTTCCCCGTACTTTAGATACCCAAAGAATCCGATGGCGGTGTACAGAGCCGCGACAATCACCATCCCCGTGTTTAACACCCCTGCCCAGCCAAGAAAGTCTTCTGGAGTCTTCATATTGTTCTCCAGTGGCAAAACCTTGAAATTAAAATAGATTAAGGTCAGGGTCAACGTAATTTATTTCCTTGTGTTGAGGGTAGGTGGAAGTGCTGATAAGATGTGTGTAAGTATATTAATTTATATTTGTTATGTTAACATGCTAAGTATATTTAAAAAGGTGATTTTTATGAAAATAAAGTGCATTCATTTAATGAAACAAAAATGTGTTGTAAGTATTGTAATTTCTTATGCATTTTCATGTAGCGTTTTAGGTAACACAAAATTTTGATCAGTACAAAGGAATTTAAGGATAGAACAAGATTATATCTCTCAACTCACCACTCCAATGCCTTCAAAAGCATATATAGCTGTACCAAAATATAATGGCAATTGATGCCAGCCAGCAAAGGCCTTCACTGAGTCTGTCTTTGGGAGGTCTTGCAATATATAGTAAAAAGTCACCATAAGCCCCCAAGCAGTCATTAGAGAAGCAATCAGTGACACCGGAGTCAAATATTTCAAACTTTTCACCATTGCAAGAGCTACTATTGCTGGTAATAGTAAGACCAAATACAAATGCACACCAAGGTTCTTGTGGAATAGTATACGCATTGTATCTTGGAGGTTAGTTGCCACAAACAAAAAGTATACACAGCAAAAACCCAATTGTGTTATCACCAAGAATACATTGACAACATTTCTGAAACAATCATTGTAAATATAGGTACACAACTATATTTTATTGCTTTAGCCAATTCAAGAATGAGAATTGTAAATGGAGGCAGAATGAAAGGCCATTGATAATGACTCAATGACTTTAGTTTTGATCATATCTGATTAAAAAGAAACCTCCATTAGTCACTTTCTTTAATTGACTGTGTTGGAAAACCTACTTAGTACTAGTAGCTACCATGCATATGTATTCTTGGCAGAGATATTTTCTTTTCTCATGCACCAATTGTACCATTGTATCATTTATGATAAGCACAGCAAGTATTGTATGTATGTATATCTTAACAGAATAAACCTAGCTGGAATATCTGCATATAAATAAATATTTGGTAATAAAATAAGTGTCATTTGAATCCAATTTTAACTAGTATTATCAACAAAGATAAGGTAAAACAAATAAGAACTTTCCCACTGAGTTTATTTGTTTCACACACATGCTATTAATCACTGGAATTTTTTTATAATATATATAACACCATGTATGTACTGAATTTAACCAGATTGCCCAATAATGACTAGCACCTTGTTATCAGTATTATATGTTAATTAACTTACAATTGTAAAGGAATTTTCCATATTAATTTATAGGCAGTTGAACTGCATTTAATAAATTTACTACATAATATATTACTATTATGCCATATAACACTTTAGATAAATCATGTCATTTATAGTTGCAACTATGATTTAATTGAGTCAGAAGATAGATTATGGCAGAATGGCACCTTCATGAATATTTATTTTTGTATGACCCAGGATTTAAATCCAAAAGTCAAAGTTGTCTTAGTTAGTAGACAGATATATTATTTAACTAGTGGACGCCCGGGACTCCGTCTGCATGGACTACAGAAAAAAAAGTAAAAATTATCCGGGATAAAAACATTTTCCCGGGATAACAAGTAGCCTATATTAATTAAGTGGGACCTGTCACAATATATTCCTGAAAACTGCATCGAAATCGGTTCAGCCATTTCATAGATTAGCATGCACAAACGCACAGACAACAGATAAACTGACAAAAATTCCAAAAATCACTATTTTGGGTACTATTGCATTGATAAAGGTCTCCCATAATATTTTTTCTCATATATCTTCCATGTACAGACAGCAATCCATTACATTTTTATTATATTTATAGATTAAATATAGAATGTGAAGATTTTAATTAAATTAACTGAGCCGTTCCACTTAATAATATTGTTAATAAGTAATTAAATAATAATAAATAAAATAAATATTCACACACTACACAACACATTAACCTAGTCCCACATTAAGATCCCTAAGGTCTTGTGTCGTGGGTACTAAGCAACGGTATATAAATACATAGATAAGTATAGAAACATCCATGACTCGGAAACAAACATCAATATTCATCATATCAATGTTTGCACCTACCGGGATTCGAACCCAGGACCTATGTCGTCGCAGGCAGGGTCACTACCTACTATCACATTGTTGTTTCTCTTGTTGTTAACTTGTAAAAGGCAGTAAACTTTCCTTGTAATAGGGAGTTGTTAACCAAATTATAATAATATTTTGATGGTTTGAGACTCTATAAGTGCAACTCAGACTTGTGTCTAAATTGTATATTTTATTTTTCATTTGTCTGGCAATAAATAATTTTTATTTTATTTATTTATTTATGTAATATTTAAAATTAATGATTTTATGAAAAAAATATACCTCATTTTTTTGGCAAAACATCTCAATGGAATTGGTCCTGTTGCAAATGAATCTTCAACAACAGCAGAGAAGCTGAGGGATGGTCTTTGGCTCCTGATGCAGAGCTCATGGGAACAAATCACCAGTATATGCATGCAATGTGTGCAGATAGCTCCCATTAAGAGGGAACCAAAAACCCCTAGAATAGAATAACATGTATCTGTATTAAAATAAAATTGTACCTACAGACTAAAATTGTATTACAAAAAAAATACATTTTTAATTTCTGTATTGAATAATAATTTGTAACCTACTGCTTACAGCCATTACCAGAAAAGTACCTCATTTGTTACACATCTAATTAAAAATATATAATTATTTTATTTTCATATCTTAATAACTGTATTTGCCAATTAACCACATTTCCATGTTTAAATATTATTTTAACATGGAAATATACAAGAGTGCAAAAGTTGTTTTAATTAGTATAATATTTAAGTATAGTATGGTGAAGCATGCAAGGGTTTGAATCACATAACTTATAGGTTTAGCTATATATAATAAAATTTACATACCCAATATTAAACCAGAGTTCTTAAAGGCATCTGGCATTGCAAGTATACCAGTTCCTATGTTTCCTTTCAGTAAATGAACTAGGGTGTCAAAATTAGATGTAGGGTATTCCAAACATCTTTCAGATGCTGGATGGTATGGTCCTTTTTTCTTATCACTTAAAGGATCTTCGGTGTTAGTGGGCTCTAATTCCACTGCCTGTACATCTCTATCAACAGGACAAATAGGTCCTATGAGAAGGGGTTGCTTTTCATCAGTCATTTTCGCTCACAATTCCTGACAGAAAAGGAATGTGCATGCAAGTTATTACATAGATTCGACTACGTATATGACGATTTCATAAAAATCGATTAAGTTCGTGTAGGGTGTAGGTGTAATAAAATGATAAATTTGAACCACACAGTTAAACAATTGTTTCGGTTTAACTTATTTAGTTTTTCTTGACTGCAACACTAATTTATTAAGTACACAACACATCACACCACCCACACTGATCAGATCATTGGATTTTAAAACGTATATTAATTTATTTGTAAAACATTCACATTCAGTGAGAAATATTTTTCATTTTCTTTCTGTTTTGGCAGCTGACAGTCTGCCTGACTGACATTGACGTCCACTTTTTCTAAATTTATCCCAAGGAAAGGCAAGGGGAACTATTTCCATACATCCATTATCTTTCATCATAAATTATTTAACCATAATGTATTAGCTTGAATGGCACACATACATAGTTTTATTTTATAATGGAGGTACCTAGATAAGCTGAGTGAAGCTTGAGTTGGAATACGACCTCTCATGGACTCATTGTTTTTGCAATTCTTTTTGATTTCAACTGATTTTACACACGTTTTGAGGACGATTTTATTAATCATTATCATCCAAATCTCGTTTTATTAAAGACAATAGCTATATGGACATAGCTTCCTTCTTTTGCGATAAATAAATAAAAACAAAATATTAGGACAATGGCTGTATGGACATAGTTTTCCTTGCCTTATGGTAATGGGGGGTTTACATGGGTCGATTTCCGCCATGCGGCTAATCACTTTACAAGTCGCCTGGGCACGCCGCATTGACCGTCCGTTTACACTGGTGACTAAAATCGCATGGAACTCGGCCATTTCCTTCGAAAATGTTGACCAGTATAGGCGTTTGCAGTAGTAGAACAACGTGCGCAAATTGGCGCGAAAACACCTCATGCGGCGGGCGATCGCCTGCAACTGATCGTTTACAGTCGATTTTAGTCACCAACACATGCAGCGGGGCGCTGCACGCCTTAAAGTTGGATGCCTACCAACTTTGGGGCTTGCGACTTTAGTCACCTGCGATCCAGCCGAATTGCCATTTAGACGGTCGATTTTTGCCGTGCGGCCAAAGTCGTGCGGCTTTAGTCACCCGTGTAAACCCCGCATAATGCGATTTTAGTCACCAGTGTAAACGGACGGTCAATGCGGCGTGCCCAGGCCAACGGCGGATCCAGGGGGGGGGGTCATGGGGGTCATGACCCCCCCCTGAGCTGGTTCCAGGACTTAGGTGGACGACTAATTGAACATAATGATTTATTTTTATATTTTGTCACTATACAGATTTTATGTAACTACATACCTTTAATATTTAATTAATTTAATATATGTAGTATAATAACTTTGAATGATGGCAAACGTTTGGGAACGAGCACATCGAAAATTTGAATTTTACCGCGCCACACTTGCGCGCGCTTGTCGACTACGTAACGTCTAGCTCAGGGCTGCCAGATCGTATAATTGAATACAAAATATGTATTATCAGCCGCCCTGGTCCGTGTAGCGGATGCAGGAGAGAACCACAATCGAATGCAAAATCCTAAAACGCGATATCGAAGTTTCTTACAATGTTTGGAATATATATGTCGAAGGCATATTGTAAAACACGCCCTATTACAAAACGACTAGGCATTTTGAATAGTATGGGTTTTGGAGCGAGACAATTTGGCTTCTAGCAATTGGTCTGCTTAATTAATTAGGTTAGGTTATGTTAGACCTGTTAAAATAACAACGCACGAGTCGAGTGAGCGTAGCGAGCATGTCCCTGCAGCGACCGGCGAAGTGCTAAAAGGATTTTTTTCTCTCATACTATTCAAAATGCCTAGCCGTTTTGTAATAGGGCGTGTTTTACAATACACCTGCGACATATACATGGGCCAAACAACGACTAGTGGCCCGGTGGGGCCGGAAGCGCTTCCCTTTTCACCAACCCCACATTGGTGACCCCTGTGAACTGGACATACGCAACCTTCAGTCTTCAGGAACTTCACCATCATCGCAGCACTCCGCAGCAAAGGTATCACACAACAGTATCACCTCTCCTCTTCTTCCACGATAGCAGCAGCAGCACGCCAGTAGCCAGCAGATTCATAAGAAGCCGCCATGACAGCTTCCTGGACCTGTTAGTAACGCACGCACGCATCGGCATCACGGAACAACATGTTCCCATTCCACGCGCAGATCAGAACATATCAGCCGCATCACGTTCCCAATCGCCTCAAAGACCAGAACGCATCGCCGCAACACGTTCCCAGTCGACTCACCGACCAGAACGCATCTCGCCTGCACGCTCGTCGCAACACTTTCCGGTCGACACACTGACCCGAATGCATACTTGTGAGAATACACGCTGGGTGCTGCCAAAGACATATCAACCTCCGGTCTGGAAGGGGAGTAATGTAGCGGAGCCATCTATCGGATGCAGGAGAGAACCACATAATAATCGAAGCTTTAATAGTAGAAAATGGCTAATAATTATCGTTCGCTTCACCTGCATCAGCATTACCATGATGCATTAGCGATCGTCATAAATTCTCGATAGAGCCTGCATTTTCGAGAAATAAATGGCAACATTGTGCATAAAAAAAACCCTAAAAATATCGCGCTCGCTACGCTCGCGCTATAATATTTTCTTTGTACATTTTTTACACATTCAGTGCCGGCGACTACTTATTACACTAAACTATTACACTATTTTAAAGGCGAAAATTTTTGAGTGTGTAGGTTTCTTACTTCTTCACGTCTACAAACGGATGGAGCGAATTTAATAAAATTTTGTATGGAGTTAGCTGACACCCTGGATTAACACATAGGCTGTTTTTTCTGCAGTTAAGTTTTTCAAGTGTACAATATAGAATAAATATTTTTAAGTACAGTACCTACGCACATTAATAAAATACCTACTTTTTATTTGTATCTATTGTTATCAAAATTAAATTCTAAGTTCTTGACTTGACCACGACTAGTGACCCCCTCCTGGCGCCAAAGCTGGATCCGCCCTTGGCCCAGGCGACTTGTAAAGTGATTAGCCGCATGGCGGAAATCGACCCATGTAAACCCCCCATAACAGGGATTTGGTATCTCCTACATTTCAATGCTTTGACTATGAATCTATGCATTCTATGCAAATTGAGAACCAAATCCTTCATCTGAGCCAAATCCCAAATGAAAAAAAAGAAGATATTTTGAGCCGTTCTGAATTAATGGGATTCGGGATTCGGCGGGAAAAGCTGGAAGGGTGCAGGTGTAATTTTCTTGTGAAAATCAAAAATTATTTGTAAATGGTTTGCATGTGTCCGTAAAGTGATGTTTTCTGGTAGATAAGTTATATTTTGATTACTTGTGATGTGAATCTAGTGCGTGTGCATGGTTTTATACGCAGGTAAACTGAGTACAACTTTAGCCGGAATACGATCTCTTCATGGGCCCATGTAAGTTGTTTCTGCAATTATTTTTCATTTTGACTTACTTTACACTTGTTCTTGAGGATTTTCCCGACGTTTCCATTCATAATCATCATTATCATCCATCATAAATTAAGAATTCATTTTACTAGACAATGATTAGGCTGTATGGGCTTAGTTCCCCTTGCCTTTCCTTCGGGATAAACTAAACAAAAAAAAATTAATGGGATTCGGCGGGAAAAGTTGGAAGGGAGCGGATGTAATTTTCTTGCGAAAATCAAAATCTATTTGTCAATTTGAGGCTTGCATGAGTACGTAAAGTAATGTTTTCTGGTAGATAAGTTATATTTTGTTTACTTGCTATGTGAATCTAGTGCGTGTGCATGGTTTTACATGCAGGTAAGCTGAATAAAACTTTAGTCGGAATACGATCTCTTCATGGGCTCATGTAAGTTGTTTCTGTAATTCTTTTTGATCTTTACTAATTTTACACCAATTCTTGAGAATGAGGGATTTTCTGACTGACTGAATTTAGTTCAAATCACTTGGATAGATGGCGAGATCGCATCACCTACCCTAATCCCCCCACCTCACCCCTCAACCAAAGACATCAATAGTTCCTAAGCACTATATAGGTAGATAGACGAAGCACACTATAGTGTGCTGTACACGTCCGGTTAAAAATCGGTCCGCTAGGAAAAACAAAGATATAGGTAGTAATTTGCTATACCTTTATTATTTTCATCTTTATTTTTAGGTATTTAATACCTACCTTAGCATTGCTTACATCTCTGCTAAATTAAATGTGTATATAATATTCTACTACACCAGGGTTAATAGTTAGAAGTATCAGTAGCATTTAATAATATGGGATGGGATGAAAGACATATACAGGAGTACGGAGAAGGACATAGACTACATTATGTAGTTCACGTATATGAAGTCACGGGCAACAGTAGTCATTCATAAATTTAAGTTTGTTAAAAAAAAAGTAGTAACTTCTCGTATTAAGATTATAATCTGATACTATTAACCCCATGTAGCAAAATCCAACTTGTTACTTGCTATGTCTCCTACTTGAATGCTATGCTACACCGTCTTTAGAAAACCTACCGGATTATTTATTGTCGCCTGTACACAGTCTGGGTGTGTAGCCAGCTTTAGTCATCAGTGCAGTCTATTCACGGAACTATTACTCAGGGATTTGGTATCTCTTCTTATGATGGATTCCAAGCTCTGAACAAGAAATTGAAACGTGAAAAAATGACAGTCTCCCCCCCTTGTTTTCCCACAAGGGGTCCCTTACACAGCAAAAAAATAGCCTATAATGTAAGTAAAGACGTTGAAAAAGGCATAAATATAATATTATCATGAAAAACTTTGATTCGTTTTGAAAATGTTTAACATATTTAATAGAGTAATTAAATTAAATGTATTTAGTGTAATTTGTAATATAAAGTGCATAGAATATAGTAAAACAAACCTTCGCGGTAGGTAAAAATTCCGTATTTTAAGGTATGTTCTGTTGCTATGTAATGGTATCCCTGGGTAGCACATGACAATTTTGTAAAATTTTATTAATAATTTTATAATTTTGTCAAATCATGTCAAGTCGATTTGTTTGAATCGCTTCGCATATTTGTGTGTACTAAATAGGATATTTTGGTGGTATTTATATAAATATGGCAGTAAAATTTATTGTTCGTGGTTGCAGAAGCGAGTGGCATCCAGGGTGCAACTTAATATTTCACTCGTAAGTACAAAATTGAATTTCCAAACTATGGCCCTAGGCAAAAACTCAAACAGCAAATTTTAGGCAATATTCACTCTTGCTTTTTTAAATATTTGTCACAAAACTTTATTTAGTTAGTTGATTATCCTCATAATCCCAATATTTGCTTCTGAAGTGACTTTTTAAACATTTTCTGTGTATTGTGTATTTTTGAGTAGGGTGCACATACATTTCCATAACAAAAGGTTCCGACCCTACAATGAATTTATTTTAAAATGTTATACGAATAGCTATTGTGATATGGATAACATTATAAATGTGAAAGTAACTTTGTCTGTCTCGCTTTCACGCCTACTGCTGCCATTTACTGAGTGGATTAAATTATCTCTGCGTATCTTTGGGTAGGCCCAGAAAAGGTTTAAACGCCTAGATTGGTGACGCCTAGCACTGTATCACTGTCACGTTTTGTAATAATTGGTTAGCATAGGTGATATAAAATAGGCCGTAATTATTATGTATCTATAATTAACTTGCTTAATATACCTATAGGTGATACTAACGTAACAATTTTTTTATTTTTAGGTTTAGAATAGAAAACACTGCGCGGTCCTATTCACTGCTACTACTGGGCG
This sequence comes from Carposina sasakii, assembly GCA_014607495.2. Lineage (NCBI taxonomy): Eukaryota > Metazoa > Arthropoda > Insecta > Lepidoptera > Carposinidae > Carposina > Carposina sasakii. The sequence goes on along the minus strand of CP053159.1, from coordinate 7,352,672 downwards.
CGGACTGCACGGTGTGTTGGAAAATGACGTCACCCGGGGTTCAGTGATTTTTATCGCGGCAGCAAATTTACGCGAACTTTGAATGCTTGTAAAATCATAACTACTTGGTATTTTTAAATAAAACAAAAACTAGTGTATATAAAAGCTTTACTATAACGAAGTTTTAAGTCATTTTACACCTTTTACATTTTACCTATGAACATTCCTCATTTAATTACCTGGGGTACACAATCGTATATCATAATGTTGAACTTGGCTCTCATTTCACATTTATGTTTTTGATGGGATTTGTTATTTCATATTATTGTTCACAGGGCCGTAGCTTAGAGGGGCATCGTGGGGCAATGCCCTACCTTAAAAATACCAAAAACTAAGATAAATTCTTTGACTATGCTACCTCGGCGTCGGTTTGTTTCGCTTGAGTGTACGAAACGATAGACAAAACTAGAGATAATCGACGCTGCGCCTGAAACACCTGCCAATAATAATAGCAAGGAAAAAATAAAACCCTACCTACTAGGTACCTTGTACCTGATTTTTATATTTTAATAAAGAATTAAAACTTAGATTGTTTACAGAATAATAAATATATAGCATGCGCTTTGCGACATGGCATGTCTGAACGATATGACGACAGGCTTTCCGTGCACCAGTGGCAGCTCAGATTACGCACAAAAGCTGCATAAAACGGCCATCATCAACGCAGGGCTTCACAGGCTCGACATAGCTGTTTCTACTTTCCAAGAGACCAGGCTCGAAGACGAGGGTTCGATAGGGGAAGCGAACTACATCTTCTGGAAGGGTAAAGGTGCTGCTGATAATCGCAAGCACGGAGTATGATTCGAAATCAGGAACCATCTTCTTTCTTCGGTTGAGACTCCTGTGGGTGTCTCGAAGCGCATAATGATTCTACGACTTAACATCTCAAGTGGGTTCGTAGTTTCGGCATACACTCCAACGCTTCCTTCGTTAGCCATAGCAAAGGCACAGTTTTATGACCAGCTGGATGTGGTTGTAAGTGCGGTGCAGCCGGGCGACCGACTGTTTCTCATGAGGGACTTCAATGCCCGTGTGGGACAGGACGCCTCTTCCTGGCCTAATTGCATAGGTGACTACGGCGTGGGAAAGCAAAACTACAACGGACAACTATTGTTGAAGTTTTGCTCTAAATACCAGCTGTGCGTTACCGATACGTATTTCAAAGGTAAGTTTATGAGAAGTTTCTTGGATGCATCCTTGTTCGAAACATTTGCACCAGCTTTACCTCGTTCTAACTCGGAGGAAGGACTTAAAAGAAAGTCTCCACACGCGCTCATTTCACAGCGCTGACTGCGACAGTGATCACTCGCTGCTTGTGATGGACGGTGGTACGTCTTGCTCCCAAGAAGATACACTCTTCTAAACCCCCGGGTAGGAACCGTGTCTGTCTGAGTGAGACTGGTGACCCCGACGCAGTGGAACTTTTCGAGGGCAGTGTATGCAAACTGTTAGCTGCCTAGGAGAAAAATAAGTCCATCGAGGATGAGTGGGAGACGATTAAGTTTCTTCTCACCGATACGGCCTCCCGTGTCTTTGTTCACCAGCTGGCTAAATCAACTGACTGATTCCTTGAAAATCAAAAGCATCTACAACCGTTTATAGATGCTAGAGGTCAGTGATAGTTGGTATATATGTATTGGTGATTGATTTAGGATCCCGTGCTTCGAAAACAGATGAATTATGATAATTTTTTACCTCCGCCCTACCTGTAATCAATGCTGCCCTACCTCATATTTGACTCTAGCTACAGCCCTGATTGTTCATGGTAGAAATGTCATTGAATGAAAAAATGTCCATTGAAATTAAATTGTGAGTACTCACAGTCTAGTTTTTCAAGGTCAAATTGGTCAAATTTTTGGGATGCAGTTTTTAGTAAGAAGCGCTGTTTCTAGCTTGTATACATTTCTATGCTATTACTATCCTTCAAGCTGGGAGAGGTGAGGTGGGGGGGTTAGGGCAGGTGATGCGCTCACGCCATCTATTTTTGACTGTTATTTTAACTTGTCAGAAAATCCCTCATTTTCCCTACGTTTCCACCATCATCAATATCATTCATCATAAATCATTTACTAAAGACAATGGCTGTATGGGATTAGTTCCCCTTGCCTTTCCTTCGGGATAAACTAAACAAAAAAATCAGAATTAATGGAATTTAGGTAGAAAAATTTATTCGATTCAGGCAGGAGACAAGCAGCATTTGTGATGGGGAATGCAGGTAGTAATCATCCTAATAAAGAATGGCAAAGAGATTCCATTATAAAAGCTCCTGACATAGGACCATCGTCACCGACTAAAGAAGGCGAAGCATTTACTTTTGACAAAAAGACTGATGATGACCGTGGTGGTAATGACGACAATAACATCGAAGATGGGGCCCCATACTATACCAAGGCTGTCCCTGAAAGTGATATAGAGTTTCCCGTTCCGCGAGAGAGATCTAATACTTTGACTGACAGCAGTCAAGTTATTGTTGATACAAAAGTATTACCTACAGTATTCAAATGGGAAGGAGGAGGTAAACAGGTAAATAAATATGTAAATGAAATACAGAAACGAAACTTCATTGGTATGCTTTGGTATCATAATTACTTAATTTTTTTATAGGTATTTATTAGTGGAACATTTACTGACTGGAAGACTTTTCCAATGGTAAAGTCTCATGGGGATTTTGTGACTATAATTGACTTGCCTGAGGGTGAACACCAGTACAAATATTTTGTTGATGGGGAATGGCGTCATGATCCTACAATGGTAAAAGTGTTTTGTGCATTAGTGGCCTGGAAATAATTTGTGTGCTAATTATTTTACATATGTACTTGATATATATTGTACATAGATATTATTAAGAAAATGAAAAAAAAAATCACCTGATATTTAATATAAATTTACCTCACTTAGAATTTTGCAAGGTAAACTAACTAAACTAAATACTAACATATTTTAGGCACATTACAAATACTATGCAATGAAATACCAAGTATAGAATAATTTCTGAACTATTACTCTCTATTAATTTAATTTGTCCTTGCAGAAAGTAATCGACAATGGAATGGGTTCCAAGAACAATTTGGTGACTGTCAAAATGTCAGATTTTGAAGTATTTCAAGCCCTTGCCAAGGACAGTGAAGGGATACATAGTGGTGCCCAAACAGAGTATTCACAGGTAATGTACTACTAAATTATACAGTTCAATTAGTTAACAGGACCTGTACATTATTTTTTTATTTAATAGATTTGATTTGTGCTATTCCAATCAAACATTGCTTTAGAGCAGGGGTTCCCAAACTTTAATTTTTCATAGACCCCTTTCAAAAGTTAACAGGTTCTGGTGGACCCCCTACATACTTACAACACATACAAATTAATTGTGAAATCCCATTTTTTCACGCCAACGTAGACCCCCATCGAGTCCCTGGGGGTCCACATAGACCACTTTGGGAACCACTGCTTTAGAGTTTAGCATAAGAATTATATCATTTTTCAGTCTAATTCAGTCTAAAATAATGTCAAGTTATCAAATTGATAATAAATATGTAATAATTTCCAGGAAATACCACAGTCCAAGCCATGGGAGAAAGTGTCAGGACCACCTATATTACCTCCTCACCTGCTGCAAGTTATTCTCAATAAAGATACACCTCTTTCTGTAAGTAAATTTTAACCAAAAATAAAATTGTTATATCTAGTGACATTGTATACATTAGGGTCGATTCTGGCAGTCACACTTAAACCTAATCTTAGTGAGGTCTATCTCTCCGTTCTTAACATAAATGGCTGAGAGAGAAAAGGACAGGTAGGACTAATTTTATGTTTAGGTTTAAGTGTGACTGCCGGAATCGACCATATTCTCAATGTAAAAACATAATTAAGCATGCTACACAATTTTTTTTCAATTAAAATATGACCTACATACATATCATGTTCCTTATTTATGTGAAGTAAGGATTGATGGGACTAACTGTACCTATTAGCAAGCTTTTGCCTATTTACATTACCCTATCCTTAAACTGATGAACCGGTCATTTGCTAAAGCAGAGATTTGCAAACTTATTTCGTCTTAACACCCACTTTAAATCACCTTTTTATTTCACTTTAAAAATGTCAATAGCATATTGTTTGCTCTATTTTTTTCTGGGGCCTTAACTGCCCCTCTCTAGGCCTCCAACGCCCACGAGGGGGCGTTATCGCCCACTTTGGGAAAGACTGCTAGAGTAATCAAAATAATGAGTGGGACTGTGGGAATGTTATAGCACATGGAAGATTCCTCAAGGCAAATGCATGCAAACAGGTGTGGTAACCTAATACCTACCAGTTTTCTTCGTGATATTTCTAACAGTGTCCCTTTTTTGTTGCAGTGTGAACCTACATTGTTGCCAGAACCCAATCATGTTATGCTTAACCATTTATATGCTTTATCTATAAAAGATGGAGTAATGGTGTTATCAGCGACTCATAGGTATAGGAAGAAATATGTGACGACACTGCTTTACAAACCCATATAGTTTCAGAATTTAACAGGAAGTACCTTAATGCAATTCAATAATGCCTTATTAAAACTTGTTGAGCCTAAAATTAAGTAGGTAAATGTAAAAGTTAAATTATGAAATTTATTTTTCAACACTGCTTTTGTGTTACACATGTGTAGATATGTAATATATTTGTATTAGCTATGTAATGTTATTTATTGACATGTAAAAGGTTATGCGTTGCTGGATGGCATTCAATTGGGAAACTGCATGGTGGTAAAATTGATGTCTACTCGGGACTAAAATACAGTAGACAAACCCCTTAATAAATTCCTGACTCGAGTATGTTTCTCAGAATAATTCCAGTGGCAGATTTACAGCTTTTCATGTATGCAGTTCAGTTTAGAGTCTGTACATATCTGACAGAAAATGCCGTGTATTGTCAGAAAATACCGATTTATTATTATAGTCAATATTCATCATTGCACACTCAACCAATCATGTGTGGGTTCATAAATACTACACACCATAGTCGCCGTAGATCACGGAGCCAAAGGCAGTGTGTTTGCATTACCTGAAGATAGGTCGATGCATCTTCCGTCATATGTACTACTCAAAAACTAGTGCCCCGCCAGTGAAACTATTTGGTGAAACACTACATGGGCAATTTTCCTCTGCTACTGAAATAGGCTTTTCCCAATTTTATTATTATTAGACATTTTATCTCGGAAGTGCCATACCTACCGTGTTCACTTATGCACACACCTGCACTTTTTTCTCAATATGAAAGGTGGGGTATACCTATACATACCTACATATCAGGCCTTTTTGTGGGCACGCTAATTCTCTATCGTAGTTGATCAGGCATAGTTCACCATCTTTCGGGTCCCAGCATTTGTGCTCAGAGGCTGGGACCCGAAAGATGGTGAACTATGCCTGGTCAGCTTAAGTTTATGACAGTCGATATTTTCGAAATTTTATTTGTAATTTCCACTGCGTGCGCAACTCGAAAAGTCCTGCATATCATGTATATTCATGTAGGTAGGCAGAGGCGGCTGCTGACATTATTAGATGGGTGTTCACTCCCTTAACGAATGGGATGGTGAAAGTTCAACCGTACACGTATAAAAATTCAGATGACCTAATGAAACACATTAAAGACAACCATATTGCGTTCTAACTCGGACTAAGCGACCTCTAGTGGCCGCATACGCGAATTAAAGTGAGCGGCGCTCCAGATGAGGCAAATTTTTCATACGAAATCTTCTGTGTCGGTATGTCTCTTTCGCACTCATTGAATACAGTACTAGGAATCGTACCAAATTTCGTTTCATTGGAGCGCGATCGCTAGAGCTCCACTCGATACATAAGATTACAACTTACTTGAGACGAACGCGCAGACACTATTGTATAATCATAGTAGAATTGAAAGATAATTATAAATAAAAAAAATATAGATCGCCTATGTAATCTTTGTGGGTGGGAGTGCACCGCACCAGCGCTCCTTAGGACGAGCCGCCAGTGTAGGTAGGTACTTACTGCAAATTAGGTGTCCGTTATAAGAAATACACATCTAGGAACTAAGTACCTCCTACCAAAAAAATGTTAATATTTACCTAGATCATTATACAGGGTTAATTTTAAAACATCAATTACCTCGCTATGGTAGCTACCATCATAAACAACAACATTTGTTCTACGAGTTTTGATAATTTGTCACATTTTACTTTCATATAAAAATAAATACCAATTTAATATTACCTCTGAATGTTCTTAAGTCTGTACATAATAGTGAGTCGCGGGCGTCAACCTTTTCGTATACCTACGAATGGAACATAGACTTACAATTGTCACGACAGTACAATAAAAGCTTGAAAATTCATTTTTAATTAATGTATTGAGTTATGATAAAACTCGTAAAACAAATGTTATTGTTTATGATTTTAGCTATCTAGTCCTGCGAGGTTATTGATGTTTTAAAATTAATCCTGTATATTTTGTGTTGGACGATGGATTGAAAATAAGGGTAGTAAATGAAATAAGATTATAATTATGTAGATAATGTAAATAAAGTCTTCTGACCGAAATCTTCTTTATTTTAGTTTAAAAAAACATCCTTGTACTATAGACCGCCAATTTCTATACGAGAGATCAAAAAGAATCTCTGATTTTTTTATTCATAATTTGAAATTTTGTATGAAAACAATTGCGGTGTTATTACAAAAGAGCGCCTAAAGTTAGACTCGATTTAAATCTGACATTTGACAGCAAAATGTGTGGCATATCTGCCAAATTTAGGCCATGATTAGCTAAAAATATGTTTAAATTCTTTTGTAATAATATGGATTAAACCTGAGATATACAAAAAATCTCTCAATATCAGTTATAGAAATTGGCTGATAGACCGCATCTACTTCAAAAACGTTATAAAACATTAACGGCCAGTTTCAATACTAGAGATTATTAAGAATCTCAGTTTGTTTTTAGTCTAAATTAAAAATTTTGTATGAAAACAATAGAAGATTTAAACTAAAATATGCAAAAAATCTCGACATCGGTTATTGAAATTGGCAGAAGACATAAGTAAGTACCTTACCTACTTTCTTATCTATCTATACATATAATAAAAATGTTACGGATCGCTGTCTGTACATGGAAGATATATAAGAAAAAATATTACAAAATACCTTTATCAACGCAATAGTACCTACTTACCCAAAACAATGATTTTTGGAATTTTTGTCTGTTTGTCTGTGCGATTGTGCACGCTAATCTCAGAAACGGCTGAACCGATTTCGATGCAGTTTTCAGGAATATATTGTGACAGGTCCCACTTAACATATAGGCTACTTTTTATCCCGGATAATTTCGATATTTTCTTTTTTTTTCTGTAGTCCACGCGGACGGAGTCGCGGGCGTCCACTAATCCATAAAAATAATCCACAAATATTTATATGTTCTAAGGCTCCCTCTTTTCCCATTAGGCAGGTTACTTATTACCAAATTGCCTAAAGCGAGATAATTAAGGGGACCCATATTCGAGAAATAAAACCTATGTATGTACATGTTGAGATGACAAAATAACAAAATAGACATTTACCGGTGAGGTTAATAAACCATATAAAATAAATGTAGGTATGTGCATTTATAATCAGCATACTTACATTCGAACGAAACGAAATAAAATATCTCAAGTACCTACCTATTTGGAACAATTTACTATCTAGATATTAGGTATTAACTAGCCTATCTAGTTTTGAATTACATAACATGCTATTAACCTACATAATATACAGGGTGTGGATGACAGCCAGCCAAATGCTGAACAAGTACCCTTGTGTTGAGTTATACGACAGTTATTACTCGCAGGAAATGTATTTTTGATTTGATTATCAGTAATTTTTGCTCTCCGCGCCAATTGTATCGGGCGATCATGTCACTAATTAAATGGGCATATTGTTTATTGTGTGACATATCGCTATTTTTTTGGATCACTATTGACTCTCCATTAGGGTTGATCAGGTTTTTGAACTTTTTTGAGGGCAACTTTTTTTTCAAAATCATCTTTTGGTTGTTCAGTTATATTATGTTATATTATAGTAATGTTCAGTGTTTTCCACCTCAGAATCATGGTCTGAAGTCATGCTATCAATATTTGCCTGGCTGCCACAAATACCCTGTATAGTCTGTGAATTTTAAGCATTAAATTGCTTAGTTCATGTACAATAATAAAATACTTTATTAGGTACCGTAAACTGGGGTGAATGACAACACTTTTGCCACTTTAGAGCTTTGTATCTTTGTAATTTTGCGCTCTATAATAATAGTGATAAATAAATTACGTGAGTTACGAGTCTCTTTATCGTTGTTTGTGTCCCCAGATAGAGGCGAATGGAAGTTCACATGTTAAATGGGTAAAATATGCCTTGTTGCAAATTACCTTCTACACGGGGTCATTCGAAACGACATAAGGGGTGAAATACAACAACTGAATGAAATGAATATTATAATGTGTAATTTTATGGACATAATCTTTGAAAAAAAAACATTGTAGTAAATTAACAATATTCAAATTAATCGGACGATAGACTTTCCCCATACTTGATAGGATTATAATCCTCATCTGCAGCACTGTCATCACTATCAACTTGAAGGCAACGCAGACAAATGAATTCTATTGGCAAAGCATCTCCAGAGCATTTCCTGCAAATTCTTTTATAACAAACATTGCATGATAACCAGTTATCATGTCGATTCTTAATGCAGTGATAAACCCGACACATTTGCAAATTTGAAGGCCCAGCTATTGGTTCAACATCAACAGTTTTATAAGAAGATGCTGTTGCATTGTTTTCTTTTTTTAAATCTGCCGTAATTTCAATTTTAGCATTTTCTCTTTTCTTAATTTTCTTTTCATTTTCCATTTCACAGCAAAATTCTTTTTCTGTCTCTATTTTAACCTTATTTTTAACCTTAGAAGCTTTTCCATCTATATTTTTTGGAGTTTTATTTGGTTTGTTGGCTTGTTTTTCTTTTTTTTCCGTGACTTCGTCAGCAACACTTTTCCCAAATGGAACATCTAGCTTCTTCTTCTTTTTTACTGTCTGGTCTTCCTCGCTGTATCTCATGGACTTTAATATTTCTTTAACTGAGTCACTGACAATGTTAATATTATCATCATTTGAATCCGTTGAAAAGCCTGGTAAACGACTCAACACTTCATTTCTGTTCAAAGGAGAGATTCCTGTTTTTTTGAATCCAGACTTTAAATTAGCTTCTGAAGTGGCTTCAATTTTGGAATACAACCTGTTCAGGAGCTGTGGGAAAATTGATTTAGGAAGCGACTTTTCCTTACTTCCCTCTCTTTTCTTCCAATTTAATAATATCTCCCTCCAAGCTATTTTTAAAGGGCGAAAAAATGCCACATCTAAGGGCTGAGTCAAGTGTGTTGAGTTGGGTGGCAAGAACACTAACTGAACATAATGTTTTTTGCAATTATTTATAACATCCAAAGAAAGATGACACGAAAGATTATCACCAATCAAATAAATTGGTCCCTCTTGTTTTTTAGCATAAGGAATAACAATAGTATTGATCCAGTCTTCAAATGTAGTTATATCAATCCAACCTGAGGATGTCCTATTGTACCTGGTCCCATTTGGTCCTCCAGTTTTCCATAAATCGTATAAATGTTGAGCTTTATAAATGACATAGGGTGGGAAAAGATACCCACTGGCCGTACCAGCCATCATTAATGATATTGAACACTTTGTAGTATTCATGGCACGTTCTGGGTATTTAGATCCCCTTTTCACAATGACTTTCTTTCTACCTGGATCGTCAGTGAGGTTTGTCTCGTCGTAGTTTATGATATGGGTTGCTGGGACATCCTTCAAAGTTATTTCTAGTTGATCAAAATAGTCATTGATCATCTCTGCCGAAAAATTGGCCCGAGCCCTCTTAATATTCTGAGCATATCTTTCGGATATTTTATTCCTATGGCGTTTTAAAAATCCTAGTGCAAAATCTACACCCGGCATATTATTTTTAAATCTTTGGCATTGAACACCTTTCCGATCTAAATACATTTTTACCAGAAGTCGTAAGTCATACTGATCCATAGGATATCCCCACTCAGAGCATGTATTAATATGTTCAATTATAATATTTTCTACATCAGGCCCAAGAACTGTCTGACCACCAAGTTTTTTTACATTAATTCGAGTAGCGTGCCTAAACAGGACTGTATACTCTATCTTATGTTTGGCTGCTGCCGACCTGTAAGACATATTATTTACCCTTTTATCTTCCAAAGCCCTCTCAATGTCGTCTTTATTATATGAAATATGCTTCTTACTCCGAGGATCCGGCTTGTAATTTCTAGGCATTGTCCACTTCAAATCTACAAAAATATTAAAAGCGCATTAAATATATGTAACAACATATTTAAAAAAGATCATTTAAATGTAATTTTTAACTCTAATAATAAATAACCTGATCAGCTGTTGTGAATGCCCCCATGAGTTGTTGTGAATGACCCCATAAGTTGTTGTTATTCACCCCATTTTTAACACGAAAAGTAACATAAAAATATTAATTAACTTATCTGGAAAACTAATAATAGTAATACTTACGTTTTTGTAGATATATGTTCAAAACTAAATAATTAAATGGCACGTAGACAAATACAACCAATTATGGCAATCTTTCAAGTGAATATTTTCAAAGTTTTTACATCAGCGTAACCGGTTTCAACGAAGTGCTGCCAACATAAAAATATGAAGTTCGTTCCAAAACTAAAACACATTATATTTTCGAATCAGGACCGTTATCATAGATAATTTGTGACCAGATTTTTTTTTTCGAAGATGTTGTTTATCACCCCATAGTTGCAAGACACCCCAGATTACGGTACCTACTTATATTTGGAAATCTTTTGACTAGATTTAAATACGAGATTGGATTAAACCAAATACTTAGGTAAGTACTTATATGAAATTTTAACAATAAATTTTAAGCAGGTAATCTATAATTCATGAGATTATATTGAATATCACTACTCCATATTTGCTTAGCCTTTTACCGCGCGGGAAACCCTCAATACTTAAGTACTTACATTTTTTATAGAAGGTGTTACCTTATAAATACAGGCTATTTTGAGAATAAGATCGCTAGTAGTACATAATTATAACTTACTTACTTAATTAAAATTAAAAAACAACGCATAACAATATTTTGTTAACAAATACTTGTAACTGAATAATTCCCCTTAGAATGAGGGATTTTCTGACAACTATTAAAAATTTAGTACAAATCACCTGGATAGATGGCGTGAGCGCATCACCTGCCCTAATCCCCCCCGATTAGGGCAGGTGATGCGCTCACGCCATCTAGTTTTGACTGTTATTTTAACTTGTCAGAAAATCCCTCATTAAATCAAAGTGATGGATGCCCATTATTTTGATTTTGCAATAGGAATGTCATCATAGGTACCTATTACTATTATACGTACGGCAGCGTACCTTCGGAAATGGCTAGAATTAAACCCACTACGTTGACTGCGTACCGCTACCTAAAGAGTTCCAGAGGTAATGTACCCACCTAGCGACAGCGAAGTTCGGAAAGTTTAGCGTATCATTTCCACCAATAGCGACTTAACAAATGCGCCAGATGAAGGCTTCCTATTGGAGGAAACAGTTGTAAACCAGCACGCGTATGATGAACCGGTGAGAGCGTGATGTCTCACTTTTAAACATCAAAGCTAAGTAATATCTAGACAAGGCAAGTGTTTCTACTTGGTGTGTAAAAAGGGATTGCAAACCACTTCTATCAGCCCTAATTCATTCAGTCCTGGCTCGAGAGCGAGTGTCTATTCTAATTCTTAAGTCTGTTTTTTTACATGCAAAGTACTTAGTTTATATAGTTATTAATAGCTCTGTGAATTTGACGTTTAAAAGTGGGACATCTCGCTCTCACCAAATTCATCATACGGGTGCTGTTGTTTTACTACTACTACTACTACTTACCTTAGGTATGTAGTTGTATAATAAATTCTAAGTTCTTTACATATCCTAATATTTATTACTGTCCTGTACTGTCTCACTGGGAAAGTAAAGGTCTCAGCACCTAATTTAACGGTTTAAATTATTTTATCTATCACCATACCATGTATGGTATGCATAAGCACTGTGACAAAAATACCTACACAGTAATTCATGTCGAACATAGAACTTAACTAAAAGATACTTAGCTACAACACTTTTAAATTCCTCATATTAATAAGAATGTTGTCTTATTCGTATGAAAATAATTATATTCGTTTAAAATCAAGGACATTAATAGTCCACAAATACACCGTCAGACAGGTTTCAAATGCATTAATTAAATTTGAGGTATTTTGAGATTAATACTCCTCGCCTTCGGTTTAGGTACTTGTTTGAGGGTAACTAATGAATTAACAAAGTGATATTGTCACTTGTCCGTTACGACCTCTAACAGAGGTTTCTTATCCTTTATATCTGCGCCATTGGTCCTGGTGACATTATTCACTGGATTCTTAAAGTACAGTAATACTGCAATAGACACTAGCAAAATTGACAAAATAGTATACCAAGTGATAATTATACTAAATATGATATAACATACTACAGCTGTTATAATCAACTCTAGTGCACTGGCATAGGTTTTTAAAATGGAATTGTGATTTTTCAAAAAGAAACTAGTCACAATACCAACCACAGCACTGTTCACTATAATTAAAATTATAAAAATATTACCCAAAGAGCGGAGATCATTGAACATAGTAGAAACTTCGCCTTTGAATAACAGAATAAAGAAATTACAAATTATAGAATCGAGATACATGAACACATTCTGCAGGAAAATATCAACATTTGATCCTTTCGTTTTGAGTAAGTATTCGTTGTATGTGCCAGCCATACACGAGCAGAAATTTTGAAAATTAATAGATACAAAGTAAATATTAAAAATATCTTTCCAACTGCTACTACCTTTGTCGGTGAGTATTGCCGCCGCGTCGAAGTTTTTCAGTATACAGCCTAATGTTAGTATACCGAGAGATATCCATTGCATGCACGTTAACTTCTTATTGAACAGAAACTGTGGAGAATAGACAGCAAACGATTAGTTAAACTTCATTTACGCAACAGCAATATCGTGAGCGCTGCGACATTGTAGATCCAGACAAGGTCGCATTACACATTTAACATACGAGTATTTGCTGTGTGTTGTAGTATGGCCATAGGAATAAGATTTGGCTTACGAATTATGGCGTCACCGTTTATGCCTTAACGTAAAATAGAGGAAGCCGAATATATATCGAACATTGGCCGCATGATATTCCCGATAGTGACATCAATCATCAATCAAGGCACGAATCAAGAAGGCACGATCTCGGGCGTAGGTACATAGGTAATCGAGATTATAGGCACTTTGGCTTTAGGGTAGATTTTTGTAGTCCTCCACAAAGCAACTAGAACCAGAACTGTTTGGTGAAGCACATTCCCAAGATACGTAATCAGCCTACCGTTTGATTATGAACTTAGGTACTTGTGCGTCAGTCTTTATCACGTGAAATATTTGTACCTACATATTAGTTTTGATGATATACAAATTTATGGAAGCTGGACTAAACCACCAACTATCCTACTTCCTACTAATGTAATTCCTACTAATTATAAATACTTAAATGTGAAAGTTTGTAACAATGGATGAATGTTTGTGTGTTTGTTACCCTTTCATGCAAAAACTACTGAACGCATTTTGATGTAACTTGCCAGGTATATTGCTTATAAGTCAGAATAATACATAGGTTATAAAGTTCATGCAGACGAAGTCGCGGGCGGTCGCTCGTATTAATAAAGATATCTGCACCCGTATGATGAGTTTGGTGAGAGCGATATGTCTCATTTTTAAACGTCAAATTCACAGAGCTAAGTAATAACTAGACAAGGCAAGAGTTTCTACTTGGTGTGTATAAAGGGATTTGCAATCCACATATATCAGCCCTAATTCATTCAGTCCTGGCTCGAGAACGAGTGTCTATTCTAATTCTTAAGTCTATTTTTTACATGCAAAGTACATACACTCAGTTTATCTAGTTATTAATAGCTCTGTGAATTTGACGTTTAAAAGTAAGACATCTCACTCTCCCTTAGCTTTCACCAAACTCATCACCCGGGTACTGATATGTCACAGACTAGTTTGTTCTGTTAGATAAAATTGCAACTTACATACCATTAGGTCATATACCTTAGAGATGAAACAGATAGTGGTTTGGCCGGATACCTAATATTCGGCAGGCTACGAGGCCAGAGCGCTAGATATTCGGCCACCGGATATTTGGCTCTTTATTGGGTTACATGACGATCGCACATGAGAATCGCGTTGTTTAGAATATAGGCGCGGTGAACGGGATCAGAAATATTCGGGTGCATTTTGGTATTTTAAATTTATTTATTTTTAATTTTGAGTACTAAACTAATAAATAATACATGATAAATCTATAGATATTATAAAAATGTAACGGATCGCTGTCTGTACATGGAAGATATATAAGAAAAAATATTAAAGAATACCTTTATCAACGCAATAGTACCCAAAACAATGATTTTTGGAATATTTGTCTGTTTGTGTGTGCATTTGTGCACGCTAATCTCAGAAACGGCTGAACCGATTTCGATGCAGTTTTCAGGAATATATTGTGACATTTATGTGACTTAACATATAGGCTACTTTTTATCACGGGAAAATGTTTTTATCCCGGATAATTTCAATACTTTGTTTTTTTCTGTAGTCCATGCAGACGGAGTCTAGGGCGTCCACTATAATAAATAAAACATGTTTGACATGTAGTTATAAAAATAAATGGTGTCTAATTTATTGTGCTATGAATTGCCTTCTGTAAAATTATGAGAATATTTTTCAATTTTACTATTCTGTATCCGGCCGGATACTGATTACTATCCAGTACCCAGCCGGATAGTGAAAACAAGGCTGGATACTGGATATCCATTTTATCGCTAATATACATTATCAATGCACATACTAGTACTCATACCCACATAGAAAATTATCAGACTGACATATTAACAGTGACCATTACATATACATAACTAACTAATATAACTAACTAACTAAGTATTTAAGTAATTTTGCATTGAAATAGCTAAATATTTTGTCTCTCTATTTCATTAAGGGAAAATAGGCCCAGCATGAGTCTTATCATATTACTGAAAAAGCAAGCTTACCTGGAATAACAGAGCAGTCAAAACTACTCTGAACTGCAGCAATGTGTAGTAGGATGTTGGGTCATAGTGAGACAGGTTGACAAAAGCCAAATTATTGTAAAAACAGTACAGTAATGATGGTATAAAGTAAAGCAGCATTAACTTGTAGTTAATGACTATGGCTTTGAAGATATGTGGCTTGGTATTGCTGTAAATAAAATAAATAATATTTTAATATTAATACTATATAAAATATATAAAAATACACCACCAAGTGGCAATGACCTCATATAGGCATAATTCAGTTTGATAACTATATAACAGGGAAGTTACATGATAAGATAACAAATATCTAGTTACCATAAATTGAAATCCCATTATTCATATTTACATAATGACAACTGCAAGGATCATAAAGGAGATCCTTATAGCCACGTTTGGCATAGCAACAGCAGATGTAAATGATCAATGACAAATTGCTAGCGTATTGTCTCAGAGAATGTCAGAGTTCCTTAGTTGATGTTAATATGCACAGAAGGATATGCAGCTGATGTATTCTAGTGATCATGCACACTTAGATGAATCCAAAATACTTACTCTCTCCTAAATGAGTATAGAAACACTGATGCACAGAGTTTGAGCACTTCTGCCAGGGACACCACAAGAGTTGTGTTGTATGCATAGATGCCATCATCTGATTTTGATGCTGTTACAAATACACCTGGAAAAAATTACACTATTAACAACTTTGTACTTAACAATTACCTCCACCACCTACCAATGGAGAGCACTTGCCGTGCGTTTTTTAATTCTTATTCTTTAAAGTAATTTATTCTTCTTTCATGGTCACTACAAATGGGTGTCACCCAACATGAGTGAAACATTAAGCACTTACACACCTTGAAACACGAAGAGTATGATGTAAAGAGCAAAAATAATAAAAGCTTCCTTGTTAGGGAATAAATTATAAAATGTTTTCATTTTGCTACGAAGTTAAAAGTTCACTGACTGCCAGACTACATAACACACACTGAGAACTTGTAACCACAGTCGAGACGAAATCTACACAAAAGGAGAATAATCAAGGCTATTTATTAAAAAAAATATAGGAAACGGTATGCACATATTATGCAAAAGAAAGAAAATTTCAATGTTTTTATGTGTTTCGGTATTTTGTTTGACACTTTTGACAGCTTTGACATTTTTTTGTTTAGTTTATCCCGAAGGAAAGGCAAGGGAAACTAAGCCCATACAGCCATTGCCTTTAGTAAATGATTTATGATGATGAATGGAAACGTCATCATTATCATCCATCATAAAATCAGAATTCATTTTACTAGACAATGATTAGGCTGTATGGGCCTAGTTCCCCTTGCCTTTTCTTAGGGATAAACAAAAAAAATCTACTTATTGGATTCATTCGTTCCATTCATTCATTCACTGATTGTCAACAAAAAATCTTTCCTCCCAGTCTTGTTGATTTTAATTTTAATTATCAATACATGGGTGTATATAATTTAATGTGGATGCAATCAATATTAAAATTGCAATACTTTATAAAAACCTAACTCTACGACATATTTGTAACTACGACAAAGAACTAGGAAGTCGGAGTACGTAGTCTGTTTCTGCAAGATAAAAAACACGTAATGGCTAGTGATGAAGACGACACTACTTGGTAACTTTTGATATTCATTTGTACGAATAATTACCAGCTAGGGCAATAGATAACCCTCCAATTCTGTGCGATTTCTGCAAGCATTTGTAGCCTGAAACTTATCCTTAGTGTTATGATAAAGGCGTACCTACCTTTCCCTATATTTCTCCCAAATGTTTAGAAGTAATATAAGTCATCGTTACAGGTTGATCGAACTGGAGTCTGCTCTTCTTGATGGATGTACCGCCCAAGATATAAATGCACTTACCAAAGGCAAGAAAATACCTGAAAGCTTACGAGCAGATGTTTGGCTTTTATGCTTAAAATGTCAAGATGCTGGTAATCAATTGCTTTTATTTGATGAAATTTTCGATCTATCAAATCAAAATGAACTGAGGGATGATGTTAAACGATTTGTTAAATCACTGGGCAATGATGATGATGATAAATTATCAGTTATTTCCGATATTGAATCAATTATAACATTTTTTTGTAAATCAAAAGGTATAACCTACTCTACTAATAATGGTTGGATAGAATTATTGTTACCATTATTAAGTTTGAAACTACCAATATCTGATACATTTAATTTATTTGAAAGTGTGCTAAAATTTTACATACCAAAAGGATGTATAAAAAATGGAGTACCCTTTCATGTTTTGCGATTACTTCTTCAGTACCATGATCCTGAGTTGTGTTCATTTTTGGATACAAAACGCATAACACCTGAACAGTACTGTCTACCGTGGTTAAGATCTCTTTTTGCAAGTACCTGCAGTTTAGATGTGGTTCTTTTTATGTGGGATCTATATTTTCAGAGGTCTGACCCCTTTTTTATATTCTTCCTATGTCTAATAATGATTGTTAATGCAAGAGAACAGATTCTATTAATGAAAAATGAGGACAAAGATTTGATAGTAAGCACTTTAAGTAATATGCCAGCTGAGTTGGAGGCTAATGATGTGTCAGATTTTTGTTCATTAGCTCACTATTACTCACTTAAAACTCCTGTATCATTTCGAGAAGACATTATGGAAGTCTTATTCTCTGAAAGTGATTTGCAGATTAATTCCAAGTTGTATTCCCAAGCACTTTGTTTGCCTGTTGCTGTCCATGAATTGATTGAGAGTGCTACTGTAGAGAATACAGATGCTGATAATGTGAAGTTCTTTTTGGTAGATTGTAGACCATCAGAGCAATATAACTCTGGACATTTGTCAACAGCTTTCCATTTAGATTGCAACCTCATGTTGCAGGAGCCTCTAGCCTTTAATACTGCTGTACAGGGTTTGTTAAATGCACAGAGACATGCTATAGCTGCTGGCTCCCTCGCAGCAGGGGAACACCTTTGTTTCGTTGGTTCTGGCCGTACTGAGGAGGACAGTTATGCTCACATGGTGGTTGCATCATTTTTGAAAAGGAACACAAAACATGTATCAATGCTAGATGGGGGTTTTGTGGCTATACATGATTACTTTGGCCCACATATGTCAGATTGTCTTGAAGAGCATAATCCAAACACATGCATGGTTTGTGCACCCAACAACAACAATGATGGTGCAGAGATGCAGCACACTAAGGTACGGGACAATACCACAGCTATACAGCTGTTCAGCAAATTATCATCAGCAATGAAAGCCAAAAGTCAAGAAGTGAAGGGAAAATTAATTGAGTATATTGTTAATCCCAATTCTGTGGCTAATAATGCAGAGTGGCATGTATCTGCTAATGATAGGAAAGATCAAAGATATAGGAATGTTCCTCCCGTTTTCAGTATAAATGACGAGGATGACAATTACAAATCAGATTATCATAGAAATGTGTTGGATGCTGAACCTTTAGAGGAAATATTAGAACTGCAGCATTTCTTGAAAGATAGTACTGTTGTAGACAGTTTTCAATGTCAGGAGGTGTTGTTGAATGGACATATGCATGACTCTTATTTAGTCATTACAGACACGCATTTGGTGGTTTTACGAGACATTCCAAACAAAAAGGGACTTGCGCAAGTAATGTCGCGAAGGCCGTTGTCTACGATAGTTAAAATCACGGCCAAGAAAAGGCATCCTGAACTAATAACCTTCAAATATGGTATTCCCGATGGAGATAATCTGTTTATCAGAGATATGGATCGTTTTCTCATTCCTAATGCTTCAGTAGCTACTAAAGTAGTTTCTAACCAAATAGTACAACAGTTAGATAGTAAAGAATAGTAAGAGTTAACTGTGATTGATTCAAATAGAGAATCTAGTAGAATTAGGAGCCATCTAATGTACCGATTGAATAACTATCTGATCTTGATTTTGAATGTTCTGGTACGTTGTTAAATGTTTTGCGTTTACATCACTCTGCACCCGATCGCTGAATGTCGTAATCATAACCATAATTTTAATGATAGCTTCAATTTGCGACATTTACTGAAATTAAATATTAAAGTAGCAAGCACTTTAATTTTAGTTACATACCTATAATTTAGTTAGTTATCTTATTTCCGATATAAGCTAAGTATTTGTTATCTTGCCCATTACATGCTCAGATAGGTGTTTTGTGACCTACTTTATTCTAACATCGAATACTGATAAAGACGTTTTTCGTCATCGTTTCTTAATCACCCATTAAATAGCTATCGTTAAATGATTACATTTCTAGTTTTTATCAGCTTTATTCTTTATCAGTTGCAATATCCCATGGGGAACTAAAATTCGGCTGAACTACATAGGTAATCTTAACTGATTTACAGATACTGTAAAAGACGAGTATGCTTAAGTATTTTACTATTCTACACTAAAGTATTATTTGCTTGTTAGGATCGAATTAATTTAATGGTTAAATTATGTTGTTTTAAATAATTAGATTACTTCAGGTCTCCTGTGTGTCAGCTGTCCGTTATTAAAATACTCTAGTTGTGTTAGCCTTTAATATTAATGGTACATAAATTGTGATTAAATTCTGTACTTGGATTAGGATTTCGATATTTTCATACGAGTTTGTCTCTTTGCAGTAGTTTGTCTACATTGCCATAAGATATCTAAGGTATGTACATATCTATTATATCTATACTGTCATACATCTATCTATACATATAATATAAATGTAACGGATCGCTGTCTGTACTTGGAAGATATAAGAAAAAATATTACAGGAGACCTTTATCAACGCAGTAGTACCCAAAAGAATTATTTTTGAAATTTTTGTCTGTTTGTCTGTGCGTTTGTGCACGCTGATCTCAGAAACGGCTAAACCGATTTCGGTGCAGTTCTCAGGAATATATTGTGACAGGTGTAAAATGTTTTTATCCCAGATAATTTCGACATTTTGTGACTCTGTAGTCTACGCGGACGGAGTTGCGGGCGTCCACTAGTTTTTAACATGTCTTTTTTTCAAACTGAATGCAATAGGGAAAAGGCATGTACCTACTTATAATAGATATGGCTGTAGACAAAATATGTCAATGCACTACCCACTACCTAATAGATTGTAATTATGACACAGTAGGTTTAATGTCAATTTTGCTTTAATCTTAGGCTGTAACATTGTTATCCGGTATTTAATTTATTAGTCTTCACACGTGAGTGTCACGAAAAAAATTATGTAACAAAAGGGGTATGTTAAGCGAAAATGAATGTTGAGAAAGAGGGTGTGATTTCGAGCCGATAATTTTGTAAATAGGTTTTTTTGGTAGTGAGATATTTTCATAATATTTAGCCTAACATACCCCCAATGTAACACTTTCTGTATATGTATAGCTTTTTATGATAAAAATTTAATAGAAGAACTCCAACGTTGACATTTTTAATCTATAGATAATAACGTCGATTCCGGCAGTCACACTTAAACCTAGACGTAAAATTAGTCCTACCTGTCCTTTTCTCTCTCAGCCATTTATGTTAAGAACGGAGAGAGAGATAGATAGACCTGACTAAAATTAGGTTTAGGTTTAAGTGGGACTGCCGGAATCGACCCTATTATTGTTATTTTGAATTATTCCCATTAGTCATTCAGGTGGGTACTTTAGGTACTTATCTAAAATTGTGCATAGTTAAATTAGTAAATATAATTATGTGCTTCGTTATTATTCCTTTTTATTATAAATCTGAATAACTATTTTATGATTACCAATGCTATTTTCACATACATAATTATTTATGAATGGTTTATTTATTGTTGTAATAAAAGAAAAAGTTACTGAAAGTGGTATTTTTATTTTTAAAAGTTTATTTTGCCTATTAGAAGGATAATATGCCGCCTTTCTTTAAAACTTGATCAAGGTAGAGACAACATCATCTTTATCAATGAAATCAGGCGTTACAATTCGGAAGTTCAAACATTCACTATGGGTGCGCCCACCACCGGGCCCTACACTCTCCACTGACGCTCGGATCTGATAACTCATAACTGCGAAAACAGGCACTTGCACTGACTACAATCGCCACGAGAAACCAGACCCTAACCTAACCTAACCCCACCCAACATTCAGCCCCATAGCACACCTTTGTTTTCATCGCATGACATAGATCTGCACTCCAATAGTCTTGCACATGGCGGGGACCATCACCGGGTGTATCATATTGTGCGTTCAGTGATGGTATCCGCCATGTGTATCCCACACCATATTAATGTTCTCTTAAAAGAGCCTCTACATCTTGGCTACGGCCCGATGCACGCTCCTCAAAGGACCGGGACTTTGTAGTCCCGTGAATTTCGAAAGATACAAAATAATAATAAATAATAAATTTTATTTATCACAAATTATTTACATTTCATCCTTATACTGGGTGTAAAAAGACAACTTTGTTCTTTTAGTACCTCGTATTCTTTGTAACATAACGATCATATTTTTCTATGGAAGCACCTCTGGGAAACCACGGGTTTCAATATCAGCATTTTTTAAAAATAAATCCATCTGGAAACAGTTAACAAACATTTTTTTAAAGACACCATATTAATATTTAAAAATGTTACTTTTGTAGATACATTTGTCAATTGAATCGATATTAAAATAACAACGTTGTCTTTTTACACCCTGGATAAATGTTAGGCACAAAATGTAGAAAACAGTTACAGATAGTTTACGTAAGGAGAACAGAGTTCGTAGTGGTCCCCACACTAGGTCTGGCCTGTATCGTGGGGGCCTGAAAATTACTGAATCAATTATGTAAATAAGTTACCTTAATTAAGTTTTATCTTATAGCATAAAATATGTTATTACGTGTTAAATAAATATAAATTATATATAAATAGGGGAAGGGGGGGCAAGACGGGGACGCGAGGTAAGACGGGGTCACGCACACATACAAGAAACTAGACTCTTGCGAACAGAAAACAATAAGCCAATAGGAAGCCTTACTCGATCAACCGTCAGTGCGACAAAAACAGTGAGTGGGAGTGCACGCGTTTTTTGTTTACAAACGAAAATCACGTTGAGTGTCTCGTCGATCTAATTTTACGCAGTTAAAAACGTCTTTACTGTAAGGTAATTATGACTACCCAATTTATGTCTTTTCTCGTATATGGTTGTTAGTGTTGTTTACTTTGTTGTGGTATAGTTAGACAAAAGTTCAGTTAATATATTTTTTTTTTAAGAAATTATTTTTTTCTAAATCAGCCTTTGGGGTAAGACGGGGTATTGGGTATGGGGTAAGATGGGGTATAGGGGCAACATGGGGAAGTGGGTCTTCGTTTAGGTATCTATGTTTATAAATAGGTACGTGCCTAATACGATTTTACTTTTCAGGTAAAACAATGGTACGTTCATACAAGAAGAAAACTAAAAGAGGAGAGTGGTCAACAATTTCTATGAAAACAGCTATAGATAAAGTATTAAGTAAAGAAATGGGCTACAGAAAAGCCGCTTCTGAATACGGAGTGCCTCGGACTACTTTGGAGCGATATGTTAAGAAAATGAAAGAAGATGGTGAAGTTACAATTGGTGTACCTTTGGGCCCTAAAAAACCTATATTTACAACAAAAGAAGAAGACGAGATTGTGGCATATCTAAAACATATGGAAGAACGTCTTTTTGGGCTGACAACTCTCAATCTGAGACGTCTAGCATATCAACTGGCTGTGAGAAATGGTAAGGCGCACAATTTTAATACTGACAAGCAGATGGCAGGGGTTGATTGGCTCAAAGGTTTCTTAAGGCGTCATCCAGATTTATCCATTCGTAAGCCCGAAGCTACTTCAGCAGCTAGAGCAATGGGTTTTAATAAAGTGGCCGTTAGTAAATTCTACCAGTTGCTTGGAGAGATTTATGACAAACATAAATTAACTCCTGACAAAATATATAATTGTGACGAAACTGGTATTTCCGTTGTATCTAAAACCAAGAGCAAAATATTGGCCATGAAAGGACGAAAACAAGTAGGCTCGTTATCATCTGCAGAACGCGGCCAGACTATTACAGTAGAAATATGTTTTAACGCTGCTGGAACCTACATGCCTCCACTGATGATTTTTCCGAGACAACGAATGAAACCAGAATTGTTAGATCACGCCCCACCAGGTACTGAAGGTGTTTGCAATGCTCGAGGCTGGATAACTACTGAAATATTTTTGACTTGGTTCAAAAAGTTCATCAGATTCTCCGGAGCTACTCCTACTAGTCACGTGTTGCTGCTTCTAGATGGGCATGTAAGTCACACTCAAAATTTGGAAGTAATTGATCTGGCACGTAAAAATGGAGTTATTATACTTTGCTTTCCACCGCACTGCACACATAAAATGCAGCCAGCAGATGTTGCATTTATGAGGCCACTCAGTACATATTATGACCATGCTATTTCGGCCTGGTTGAGATCACACCCGGGGCGTGTGGTAACTGTATTTCAGATAAGTGAAATATTTGGAAATGCATATATTCAGGCAGCTACAATGTCGACAGCAATTAACGCATTCAGAAAGTGTGGCATATGGCCGTTTAATGAAAATAATTTTACGGATGCCGATTTCATATCTGCTGCAACTACTGATATACAAAATATTGAAAACTCGTCGAGTGTAGAGCAACAGAGAGTTACAACAGAATCATGCACTCCAGTTAGAATAGATTTTATCCCCGAATGTACAGAGCAAGTCACACCTGATGTGACTAAAAAACCTGCTCCCGAACCTGAACCTGGATCTTCTTTTGCTTCTAAATCTCCCATCCGTGCGGTGTGCCGCGATCTTACATCTAGCTTTGAAAATGCATCCCCTGGTGATATTTTGCCAATCCCTTTGGTTCAACAAACTGAAAAGAGGAAGCAATATCGGAGAGGAAAAACAGCCGTCATTACTTCAACTCCTTATAAAAATGAGCTGGAGAATTTGAAACTGAGGAAAGTATCCAATCCTAATGATCTTCGGCTCAAAAAAAATGCTAAGAAGAAACAAAAGACTACAGTTGCAGCCAAGACGAAAAATGACGATGATGAAGATACAATTTGTCTCTATTGTAATGATGAAAATAATAGTTTTCTGAAATCATCCGAAGGTTGGGTAGGCTGCCAGCTTTGTGGACGTTGGGCTCACAATGGTTGTGCTGGTGTGGATGATGAAAACACCGAAGAAATTCATATTTGTATTTATTGTGATAATAATTAGCTTACCCCATCTTGCCCCATTTTCATTACCCCATCTTACCCCATGGTAAGGGGCAAGATGGTTTTTCGAAAGTTCCTATTAAATCATTTATTAAAAAAAAACGCTATAAGTTTATCTCGCAAAGACTATGCCAAATTGTAGTTAGATTAATAAGGCATTGTGCCATAAATAAATAAGCATAATAAACGCAATGATGATACTGTATTTTTGGTATTTTCCTTAGATACCCCATCATGCCCCCCCTTCCCCTACATACCATATGTAAATATTATATATTACATGTAAAGTATGGAATGAGAAATAAGGAAGAGAATTTATGTCTGTGTTGTTAGTAGTTTCTCAGTTCGTGCATATGACACAAGAAGGAAATTCGTAACTATTGCTTTGGCTTGTTTACTTGTGCTAAATTTTATATTAGGTACAAAGTTTGGCGATCTGATAAATTGAAGGAAGACTAGCGTATAGGAAGACTATAGCATTGGAAACGTTTAGCAAAAGAAGTTTTTACTAATGTTTGGCGAATTTGATAAACTCGCTTTTTCAGTAGTAGGTAGTAGTAGTAGTAGTAGTAGTAGTAGTAGTAGTAGTAGTAGACTTCTCATTGCTGAAAATAAGTGAACGACAGATATTTTTGTAATTAATTTCATATTTGGTCTTATGTTGTAGGTACTAGGTATTACATATTCAGGTATTGATGTTAGTTAACTAGTTTTTCGAGATTAAATACATGTGTTTACAAATGAGTAGGTGATCCCTACGATACCCAAAAGACATTGTTTGAGGTATTTTATACATTAATCTATCTACGTATGTCTGTAGAAGATGAAGAACGTGCAGATAAGACGACATTGTCAATGCTAAACATGATAGGAGAATGACGATTTAAAATGTGAGTATTACGGTGGCGGCAGGGGCTCGCGCTAAATTAGGTAATGGTAGGTTGATTACGTACTTACCTATCTTACAAATCGGTAGCAATGCGACAGCAATACTTGTACAATTTTGTCATTGAAATGTAAAATTTTTCAGTAAGTAGGTATTTAAGCGGTCAGCGAATCTGAGGGCATAAAACATAAAAGTACCTAACTAATGATGAACGATTACAAAGAATATACTTACTCTTGAACGATTACTTTACGCCTAATGTAAATGTAGCGAAATGGCCAAGCCAGATACTCGTATTAACTAGATTTTGTGAAGTTAGGCCTTGCAGAGTTAGGGCGTGTAGAGTTAGAAGCTTGGCTCTACATGAGATCTAATAACTTATTGACAGTGCTAGTCTTCGCAACATTTTACAGGATGCTTATTGCAGAATTCTTGCTATCGCATTGCTTTTGTAATACGAAAATAACCGTAAAGAAAACTTCCAGGGGTGAATCAGTTTATTTTTTATTTAGATAAAATGTTTGATCCGCGCAATATAAGTAAGTCGACGAACTAACGATATTAGGATGGTAGTTAGCAAAAGCAGTCGTCGTCGACAGCGGATGCCATGCCACCCGTAGCAAATGCTACGAACTTACTACGAGTACGCCAGGAACGATGTGCGCGTGGTTAAACACCTGGGATTCGTATAACATTTAGTAGTAGTTTACTAATATTTAGTAGTAGGTACATAGTCATAAAAACGTCTCGGTCCACACGCACATCAGGAACAGTATGTACAGTAGGTATGAATGAGTCATTATAGGTAGGTTAATAAAAGAAACTTGTAATAACAATGTTGTATTTTATTCTCATTAGCCTATCTATGAATTGATGAAGAAATGTTAAGTATTGCTAACTTAAGTCAAGGAATAAAATGCGATCTGCCATTTTCTTATTTCCTGATAGTAGATTTCCTATGTATTCTTAAGTCACAGACAGGTTCCTCACCAGGAAGTTGCCTATGTATAATATGTACTTAAGTACTTATAATAGGTAAGCTCGCTAGGTAAGTTCGGGAATAGGAATTTGAGCGACTGATTTGTATTACAATTGTCCAACATAATCTGCAGGTTCTTACTAATTAAATATAGAGATCGGTGTACTCATGTTACCTAACTGTCGAATCGTAGACTAGTTCAGTGGATATTTGGTAGGTGTCTCAGGTTTATCGCGATATTGGTGACGGTCTGATCGTGGGTATACGGTCGGTCATTATACTGTGCATCTACTCGTACATAACACTGTGGCTAATCTCCAATATATGTCTGAATCAGACTTCTTTAAACATACAGCATTTGTTGTTATGTTTAAAAAAATATCTCTTTTTCTCCAGGAACTCAAGGGAGGCTAGCAACTTGACACTTTAGGTACATCTGCCACACTATGCTAAGGTTGGCTGTGGAATCTCCCTCCTTTGTGATCCTGGCAGTTCTAGCTATCCCATTTCGGGATTACAGCCTTGTGTATACAGGATGATTTTTCGTGGCCACCCTTAATGAATGGTACGTACTCTATACAGAAAATAAAATAAGTTTATGCCAAAAAAAATAATGCTGGGAAACGATGTAAGTAATAAAAAAAAAATTACTTGATCGGGCGAAATTTATAGTGTCCAGTGTTTCGGCTAGTTTTTTCATACAGATATTAATTATTTATCGTGAAAAAATCTTGCTACGAGCATCTATGTGCATTTATGCAGAAAAACGCAGTCAATTTATTCAACTTTGGACCCTAATATCTTGGGAACCAGACACTTCCCAGGTATGCTTCCATGGAGAAAAATGATCGTGATGATGAGATTCTGTAGTTTTCGGGAATGTTGACGACCAAAAAACATTCTGTATGTATGTATGTGTGTGTTTGAAAAAAAAAACAGTGGCGACTCTAGTACAGGATTGCGACTTGAGACTGTCTGTTTTAGATTAGGTTTTATATACAGAGTGTAACTAAAAGGGTATGTTAAGCAATGCTATATAAAATATCCCACTATAGAGATCTGCAAAATTTTTGACTGAAATTTCAAAATTCTATAGGTACCTACTAGGTAGGTACATACAACCTGCCAGGACGTGGAAACTGTGTGACTTAAGAATGAGTAAGTTTAATGTCTTATTATTCTTACGTTAAATATCCTTATATATTTACATTGCACCCACTTTGATATGTGTTTTCCTATATTCTATTTTAAGAACTAGATAATTACATTACGTACATACCTAGGTCTAGTGATATGTTTCGTTGGCGGTCACAGTTAGAATATAAGTACCTAGGTAGGTATTTATTATAATAAAATTGTTGCAATAAAATTCATAAATTTTAATTTAATGTGGGTATTTATGAATATAATTATATTAACTGGATGTTAATATTACCAAAGTTACCTATCTACAATATTTAGGTATAAATAGAACATAGTTCCTCCTAGGTTTCTTGGTACTTACAACTTAGATATTTACGTTTCTTTTAAAACGATAAATACAAAATAACTAAATAGCAATTATGATAAATTTTTTGGTTCTGAGTAACGTTGTAATTTGTAAATCAGTATCTACTTATCCCAAATAAAATAACTTCACAAACGCGACGAGGGCGTAGTGAGAGTTTTCACTTCGAACTCGATCGCGTTAACGTAAAGCAGCTAACCAATCACATTAAGTTGTGATCATGTGATGTATTACAAGAACAACGGCACTACGTGATTGGTTATACAGTTTACGTTAACGCGATCGAGTTCGAAGTAAAAACTCGCACTAAGCCCTCTGGGGGCCACTAGTAGCCAGAAAAGCGTGTCGTAAATTCGTACATCAATCTAGAACTTAGGTGCTAAATAAATTTAAATAGAATCATAACAAATACAATGTCAACAACTGTGGCAATAAATTTTGATCATAAAAATGTTTTAAAAGCATTTAAGTCTTATTAGTGGTGTTCGAAGTCCGAATTTATAAAATATTAGGTACTATATTGAGATAAATAATCACAAAAATGAGTGAATTCGTGCAATAAAAATAAAATTCTCATTTTTTATCAGATTTATTCGAGATTGTTACCTAGGTTTTTTATTTCACCTTGAGGATACTGGATATTATTAATGAAGATTACCTAACCGGTCATTTTGGTTGGTATCTATCCTAAAATGCAACGACGCGGACGAGATTCCTATTGTTACTTACGATGGTAAGAGGTAATGCAGTAGAGTCTAAATAATTTTAATAAATAGAATTTTTTTATCTAGCTACCATGGTTACATTATGGAATACAAAAGGAACTGATCCATATAATTATTGAACACAATACTTACAAGTTATTTATGGAAAAGGCTTTACTTAATATTAACCAACACTTTACACTGGACCTTTGTTCAGTGGCAAATGTGAAGTTTTTAGAGCGTTGGAGTATTCGAAGTGTTCTGGACATAGCCGTGGGACCTACTTACTGTATGTCTCAATCAGGTAGGTCAATATTGTTTATTGTATCTACCTACTAAACCTAGATTGCCATTTAAGTAACACTCATCAAAATTACTCAAATTTTTCACGGCTTCAGAATAGGTACTTCATATTTGGGTGCTACGCGCTACGGTTTGTCAGACAAATTATCTTGCACAGTGGTATAGTCATCCAAACCCGAACAAAATGCGTTGAATTTAACAAATGGAATTAGGTGACGCAGTACACATTTATTATATCACAGCTCGTTTAATTAAAATAACTTAAAGTCCTATGAAACGTTTAGGAGGTAAATGAGGGTAAGTAGTTGTAGTGAGGGAAGAGGGGGGTAGCCGGCGTCAGACGCGCTGCTGGATTCCGGTAATGTCAGGTTGGCTGACGGATGTGCGACGGGCGATGGTCTGATTACGTCAACTGGAAATAAAAAGTAAAGCCACTAATTAAAAATTGACAAAATCACGATGCGATGGAAAGTTATCGTTTGATATCCTCTGCATACAGCTATGATCCTCAATTTTTTTTATCGAATTGACGGTATTAAGTACTTATTAGAAAACCGCGTTTAAAGTTAGAGACTGTTTAAAAATGACAGTTGACAGCAAAATGCGTGGAATATATTTCAAATTTAGGCAATGTTTAGCTTAAACAACGTTGAAATTCTTTTGTAAAAACACGCTGAAAGTTTTAGTTTAATTTACCTAAATAGAGCTCTTAGGTAGAGCCACACCAACCTATCTTTGGTTACTGATTTAGTTGTTGGTGGTTTCTACCTATACATATCGTCTTCGTCTTCAGCCTATTGCAGTCCACTGCTGGACGTAGGCCTCCCCCAGGGCACACCACAAAGCTACTGCCACAGGGGAGTTTTGCCCATAGTTACCACGCTGGGCAGGCGGGTTGGTGACCGCAGTGTGATTTTCAGACTATGTTGTCAGTACGGGAGGCGCTGCTGCCCACCTCTCGTCGTACGATACCCACGGGCAGGCATGGGGTGGTACAAACTCTACCCTGCCGGCACCACGCGGCTACTTATACATATAGAATGTTTGAATTTGATTTCGATTACTCGTATGCTAATAGATAATTGGTTTCAGCAGTGTAGGTATCTTTGTAGTTCTCTGTATACTTAGTAAATTGCAAGGCGCGGCGATAAGGGCTCTAGTGTGATAAGCAAAATTAGTTCGACATGCAAAAGGCTATTGAACTTTACTTGTATGCATTTTAACCTAGATAATAATGTAAGAAGTAGGCATTAAAACATTTTTGATCAAATTGCGTATCTTCTACGAGTAGGTAGTTTTCATTATTATTTTTAATAAATAACTTTCTGAAAAGGTAGGTACATTTACCAATAATTTACAAACTACTTTTTAAACCTTCAAGGGCTCAGTTGACCTAAAAACTAAACTAAAGTAAACTTGTAAGTTGCTGTTCAAATACTTTTCCATGTTGTACGAGTAAACTTAATATTAATAAAATACGAGTACTTATACAAGAACTTATATTTTAAAACCATCTTGCCAAGGCAAGTACTAAAAACTAGAGGACTGAAAGTACTTTAACTTTAAAGTTTTCGTTGCTACTACTTGCCAGTTACTTATTTACTTATGAAGGAAATTATATTTTTTAAATCAAAGATTCAGAAAGTCTCTCTAAAAATGTTATAAAGAGACCAAACAAACTGATCCTCGTTGCAAAAAAGTCACAATTTTTGTTTTTCGCACAATTCCCTCTTTCATAAATGGCAGCTTGTTCAATTCCAGAACATTTTGTTTTATCGGATGAGACTGGCAATTTTGAACGACTGAATCTGGCGCCGTAAAATACATAAAACTGGAGACGCCGACGAACAAAAGGGTAAAACTCGCGTCTCCGTTATTGTAATAGGCTTTATTATCGCGATGCCTTTGTCTTTGGCCTGAAGAGCCTCGTGCAGATAGTGTCACATTATTTTCAAAGTTTAATCACTGCTGAGGATTTGGGTACTTGGGTGTACTCGTAATTTTAATGTTCTTTTTGGCGGTGTATGTGGATAGAAGCGACGCGGTAGCACTGGTAGATTGTTTTTAGATTTGTTATAATCTCCTATACTTAATAAATAAATTATTAATTACTAAGCTAATGGACACTCTACGGGGCAAGTAGATCGAGCCTGATAAACGGTTCAACCTGTAGATTTGATCCACTATTCTTCCAGGATATAGAAAAACATAATCATGTAACCTGACACATCACTGCATTGTCAGACTAACTTTCGCAAAAGAATAACGTAAAATGTCCTCACCTATAACAGTATCGTTTCTAAGATCAGCAAATTTGTCGTCTATACTCCTGAACTCGGGGATGGTGCTGACGCAGGTGACCTCCAGCCGGCCGGTGGCCACCAGTTCGAGCTCCGAGATGGTGAGGTACAGGTCCCGTCCGCGGCCAGGCTTGCGGCTTCGGTGGCGGCTGCTGCCGTGCGCCACGTTTGGTGCTTCGATGTCTTTCACTTCAATCAACTGGAATAGTTAAATGACGTGTTGTGATTATTGAGGATGTTTGAAACAAAAAAAATGTGCTTATTTTCTGTGTTTCATAGTAAACTCGACTCTTTATTGACCGACTATCTATTGAGTGGGGTATCTCCTATTACCCCGATTGCATTTTATCGTAGATAAAGTAGGTAAGTATACTAAAATTCAATAGTGTACATTCTGCAATCTTTATATATAAAAATCTTCTGTTCGTGTGTTTGTAATTTCCCTCTAAACAGCTGAACCGATTTTGATGAAATTTTGTATGTGTGTTCTAGTGGGTTCGAGAATGGTTTAGACTTAGGATTCGGTCAACGACATTTTGTTTTCTCTGCAGTCCACGCAGACGGAGTCCAAAAACATTATTAAATTGACCGAATTGTGAAGCTAAACCTTCCTCGAACCCACTAGAACATACACACAAAATTTCATCAAAATTGGTCCAGCCGTTTAGAAGGAGTTCAATTAAAACAACACGAAAAGAAGATTTATATTGTTGTTTATGTTAGAACTTTTTACATAGGATCCGGCAGACTGTGGTGCAGTCGCTGTGTCGAATATTCAAAAATATACTTTAGTTTCAGTTACGCTTGGTAGATGGTTGTTATATCTCGGAAATGTTTCCTTTTCCTTACATAAATAAATCTTCTATTCTTGCGTTTGTAATGGATTTCCTTCTAAACGGCTAGACAGATTTTGATGAAATTGTTTGTGTGTGTTCAAGTGGGTTCGAGGATAGTTTAGATTCATAATTCGGTCAACTGAATAATGTTTTTGAACTCAGCCCGCGTGGACTGCAGAAATAACAAAATGTCGTTGACCAAATTGTAAATCTGAACAATTCTCGAACCTATTTGAACACACACAAAAAAATTCATTAAAATCGGTCCAGCCGTTTAGATGGAGTTCAATCATAAACACACTAACAGAATACTTTTAAATATTCAACACAGCGACTGGAACGCAGTCTGCCGGATCCTATGTAAAAGGTTCGAACATCAACAACAATATAAATCTTTTATTCCTATGTTTGTACCTAATAGAACTTCTTCTAAATGGCTGGACCGATTTTGATGAAATTTTGTGTGTTTGTGTATGTGGGTTCGAGAATGGTTTAGATTCACAATTCGGTTAACGACATTTTTTTTCTGCAGTCCACGTGGACGGAGTTCAAAACATTTTACAGGGTGTAACATAAAATATATTTTAAGCCAAAAGCTATGTAAATAGCCCACTAAAGAAAACCTATGCACAAAATTTGAGCCTTGAAATCACCATACTATATGGAAAATAAACATGTGATTTGTGCTGCAGTCGTTGTGTCAAATATTCAAAAGTATACTTTAGTTTTAGTTACGCCCGGTATATGGTTGTTATATCTCGGAAATGTTTAGATTCACAATTCGGTCAACTAGATAATGTTTTTATAACGGTCCAGATTATTACAGCTTATTTCAGAAAGTTTGTATTTAAGGCGTGGGACAGGACAACGTCTGTCGGGTCCGCTAGTTACTTTATATATATATATCTACATAATAATAATAAATGGCGAGTTCAGCCTATAGTGATAACTTATACAGGATGTTAAGTTCTTATTTAGTGCAATTTTCCATCAGAGAGGCATAAATGAGATTCTTCTGAATTTGCGGCAAGCAGTAATACCTAAAGCATCAAACAATCAATAAATAACACCCTTTCTAGTGCTGTCAGGTAATAAGGCATGTCAGCTGTCATCGAGCTATTGTATGTAACACATTACAAAGTTTTTAAGATTTATTTTAGGTTTGTGTTTAGTTATGTACCTAAAGTATTTATTTGATTTAGATCTTAATTTACAAATTAACGTTCTAGGCTAACGTTCTGACAGCTAGGCACATATATGTTTCAAATGTTCGTTAAGATGTTGTTTCACTGCTGCCACCCTATATTTAACCCCTATATATTTCTACCCCAATAGGTATTGTCATACCTACACACATATTGTTCATTACTCGGTTCCTGCGTTATGATGGTAGCCTAAGAGAGATTTGGCAGCTTTAGTAAAGCGTGTGTAAGGCTTTATTTGCATAAAGGTAATGTCTTGGTATACGAAGCTCCAAACTTTGCGGTCTTCAATAATTATTTTAAAACAAGTACTTAGTAAACACTCCTATCTCACAGGACAATGTAGGAACGACAGTTTACTGTATGATAATTGAATAAAACACTGATTCGGCACTTACCGGTTCAATTGTAATTTATTACTTATTAATTATAACTTGAATTGTACAAATCCCACGCTACCGCTTCCTAGATCCGTGTCCAACAACCACACAGACTTGTTTTTTTACATAGAGTATAATACTTTTTTACAAATGTTTTCACTTTTGGCCTGGACTCATCCAAAATGCCCAAAATGTTGGCAATATATTTTATGTAGTTATCGAAATCTCCAATCATAAAATGAAGTTGCTAATAATCGGCCATCCTGGAGATGGAATGACCTCATTCCTAAATAGCTTCGGCCATTCTTAACCTAGTATATCGTATGTCCCCATACGCTGAAATATCATTTTCACTAAGTATACTTA
Source organism: Carposina sasakii (assembly GCA_014607495.2). NCBI lineage: Eukaryota > Metazoa > Arthropoda > Insecta > Lepidoptera > Carposinidae > Carposina > Carposina sasakii. The sequence goes on along the minus strand of CP053159.1, from coordinate 7,318,716 downwards.
TACAATATAGTGTAACAGAAAATAACATAAGTAACAATTTTATCGTAACTTAGAAATTAGAAATTCTGTCCTAATCATAAGATTATCTGCAATAATTTTCCTTAATTAGTGCACTTCTTCTATCTTTTCATAATTTTGGTCATGCAACATCCGTTCACCGTCCTTGGATTTCGGTCTGCCTTAAGATGTACTACTGCTCGTTATCCGTTCACCACCCTCGGGTGTCAAATGTATTATTAAATGTTCATTCATACCGCTCACCACACTCGGGTCTCGGTCTGCTCTATTGTTATAAGGTTGTTCTACATCTTGGATTCCGTTCACCACCCTTGTGTGTCGGACGTATCCAAACTTTTAACTAATGTTCATACCGCTCACCTCACTCGGGTCTCGGTCTGCTCTATTGTTACAAAGTTGTTCTACATCTTGGATTCCGTTCACCACCCTTGTGTGTCGGACGTATCCAAACTTTAATATACGTTAACACCGCTCACCACCCTCGTGTGTCGGACATATCCAAACTTTAATATACGTTAACACCGCTCACCACCCTCGGGTCTCGGTCTGCCTTATTGTTATAAGGTTGTACTACATCTTGGATTCCGCTCACCACCCTCGTGTGTCGGACATATCCAAACTTTAATATACGTTAACACCGCTCACCACCCTCGGGTCTCGGTCTGCCTTATTGTTATAAGGTTGTACTACATCTTGGATTCCGCTCACCACCCTCGTGTGTCGGACATATCCAAACTTTAATATACGTTAACACCGCTCACCACCCTCGGGTCTCGGTCTGCCTTATTGTTATAAGGTTGTACTACATCTTGGATTCCGCTCACCACCCTCGTGTGTCGGACATATCCAAACTTTAATATACGTTAACACCGCTCACCACCCTCGGGTCTCGGTCTGCCTTATTGTTATAAGGTTACATCTTGGATTCCGCTCACCACCCTCGTGTGTCGGACATATCCAAACTTTAATATACGTTAACACCGCTCACCACCCTCGGGTCTCGGTCTGCCTTATTGTTATAAGGTTGTACTACATCTTGGATTCCGCTTACCACCCTCGTGTGTCGGACGTATCCAAACTTTTAACTGATGTTAATACCGCTCACCACCCTCGGATCTCGGTCTCACTTGCTTTATTGTTGTGAAGTTGCAACTTAACTTATTCTTACTCAGGTGCCTCGGTTTCCTTCCGTCTCCCTGCACCATCTATGGACTATGTTTACCGATACTACCACCTCGGTCTGTCGGTCTTGCTTACCTAGATGAGCTTGAGGATCGGATAGGGTAGGAACTATTTAAACTATTTTGTTTTATAACACTAGACTTTACTTTCATAATCAAGTACTATATAAATTATCATTATTTCAATGAACATATACAAATATAGCAGTAGTCTCATAAACATATGGGCGGACAATCAATTTATCCATCCTTTTATAAACAATCCTATAAATGAACTCAATATATACATTTTTTTTTATTATTAATATAATCATAAAATGAACTTAAATGGTACTTATTAAACTTATTATTCATCAACTAAAATCAAATCAACTTTTAAATTATTTTTATTGTTATCCATGTGAATTATATTATTTATTTATTTATTTATATATTTTATATTATTTATTTTCGTCAATTATCCGAATCACCACTGTTTGTGGGGGTGATATCAAATGTGATCCACGGCTTTAAATGGTCCGCTGGGAAAATGTTTTTGTATTTCCTGGTTGAGTGTCCCTCAATAGACGATACCTCATATCGATCATGGTCTAAAACTGCCGAGACTTTCAGGGGTCCTCGGAATTTTGGTTGTAGTTTTTGGCTTTTTCCTTTATCTGTGTTATAGTTTGGTATCATCACGAGTTCGCCTTCTTTAAAGAACCTGGTTGGTGCTCGACGGCTATCAAATGATCTTTTCATTTTCTTTTGTTGCTCCTTAATTGTGTTATGTGCTTCATGCCTAATTTCCTCAACACTATTTTCAGTCTCTGTATTATCAAGAGTATTCCTAATTATTCCTTCCGATGAATTAGTAGTGCGGTGCCCAAACATTACTTCAGCAGGAGCTTTTCCGATGCTTCGATTAATCGTATTATTAAGACTCCACTGTAATTTGGGGAGATTTAAATCCCAATCAGCATCGTTGTTGTTAAAATTCATTGCTGCTAGAGAACTCAGAATTGTCCTATTATACCGTTCTATTTGGCCATTTGCCCGAGGTGTAGCGACGGCGTTAAGAATATGTTTCGAGCCAATCGTATCTACGTACTTTTTAAACTCCGCTGATGTAAAACTACTCCCTTGGTCAGAAATAATTATCTTCGGACTACCAAAGGTGGCGAATATATCTTCAAGAACCTTTATAGATGTTCTTGATTTGGTATTGCGTACTGCTTTTACAAAAATAAATTTGCTGAACCCATCAATAATACCTAAAATATAGGTATTTCCCTTCTTGCTCCTCACAAAAGGTCCCAGGTGGTCGATGTGGATTGTGTGGAATACTTCACTTGTCTTTGGGATTGGGTGTAAATAGCCCGTTTCCTTGCCAGGTAGTTTTTTTGTGATACGCACAGTTAAGACACGCCTTGACATATTTTTTCACGAAGCGTCGCATTTTCGGAAACCAGTAGTCACTGCTTAACTTATCCATGGTTTTATCAAATGCGAAGTGACCCGATTCGTCATGGCATATTTGGCAAATACGCCACCTGGCGCCATTAGGTACGACCCATTTTAAGTTTTTTCCCACACGTCTGTAAAGGCGATTGTTTTTCAGTACGTAGTTATTTGAATATTCCTTAAGTTGTATATCTTTAGTCTCCAGAATGTCCTTAATATGTTTGATCCTTGGGTCCGTCATTTGAACAGTATGTAGCCAATCCTCTGTTCTAATATTTAAGATCTCCAGACTCATTTCATTACCATCCTCCACAGGATTCCGACTCAGTGCGTCAGCATGCTGCATATTCACTCCAGGTCAATACTCCACTGTGAAATTAAACTCCTGAAGTTGCAGCCACCATCGAGCGATTCTAGGTACAAGATCTCTCTTGGCTAACGTGCTTCGTAGTGCGCTACAATCTGTAAGAACCTTAAATTCTAAGCCGATCAAATACACTCGAAACTTTTTCAGGGCTGCAACAACAGCCATCGTTTCGAGTTCGTACGAGTGTAAAAATTCTTCTTCACGTGTGGTTTGTCTGCTATAGTAGGCGACTGGTCGTAAGGGAGATTTTTCGTCAGATTTTTGTAATAATATGGCGCCCATTCCCATTTTGCTGGCATCACAATGTACTTCGGTGATTGAGTCTGGATTGTAGAGGGCGAGAACAGGTCGACTTACTAGTTTTGTTTTTATTTCCTCAAAAGCTTTTTGTTGTTCTACGCTCCAGACCCAATTGGCATCTGCTTTAGTCAACTTCGTCAATGCCTTAGCAATACTCGCAAAGTTCTGAACGAATCTACGAAAGAAACTTGCTAAGCCAACAAATTGTCGTACTTGATGTACGTTAGTCGGCGTAGGAAAGTCTGCAACAGCCTGTGTTTTTCTAGTTCCAGGACGAAGACCATTTTCCGAGATTTCATATCCTAGATAATCGACAGATGACTCTAGGAAATAACATTTCTTTAGATTCAAAGTAAGGTTGGCATTTCTCAGAAGAATCAATATAGACTCTAACTTCTCCAAGGATTCTTCGCTAGTAGCGGCCGCCGACAACAAGTCATCTAAGTACGGGACAGCGAGCTCAAATCTCTTGGGGCCCAGTGCCTTGTTTATCATTTGCTGGAATACTGCTGGGGCGTTGACTAGCCCAAACGGCATTCTCGTATACTCATAATGCCCGTCTGGGGTTATGAAGGCGGTTAAATGTTGCGAGTCTTTGGCAACGGGTATTTGGTGATATCCGGACGCCAGATCAAGGCTAGTGAAAAACCTTTTGCCACTCAGCCTGTCCAGTTGGTCATCAATGACCGGCATGGGGTATTTGTCCTTAACGGTCTTTTTGTTGAGGGCCCTATAGTCAACACAAAGCCGGTACTCATTATTTTTCTTTTTCACAAGAACTATGGGGCTAGCGTAAGGCGAGGTGGATTCCTGAATTATCTTGTTTGCCATCAACTCATCAATTTTCTCTCGCACTATCCTTTTCTCCGCAAAAGGTAAACGATATGGCTTGTATGAAACTGGAGAATCATCGGTCAATTTAATATGCATTTCAGAAATGGAGGTACTACCTAATTCATCCGGTGTTAGGGCAAAGCAATCACGATACTTATTCAGTAGTCCCACAAGTCGGTCCTTATCTTTTGCCTCCACATTCTTCCCAATATTAAGCATATCTAAAGTAATGTCTGATTTAATATCCGGTTTCACGATGGCATTTGATTGTAACTCTATTTTGTTTACACTTTCCACTACGATGTCACTGATCGAGAATTGAGATGGTGATATTTTGTAAGCCCTACTGAGGAGGTTTCCCTTTTCAAAATGAACACCATTTTTTGATAGGCTCATGACAACAATATGACCATGGCCTTCTTTAAGTTGATACAATCCTTGGATAATTAAGTATTCCCCACTCTCTCTCAAACAAACACATTCAGGTACAAAAATTGGTCCTGAGGCATCTGAATATACGGCTAAAAGCTGCGTTCCATCAACGGTAATATCATTACGATTGAATATATCAATCTTGGCTAAAGTACTGTCATCAGTATACAAAAATAAACTGGCGTTTGTTTTATGTACGACCACAGATGGAAGCTCAGTTAATGTCTGGCCTATTAGGATATCGGTACTCAGATATCTATCCTCAACAACATACGCTTCTATGTCAGCATTTACAGAATCAATTTTTAAATTTATATTAACCCTGCCCACCGGGTTAACAGAACCAGCCGCAAAACCCTTTAAAATTGGTAGATACGTAGTATTAATGTCAAGCCCTTTATCATGCAGTGCACTGACCTTTATGAGAGAACATTGGCTTCCAAAATCTACATACGCACTATGCTCGTGTCCGTTTATTAAAGCAGTTTTGAAATATTTGCCGTTTTCGTCATCATTCGCCGTTGATATTTTGAGAACTTTTTGAGTAGCGACTTGGTCTTTGTGGCCGCTAACGCTCGGCGGACGCCGACATTGGTCCTCTTCGTGCCCCAATCTCGCACATTTCCTGCACTTTTTTATAGGTCTTGGACAATTGTGCACCGTATGTCCAATTTCGGCACAATTAAAACATTTAATGGGTTTGGTATTATTTGTTTTCCTACCCGTCTCGGCTGGGTATTTGTTCTGATTGGACGGGAATGTAGTTCTTCTTACCATTGAGGAACTTTTTTGGCAGATGTTTCTCAAGTACCTCAGAAGTTCGGTCGGTGTTTGAAAATTAGAACCCTGCGCATTAAGCCGTACGTTATTATCAAATATGCCATGGACGACGCAGTCAACTGCATTTTTGTCGCTTATGCCACACACATTTATCAAGGTCATCTTGTCATAGAAATATTCTTCAAGAGTTTCATCCCGGCGGCTTTTTCGTTCAAGCATCTCATGCAACTTGTCCCCATAGTTGCGGTCGTCGGGGAAGGTGTTAATTATTTTATCTTGCCACTCATTCCAAGATAAATCAACGGATGATAGCCCTTCAAACCATCGTCTAGCTAAACCAGATAACTTAGGCAAGGCATGGTATATTATCTGCCTCTCCTGCCGCGGTTTCATTTACTTTGCGTAGCCAATCAATTGCAGATTGGGTCTTGGAATTTGGGTCAAATAACGGTATTACGTTCTGAGCTCCCATAAACGAGTTGTTGTTACATTTATTATCTATTAAATCAATAAATTTTTTTAAAAAATGCGGCGCTACTGTATTCTTCAGCGGATTTCCCGGAATCTGGCCGCGGATGTTCTCTCAGTCCTTCGTTACCGTTGTTGCCCGAGGGTCTACCTTGAACACGCCCGCGGCTTCTACTTCTGCTCCTACTTGATGATGTATCCGCCGAGAAGTGACGGTGGCGCAGAGATGTACGGATTTTAGAATGTGACCGTCGCCGTTCCACTACTGATTTTACTCTGGTCGTCCTCTGTCTTTTATGGTATCTTTCGGTAGAGGGCGACCTGGATGTCGCTGAATCTCGAGAACTGTCGCGTGTTTGAGGTGTTACTCCACGTTTACGTCGGGATATGTGAGAACTCACTCCCTTACTCTTATTAATCTCCTTCGAAGTCCATCCATGATCTAAGGGGGGAGTGTTATTTCCGTCGCTTGAATCCGAACGTCCCATTTTAGGAGTTTATTAATTACTTTTTTTTTTAAATATATAACTATATATATTTATATTTAATAATATTATTATTATTTTAATATAAGTACCATACATATTAATTATATGTTGATTTATTCGATAAATTATGTATATATATATTCAAAGATTAGGTACAATTACATCATATATGATCACGTATCAAATAATATAATATGTATATGGTCGGGAGGGGTGCAACAAAAGAAAACATAGTTATCAAACAATACAACAAACATAAGCAGAACACACACACAAAAAAATATATATATATAAGTCGTTAATAGAATGTTAGAATTAGAAAATCTGAAGACATATCTATCCATTTTAATATCAGTGTATAATCTGTAATGACTTTAGTAGTAGTAGTAATTATTTTTGTTTAATTATGGCAACATTATTTTTTTATAATGTTCATGGATACGAGTCTTCGACGTAGGGTACGTTTTTATAGTCTATGATCGTTATGTCAATGTCACCTGTCAATATCATGTGATCTGTCATTTGCAAAATCCGAGCGAGATGGACGATAAAGCTATAAAGCTGCGTTTGCACATTGGAATCACATGCATAACATAACCTATGAAATAAAACAAAATGCCGGCCGGCACACAAAACACCCAGGATAAACAAATGTAGCTCCGCATTTTAATCCTGATGATAGCTTTAATAACCCAGCATTTATCTGTAAAACCATTGAACCCCAACCAGCACCATGCCCGCGTTGATGTTAGTTTAGCATTGGCAATATGTTACTACGTACTCATACAGTAGGAGTATACATTATCAGCGTAATTCTTACCTTATTCAGCAAGTAGACCCCAATTATAGATATTTTGCCATGCTTACACAATGTTGACAATGGAAATTACAAAATACATACCCAAACAGCAGGTTACCGTACCACTTCTGACTGTAAACACTCCTATCTCACAGGACAATGTAGGAACGACAGTTTACTGTATGATAATTGAATAAAACACTGATTCGGCACTTACCGGTTCAATTGTAATTTATTACTTATTAATTATAACTTGAATTGTACAAATCCCACGCTACCGCTTCCTAGATCCGTGTCCAACAACCACACAGACTTGTTTTTTTACATAGAGTATAATACTTTTTTACAAATGTTTTCACTTTTGGCCTGGACTCATCCAAAATGCCCAAAATGTTGGCAATATATTTTATGTAGTTATCGAAATCTCCAATCATAAAATGAAGTTGCTAATAGGTGTGTGAGCTCGGTACCCGTATTCCTAAACTATTAAAAGCAATGCGATAGAGAATATTCTACAAAATTGGCTTCTTTCTTGTAAAATTACATTACATAATTTCTTCTTCTTCAGCCTATTGCAGTCCACTGCTGGACGTAGGTCTCCCCCAGGGCACGACACAAAGCTACTGTCACAGGGGGGTTTTGCCCATAGTCACCACGCTGGGCAGGCGGGTTGGTGACCGCAGTGTGATTTTCGGACTATGTTGTCAGAACGGGAGGCGCTGCTGCCCACCTCCCGGAAACCCATAATCGCCTCATACGACACCCACGGGCGGGCGGTAGAAACTACTCTGCCGGCATCACGCGGCGTATTATGTACATAACTAACAGTACCTAATCTCAAAGGTGTTTGACCTTTTAATACGAATTTCGTACAATTTTCGCTTTTTCATTGCTACTGCTTTGCTTTTATAAGTTACGTTGGTAATTCACCTTGTCGTTCGCTCATGTCCAAAAAACTAATTAACTGATTGTACTAATCGGAAGCGGTGTTAATCTAACTAGCGTTGTTAGGTATTACCTTACCACAAGGGTTAATGAATTATGAGATTGATTGACGTCTCAATTAATTAGTTCCATTTAATGTGAAACGCATCATTGAACTATACAGGATGTAACAGAAAGGGTATGTTAAGCGAAAACCTATGTAAAAAGCCCACTATGGAGAACTTATTTCCAAAATTTGAGACTCGAAATCACATGTTTATTTTTCAAGAGTGTATGAACATGCTTGAGTTGTTTAGAAATTCTCCATACTATCTGGAAAAATAAACATGTGATTTCGAGTCTGAATTTTGTGGGTTGTTTCCTTTTAGTTGGCTAAAAGGAAACAACCCACAATACATTTACATGGCTTTTCGCTTAACATACCCCTTTTGTTACATCCTGTATAAGGTCTTTCCGAAATTACCTACCTATCTAGTTTCGTGTCAAAAGCAAATCACTAATTTCGGAAAGACCTTATATAATTGACAAGAAGGTCCAACTCTATCTCAATAGCTATCTCTAACACGTTTATTTTTCAAGATTTTTTAAACATTCCTGAGTTGTTTAGGAATTTGCAACATGTATTCTATTTGGAACATGTATTCTATTTGGAACATGTATTCTATTTGGAACATGTATTCATCTATTTGGAAAAATAAACGTATGACTTCGCACCTCTCTGTGGATTGTGAATGTGCTATTTTAGGGCTGAAACACATAACCGCGTTGCGTCGCCGCGCCTGCAACGCTGAAATCGGCAGTTTGCGTAGCGGCGTTACGGCGGCGCCGCGAAAAAGAGCGATTTACTGTTGTACGGTAGGGTAACCATGATTTTTGAGTGTGGATAGACGTCTCTCTGCCTTTGTAAAGATAATTGTTTGATGACTGATTATCATAAATGATTTCACTAATGCTTTTCCATGCCTCTTGTTTTATAAATTTGTCTTTATAAATTTTCGTCACTAGAATCCCACAAACAAGCGTTTATTGAATCAAAGATATTAATATATCGACATCAACTGGTAGGGTTAACTGGTAGAAAATGCTATATTGCATTAAGTTCGCCCATGTACCAATTTTTTTTGTGTGTGTACAATAAAGAATACAAGAATACATCTCTCGTTAGAGAGTAAGTTATATTATTTGATATACATTAAGGCCATCGGGTTTCCAACATTTTCTGTAAATTAAGAGTTTTTTAGATTTAGTGAATCATTGTCACCAAGTATGGCGTCACAACGCTGAAATTGCGGCCCCGCAACGCGGTTTTATGTATATTTTTACAATAAAGAAACGCCTATGCCATAGTTAAATTCTGCCTATATTCCACAGAGGAATTGTGAAATAATAGTGTTTGCTACTTATGTAATTTATCTACTCTATTATAAGTAGGTACATACATACTTACATGCATAATACCATAAATCTTTAATTATCTACTATACACACCTGAGTTTCTTTCAAACTGCATCCCGGAGGTCTGGTAGCGATGTGGGAGGCATGTGTGAGGGCCAGCAGAGGGGACGATGTGGAGAGATCCTGGTCCAAGGTTCTTTGAAGACCTCGTCTTCCACTCCTTTCACTCATGGGTATCCGGAACTTATGCGAGTGGGCTACTAGCTCGTCCATCTGCAAAATGAGCGACACGATTGGTATATCTCAAACTCAAGAATGAAAGTTCTTTCCTGCATGTTCGAACTCTATCTCCTTGCTTGTTGTAAGAGTTTTCTTTATAGATTCTTAATAGTTGTAAGAGCAATAGGGACTAAAATGGCAACTTGTCACTGAACATCTATCCCCTCTGAGCTAAATGTAGCTGTGGGATTTCTTTTATGAGTTCTGACTACCCCACTTCGGGAATACAAGCGTGTGTATATTATGTAGGCATGTTTTCGAGAGTAATAATTGTAACAAGTAGTAAGAAACTCGAATAAATATGTTTAACTGTTAAAGTTACAAAAGTGTCGAAAATATACTAAGTTAATTTGTTGATGGGAACTGTACAATTAGTTGCTGTACGTATTGCATTTTTACGAATAAACATCTTTCAAAGAGGCAAGCAACATAGGGCAATTTAATTCCACCCTAAAGGTGTTTGCCTGAAATCAGAAATTGATAAAAATATAGGAGGGCGAAGGCTCGGCAGCAGCTATTGTGATTACATAATATGTGACCTGTCCGAATGCAAGTGCTTTTGTAAGTCTACTTTAGATAAAATCTTGCGACGTATGACCATGCCACTTGCCTTTTGTCCATTGATAAACCAGGTAATGTGAGGGGCTGGCAGAGCGGGAGCAGTGGTGCAGTTAGCGCGCAGTGTCTCGCCGAAACTCAAGTAGCGGGTCGGGAAATCGATTCTTGGGTGGTGCTTTTGCGGATCTGCCGGTAAAATAAATAACGTGAGTACAAAATGTCCTAAATTAAAAGTCCGTGAATTTATTAAGTCAACCGCTGCTAGTATTTGTTAGAGCGATTTTCCATTTGCTTGGCTTTTTTGTAACGTTGAAAGTTAGGGCAAAGAGCGGAAGCTTCATAAATTCACTTTACTTCTATTTTATTCTATTCGTAATTCCATAAAAGTTGATGATCGTTTGCTTATTGATTGCCATAATTTAAATATAGACTAAACAACATTAGTATGGTTACAATATCAGTGGTGTAAGTAAAGTTCGCCAATGGCGTAACATGAAACGATATACTCGTAAAGTTATTTTCATAAATCTCCTCGACAACACAACAAGTTGTCCGTAATTAACGTAAATTGTATGTAAATAGATTTGAGGACGTATCTAACCCTTGTCTATCATTGCCATCTTTTCATGCGAGTTTAAAAACTATTTACAAAATAACCTTTATTACAAGACTACGAGTAATCTAATGATACCTACGTTTAGTATAGTTCAAATGCGACAAGCCGTTTAGGCTCTATTGCGTGCAAAAAAATATAAATACATACATAGGTACATTCGAAAAACATAACCCTCCTTCTGGCGCAGTCGGGAAAAAAAGATGCTACTCGTCTCCCGAGTACCTAAATAGTTTTTTTTATACTTATCTGTTGAACAGGGAACTTGGATGGAACCAGGGAAGTTTGAAAGCCAGAAAATGTTTTTATATAAATACAGGTGAGCTTTAAGTATTTACATATAATAGGTATCTACCTATATATTTCTATATTTAGTTTAACTGTTCATTCACAATAAACTATATTAAACCTTTTTCCACAGAAAAGGGGTAGTCGAATTTAATTTGCGTTTCTCATTTCATTATTGTCTCTAATGTATTCTCAGCCCATTGTATGCTTTTCTAGAAAATTCCGAAGAACAGCCTAGTGCCTGAAATAGCTATTAATTATTTAGTAGTTCTTTGTGAGCCATTAGCGAGTTTCCTGAACCAGTCTACGGGATTGCCGTCCTTTTAAAATAGCTTCCGATGTTTGCCATTTTTCCAAACTACTATAAAGGAAGGTTTTTTTCACTGACATTATGTATTTATAAAACGAAATGTGCATAGTTACCGACGTATCACAAGTAACAATGCGTAAAAAGATAATAGATTTAAAAATCACTGTCTCTAGTATTTAAATTGGCCATTGATATGTTTTTTTTATCTCCGCGTATTGTAGTGGTCTTGAGTATTGTATAGGTACCTACAATTAACCTAATAAATTAATCAATAGATGTTTTTACTTGCAATAGGAAGTATGATAGTGCGTAGGTACGTTTATTTTTACATGCGGTATCTTGTGAACGAGATCTGTGTTCCTCCCCAGTTACCGAGTCGCACCGCGGTAGCACCCCGGATACGAGTAGGTCGTAAATAATGATTCGCATGAAATTATTAAAATGAATTGTTTTGTCCGCGATTTATTAAAAAAAATGAGAAAATTTTTGTAATATCTGGTTGCTTTTAATGAATATTATTTTTAGACGGAATTTAAAATGCCGCCTGGATACCATATTAATACCGAGTCTTGTTCAGACATAAATAGGTAAGGGTTCGTTACATGTCCTACTATCTATGTGAAAGTGCGTCATACATAATAGAGAATCTGTCTAGCCTGCTGTTTGTGATTCGAAATCACGTAGGTGGGTATTTATTTTTCAAGATTGTATGAATAAGTTCTCTATACTTACCTCCTATTTTATTGCATATTAGTGGCCCGCCCTCGCTTCGCTTCGGTATATATCAGTAGGTACATAGCTAAGACTTCATATGTAGGTACAGTGGTTTTCGTAAAAATTTGGAACTCCCGTTGGTCTCCTTCCCGTTGGAATTTTGGAAAATCTGTTCTTAGTGCTCCCTTGCAGTCCCTAATGAACGTACAGGTCCGATATCAAATACATATGTATCGCGGTTGTCGTAAAAAAAATGAATTCCTGTTTGTCCCTTCACGTGGGAATTTCAGAAAATCCGTTCCTAGTGTTTCCTCGGGGTCCCTAATAGGGTGATTTTTGGTCGTCAACGTTCCCGAAAACTACGGAATCTCCTCATCATCACGATCATTTTTCTCCATGGAAGCATACCTGGGAAGTGTCTGGTTTCCAAAATATTAGGGTCCAAAGTTGAGTAAATAGACTGCGTTTTTCTGCATAAATGCACATAGACGCGTGTAGCAGGATTTTTTCACGAAAAATAATTAATATCTATCTATAAAAAAACTAACATAAACACTAGACACTATAAATTTCGCACGATCAAGGAATTAAAAATAAAAAAAAAAAAAATTCCCTGCATTTTTTTTGGCATAAACTTACTTTATGTCATGTATAGAATACGTACCCTTCGTTAAAGGTGGCGACAAAAAAACACCCTGTATAAATAGAAGAAAAGAAATGTCGTATGCTGCAAGTGGCTCTAAAGCTTGAACGTAGTCGATGAAATGAATAAAAGATAACACAACAATATTATAACGAATTTTAATAATATTAGAATGGCTAAGATCTCGGAGATGACTACAAATTGTAGCCATCCTCCATTGTGAGAATTTAGTAAAATGTTCCAGAACGCTAATTTATTCCCGGCGGCTGGTCGCAAACCAACCGATTTATCATGTTAATACAACTTTTACAGTGTTTGGAAAGGGTATTATTATAACCGCTGCGGTACCTAACGTTACTGTTATTTTTGTAAAAACTTCGGTATCTGTGATCAAAATGTAAAAGTATCTTGGTATCAATTTTACAAAGTCAGTAATAAAAGAAATAATTATCGAAATATTTTAACCCGAACATTCGAATCTACTTGGAGCGAATTAATTATGCATCGACGAACTTTTCTCCGAAAATATTTTCTGTCGAACAGCTATATTCCGATTATTAAAATACGAAGCAAATCACCACCGAATTGACTTTCCGATGTGCACAAATTTTATTTAATAATAAACAATTTGTTTACAAATTAGTCAGAATCCAACCCAGGAAGTGAGTGACTCGCGCGAATGCTGACGGGTATCCCAGCTCGCAACCATCCAGGGCCACAAACGAACTGACACCGATGAGGACTTCCTGTCCATTCATAATCATGGTCAGAGGTCCACCGGAGTCACCCTGGCAAATTCCGATTCCACCAACGCCGCTAGTACACACGTTGGAATCCAGGACATAATGGCCGTAAATATCTCGACACTGTTCCATCGTTATGACTTGCAGAAGCACATGACGGACGATAGTATTCACGGTAGGATTAGTTAGGTCAGAGTATTTCCCGTAGCCCGAAGCTATTCCCCAATGGCCGGTATACTCGACGTTCAGGAAAGGCGGCAAAGGCAATGTGATTGGCCGAATTGCGCTGCTGTAAGGTACTTGAGCGGGCAGATGCAGCATTGCAACGTCATTTGCTAATGTGTACACATTGTAGTGAGGGTGTACTACTATGGCTGATGCTATAAGCCGCACTCCGCCGTGGTAGAGGAAGGGTGACCCTAGAACTACGGTGAAACGCCAGGCTTGGAGTCTGCCATCGTGCCAGCAATGGGCTGCTGTCAAGACTCTATTTGCTGATATAAGTGATCCTCCACATGCAGAGGTGGCGCTGAGTCCCAGTAAGTCAATGATCAATCCCGCGAGGTACGGGTGTGCGTTGACTGGTGCAACAGCTCCTCCGACAATAGGTTTCAAAGCTTCCAACTCTGCTATCCTTCGCGCTTCCTTGACACCGACTTTTGAATGGTAACCGGAAAAGTCTACATCGTGACTCCAACATCTAACTACGAATAGAACGAAAATTAAAAACACTATCCGCATTTTAGTAAACAGGACTGCGTGTTTTTAATTTGCGAATCAATTTTATATTAAGGTTAATCAGCATTATCTAGCATCAATAAATGTATTAAAGGTTATTAATATATTTTATTGCTGGTATATTACTATCACGTCTTAAATGATTGATGATGAGTTTCATAGAATTTACCTTATTTTTTTGTTTGTTTGAATATCCGCCTCTATATTATGTGTAGTCTGTGTGTGTATGTGTGTAAGCGGTGATAGCCAAGTGATTAAGACGTGCACCTTCCAAGCGGGAGGCGTAAGTTCGATCCCAGTCACGGGCCCGAACCAATGAATTATTTCATGTACAGATTCTGATGTTGTAAAATTGTCACTTAGCTCGTGCCTCGGAAAGCACGTAAAACCGTTGGTCCTGCGCCTGATCTCTCTTCGGTCGTGTCGGCTTTCCGTCCCATCGGACTATGAGAGTAACGGAATAGAGAGTGCATCTGTGTTTGCGCACACACTTGTGCACTATAATATCTCCTGCGTACCTGGCCAATCTCCGTAAAGATTGGTCGCCTTGGCCGAAATACGGTCGGAGATCATCATCATTATGTGTAGTTTGGTTAAGTGTAGGTACTTTGTCGCGTTGTTCAAATTTCCCGCGACATGGTGCCGTCGTTATATTTCGAAAACGTTTTGGGCGTTGCCAGTTTTGCCGGGATTTCGTCTTTTTGGCACCAAGATTACCTTTTATGGTAATAAAATCTCCAAAATTCACGCCGGGCGGGGACATTGAAATCTTAACCAATTGCAAGGCCATTCTAGGCTGAGGTCAATAACCGTGCGGGTTAGGTACATGACAAGGCTTGTTGCCTCGAGCGCGGGATCGGCTGATTACCAAAGCTTGTCTCAAAGGGTTAGGAACTAACTTGAAGCCTAAGTTTTAATTCCTCGTTCCTTACTTATTATAAGTATTACCTTTTCTGCTGTTTTTGTAATTCAAATAGTAGCAATTGTGCAACTAACTTCGAACTAGGTTCGGTGGAGTCCAAGGATATGGTTTTACCAAAAAGTTACCCTAGACCCGAAATTTACCTCAACGGGAATTGACCCGCCGAGCTCACCCACACCTGCCGAGCATCCCGGAGGAACTTTCACATCGCTGCCCACCAGATCGGCTGCTACCGGGGATACGTCTCGCCCAAAGTTACGTTGTCTTTATTGTAAACAATTTTAATATTTATCAAAGAAATCAGGATCAGTCACCCACGATCTGTTATCGCGTTCATTTTAATAAATTAGTCTCGTTGTTCAAAAATTGTTTTTTATTTTAATCCTTTAGTTTTACCGTAGTTTTCTTTTGTTTAAATTCATTAACTGGACCTGTCCACTTCTTGCCTGTAATAGGGGAAGAAGGGGACAGCGTTTCAGCTTTAGTCTGCCGGTCTACATAAAATATCCTGTCAAGTCCTATTCGGTTTAACGGTTCACCGCTAGTCTCCTGGAGTCACCGTCCACCACTTAGTACGAGTTAACATTGGATTTCCCGATTTCATGTTCTTATTGCCGTTTCCGGAAGTTCCCGAGGAACATACATGCCTATTTTTTTTATGTGTATAGGCCTATTTTTTTATGTGTATTGTCTTAGGCAAAGTGATATTAAACAAGTTCGTCATCGACACTTTTACTCCAAGAAGCCTTCACTTTTGCGTGTATCAGTGATGAATGAAGTCTCACCGAAGGGAGTGGAGCGACAATGTACCTATTGATATATTTAGTTATAATAATGTGATAGCTTCAGTTAAGTAATAGAAACTTTAAACAGACCACGCCGCGGACACTCTGTTTGTCTCGTCTCGTAGACACAGACAGTTAAGTCTGCGCTTGCGCAGCTTAGCTCAGTATGTACAAGTTTAATACTTACCTATCTGTGGATTACTCGTACCTATCACTGTTATTATCTATAGCTATAAAGATATTTAACATAGGTGGGTAAGTAGTAAATTTGTGATATGTTTACCTACGTGCGTTAAAACTATAGTCATTTAATTCATGTACTGTGTGTGTAGGTAGGTATACTTATAGGTAATATAACTTTTGCTGTATAATTACTTATCTACATAAATATGATTTTCGTTCTTCCTAGTGCTTTACTGGAATAAATCTTTATTAAAGATTATCGATTTTGTACGTTATTATGTACTGTGAATTATTTTTCTGTAGGTAAATTCAAAAGAATAAGAAATAATTAAACGTGAGAATTCTTGGGTCAGGATTGAACGAATTTGCGTACTACTTTATTCCAAATTTGTCTAGTTAGGTAGAATTGTTGCTCGGATGTGAGATACCATGAGTCGTTTTCAACTACCATATGCTATGCGTGTTGCTTGCTTTCGTCTACCTACCACGTCGTGGTAGGCAGAGATGGATCATTTTACATACTCTAATACTTAGATTAATGATTGGTCTTCGAGCGGAGCGAATCATTATTCGCTCTAATATATTTTTATGTGATTTTTACGCATGCTCTACGATAGCTCATTGACATAGCATGTCACGGCGCCATACAGACTCTTCGAGCACAGAAACAATCTGGAATTGAAATGTTTAAATATTTCCGACATAGCATATATATAGACCTGTGAATGCAAATACTCGTACTGGAATTGAAACTGATGAATATTCATGAGATCTGCAATGAATAAAGGAATATAAAGGTGAGAGTAGAGAATTTTTAGACGTAGATACTGACATATATAGGTATTATAAAATTTATTAATAAGTATTTTCAATGTGTTTTCTAAGTTGAACCTACTTAATGTTGGGTTTGAATTTGTTTCTCTACTATAGCAATATTGGTTATTTATGCCCTTGCAATTGTTACGACGACTACGGGGCCCTGTCAGTACATAAGAACTAGTAGAGACATAGACGATGTCTGTTAGACATTCACAATAGAAATAGATTCATGATCCCATCATAATGGTCCTGGAATCCTATTTACAAATGTTATTTATGATCACAAATACGAAGGTATTTTTCAGGGGTGTTTTCTTGAAATAGCTCCAGTCAGCGAGAGTGATTTATCATCGTGAAGACGAGGTCCGCCCTAAAGTTGGATCTTGTAATTTTACTCGAATTAGCACCTGTTTTTCGGTTTACACAACTTTAGTGATTGATCACTTAAAGGTGATGTTTTTAAGTGTTCCAAAGTGTACCAATTTGTAGTTCATAATTTTCAGGCGGTCAGTCCGCAATCATAGCGACCTTTGGAATCAGACATCCGGCTAATATTTAGGGTAATTAATGATGCTAATTAAGCTTACTAATGCTCGCCTAGTAGTTGAAAGCGGAAATAGATAGAAAAAGATAGAAAATTCTTTACTGTACTTAATATTGCACACAGGCGAATTAATATAATCTATTTAATAATATAATCTATTCTGAAATCATCAGTTTACTCACTCATAAGTACCATGCTTATAGGTATATATACCTACCTACCTATATACAAACAGTTTAACGTAAGTAATAAACATTCGTCGTAAGGGTTCTGCTAATAAACGAAAAGTAAAAATAGCAATCCGTGGAAATAAAAGCGCAAAGGGTGTTTTGTACCGCTTCAGTGAAAAATATAGGTATGGTCGGAATATTGGAACCGGTGCTTCTAAAAGGAGTTCTTCTCAATAAAAACGAGGCCACAATATTTGTCAGTCGACCCGGGACTTGATAAATGGTCCAAGACGTGAAATAAACCTGCAACATTTTCCCACGAAAAACAAGTTCCCCACTGTTACGTATGATACGGTTTATAAATGAGCATGATCTTTTTATGTTATTCTGTCATATAAGGGTAACTAGGACTATATTTTATCTAAGTTTTGCCCTTCCGAAATGTAATCCACCGTTTTTGCAATACAAAATACAGGGTTGAATATTCGAGGCTGAAACGTGGCGTAAAAGGTTACGTGATTGCGTGATGAGTTGGTATTATCATTTTAAAAATAATTAGCGTAAATTTAAGCTATCCTCATTTTGTCATTATGAAGGCTGTACAAATACAGACGGCGGTTCACACAATCTTGGGAATAGGGTGAGTTCAGACAATAGATTGAATTGAATGAAAGTTATGTTTGATGTATATGAAAGGTATGTGTAAGTTATATAATATATAACTAAACTAGAGGACGACAACCTCCCTCATTACTTAGGACATATTCTTTGTTGTAGTTACTTGCGACTTCTATGTTGGTATACATACACACCTACCTATACATGAGTGCGTATTAGTTCTCGTAACATAATAAATCTATCAGTACTTACGCCGGAACGAACAATTAGCTAAATAACAGAGCTTTAATTGACATACTCGTAAACATAGCTTTTATTTATAAAAATCTGTAGTGTAAGAAAGGAAAGTATATCTAGCTAGTGCAATACGTAGTTAACTCTGTGTCAACTAGCTGTTTTAGCTAGCATGTCAATAAGCACTTGGAATCAATGCAACCCCTTTTTGGCACTGTGTCGTCGGGGTCGTCTTTCACACATTTAATCCAGTCAGCCGGCTAAATTCCCTGATTTAGCTCAACCGAATGGCCTAATGAACATTTCCGATTTCAAATAGCTTTATTCCATTCCATAGTATCTTATTTGACTTGAATTTATAAACTTAGTTTGCTCGTATTGCCGAGGTCTAAGGTCGAAATTTGCTGGTTTATTTTAGCAAATATTTAGACGGTTGATATTTGGGATGCGCGTCACGGCTTGGTCCTCATCGTACATTCAAATAGAACGTTAATGATGATGTTTTGGGCTCTATCTAGATACATGGCTCTGGGGTTTCATAAAATATACGAGCACTTTCGGGTGCTCTAAACCAAATTGCTTATAAAATCGCAAAATTACGCAGATAGTGCGCTATATTATAAGCATTTCGTATGAGTTTAGTCGAAAACACCAAGACCCTCTTGTCCCTCTACTGACTTGTACAGTATGCCCGGGAAGAGAAGCAGCTGTTTTTTTCACTCCCACAGCAGCATAGAAGATTTTCTATTAAGTAGACTGTGAAATATAAATAATGTTAAAGCTTTAATAAAAGAAATGTATATTGCGAGCGACCGAGCCGATAACAGAAAACGTATCGGGTCGACACATAAATCTCATTTTGTACTTGGCAGTAGTTTTCACACTTGTTGCGCGCATTTACATTGTAATAGCGAATGCCGAAACTTTAGTTCTTTTGACATATTCATGAATTTATCAACCCCGTCGTCGGTAGTGTGTATTCAATTTTTAATTAACTTGTTTACTTTTTGTTAGATTTACATACAGCCAAACATTTAGGTGCACCCAAGTAACATTTCGTACAAATCCTGAGAACAGTTGTTTTGGCGCATAACAGGTAGACAGAGTTACCTTTGCAAGGACAAGTATAGAGCTAAACTAAAAATATATATACCGAGAATTGAATTAGGTCGCAAGGTATTTTCGAAGTAGTGATAGATTACTAGAAAGCTACGTTCAATAAGTTTGCGCGAGGAACCATCATTCATTTAGTTCCGTGGGTGGGTACAGTGAACGTGATAAAGAAGAGTTTTCGTTTCAGAAATCTTTTGAATAATGCAGTTAGCTTTGCAAAACGTTTCAGAAGTAAAGCCTCGTGTTCATTAGCGGTGAGTTATGTCACGGCACGTGTTTGTCAGTGTGATATTCCCACAGTTAGATTTTTTTATATAAGGTAACGTGGGTGGGTACAGATGCTTATCGAGATGCTACACGAAATAATGAATAATAGGGATAAAGTATCAATGAAGACAAAGGTCTACATGTTGCGCCGATCCCAATCCCAGTTTGGTAAAATATATAAATTTAGATAAAAAATAATATGTATGAATGTATATATCGGCCCTTGGTGCTCTGCCTACCCCGTAAGAGATAAAGGCGTGATTATATGTGACTGCATGAGATTTTTCTTTTCATAAAATATTTGGTTACTCAACTCTACATTAAGATCTATATCTACAACTAATTTTATAATACTTAGAAGATCCGTAGAAATATAAACTGTATGTATAATGGATATCTCAAGTTCTCAACTCTAACTATTGTGTGAACTTTCAGACTCGGCCAACGTCCGAAACGTGCCAAAACTTAGATAAACACAATATTACAAATTCTAAGCAACCAAAGTACACTTCTACTTTGTCCTAGTTATTATCTAACCTTAAGCAGTTTGTTAGCACATAATAATGTTAGCTTAAACTTAGTTTGAAATACATGTTATATTCTTACGTAATTATCTTTCATATT
The DNA here is from genome assembly GCA_014607495.2 of Carposina sasakii. Taxonomy (NCBI): domain Eukaryota; kingdom Metazoa; phylum Arthropoda; class Insecta; order Lepidoptera; family Carposinidae; genus Carposina; species Carposina sasakii. Next base: position 7,298,101 of record CP053159.1, on the reverse strand, counting down.
GTAGATAGTTATAAAGCTCAGAGTAATTTTTATTTGGTTGTAGACTAATCACATCCGAAATAACTTAGTGAAGGAATCTGTATAGAATGTAGGTAAGTGACCATGGGAGTAATGCGTAACTACACGAGAGGAATTTAAAAATTTTCATGGTAACGGGAAAAAATAGGAATTCTAAAGTTTACGAAATAACTTATTAAGGTGAGGTACTAGTGGAGAAGCGAAAAACACCTTTCTCTAGAACAAATTGTTTTGGTATTTACAACTAATTATCGATCTTGAAAATAATACTCAACATACTTAAAGATATTGTCTAAGGAATGTGCTAATTCGTTACACGATAGTGTATACATAGCTCGATAAAATATTATCTCAAAAAAAGCTCAATGTAAAATCTAAAACAAATAGTTTGATAATAAAATGTCTGACTTCCCAAACAATTTTTATATAGAAATATTTAATTACTTATTTAATTATAAATTTAATTACTACAAGGTACCTGCTAAAATTGAGGTTTCACTTCATTCTTAAATTAATAAATTATCAAAAAAACTAAATTGTAGAAAAATTACCGACTTTCCATGCTCGTTTAGTAACTTTAGTACTGCCCATGGCGCTTTAGGTGACGGACCTGTGTCAAATTTTTGATGAAAAAAACATCGAAATTTTTGATAAATACATAGCAAAATATAATAAATAAACCATAATAAATAAATATAAGTGATTAATTCATTTCTGGTCACGTTTATCATACAGAAATAGGTAAAATTTATTTATATAATATTAATTTTAAAGTTAAGTGACAAAAAAGATATTTGAGGCCACAGAGTAGAAATTGAACACAGTATCACAATCAGTATCTACTTAGATGATTGATGAAAGTAAAGTATACCAAGTGAACTAAGAATAAGTGTAAGCGAACAGTGTTTGTACCTATATATTAATCAAAACGAGAACTGGTATTTACTTGTATATCACTTGGTCACTAAAGTAAAAAGAGTAAAAACCATAGTTCGAGAGACTAGTTTGGCAGTTCATTTTGCACAAGAAGTAAAAACCATAGTTCGAGAGACTAGTTTGGCAGTTCATTTTGCACAAGAAGTAAAAATCATAGTTCGAGAGACTAGTTAGACAGTTCATTTTGCACAAGTGTTGTGGTCAGGCTTATAATGTTCATATCAGTATTTAAAAAATACAGACTTGGTATTATAACCTATAATATCAATATATAATTCATCATCATCATCATCATTTACAGCCCTGAGAAGTCCACTGTTGGACATAGGCCTCCCCCAACAACCTCCACTCCGACCGGTCGGAAGCAGCCTGCATCCAACCGACGCCCGTATATAATTATTTTACGTTAATATTATGGAAAAAATATATAGATTAATTTATTGAAAGTTTATTGTATTGAATTGAAATCTGTACTGAAATTAAAATCCGCTTAAATAACATGCTCAATGCATTTTAAAATCAGACGCGATTAAAAAAATATCACTTTTTTTAGAATGCCTACCTACATGGTGTCCCACTGCCGGGCAAAGGCGGTCCCGATTTGGGGGACCTGTAGGAAAATATTAGTGAATTTCCTTTACTCAAAAATCTTGCCTATATTATGCTCGAAAATACACATGAAAAATTTACATACCTATTTTCTCGACGACTGTCCATAATATTATGATTTGAGAATGTAAGTTATGAGAGTATATCTAATATTTCGAGAATTAAATATTTCGAGAATATAATATTATACTCGCTCATAAGCCTATCAAAAGAAACCCCCATTCTTCTACTGATATGGTAATGTGGAATTACTGATTTTTGTATGCTGTGGCCTTTCGTACTATCCATTAAATTCACGCATGCGCAGTCGCTGAATTGCATGGCCTTAATTACGTTATCTAATATCAACAAGTTACAAGTGTTAAGTCACCGCAATAATTTTTTTCGTAAAACTATTACCTACATACAGGGTGTGTGTGACAGCCAGGCAAATACTGAAATACTGAATAAGTACCATTATTTTGAGTTATACGACAGTGTTATTACTCGAAGGAAATACTTATTTAATTTGATTATCCGCTTCGTTTGCTTTCCGCGTCAATTGTATCAAGTGATCCTGTGACTAGTTAAATGGGCTTATTGGTTATTGTGTGATACATTGCTGTTTTTTGGATCACTTGTGACTCTCCATTGGGGTTAATCAGTATTTTTAACTTTTTTGGGACCAACTTTTATTTTGAAAATTTTCCATAATTTAAAATGTTGTTTTTAAGTCATTATCTAAGGCCTACTTAAACGAACTACACAATTTTTTTTCTAAACAAAAAAAAAACGGAAATCTTTGGAATTTTCCTGCCAATATTATCACTGGATTTCGCCTCAGAATCATAGTCTGAATCGCCATATCAATATTTGCCTGACTGTCACTTCCGCCCTGTATAGATAAAAATACGAAATGGCAACCCTTTTGAATAGGTAATAATTAATGCGGATAAAGCAAACTTAAGTTTAGTAACAGCCCCTGGGACGCCATCCATCAATTTATTACATTAACAACCCTTGTAAAGTCATCCCGGTGGGAATTTGGATGGATTTTATTAAATCTGCAATGCTAATTTTCATTGTTATCTTTTGCTGATCATATTTTTAGGTGGAATAGTTAGCCGGTGGTCTTAGTATATGCGATTACGATTTAAGTGATCACTACTTAGGTAAATAATATTTTCGTCACACTAAATAATTCATTCTAGTGCATGGGAGAGGCCTACGTCCAGCAATGGACTGCCATAAGCTGAAGAAGAAGAAGTAGTGCATGTCTAGCGATTTTCAAAGTAAAAAAACTTGTATTGTTCGCGGACGAAATTTCGGGACAGTTTTTGAATACGAGGACATTAATTTGTTGCGGTTCTATATAAATTATTTGGAAACTTCCTATGCTCCCTGATGAATAAAGTTGGTTAACAACATCCGAAAAAATATAGGACGCAGCGAGTGTGTTCCGAAATGGCACAATTTACATGCATTTTTAGAGAAATAAGCTTCTAAAATTTTTCCTGGTGCAATCGCTAAGAAAATAGAAAGATGAAAAAGTCCTTCAATTAGTTCAATTAGGTATATTAAAGTTATATTATTAGGAATAAAAACTTTGACTTGTATTTCTTTTATACTTTTTCGAGTTACTTCTGAATCTTCTGATAAATATTTTTAGATTTTTTCTAAATACTTACTTAACTTTTTCTTTTACACATCGAAGACGGAAAAGGCTAAGTTATAATATATCCATCACAAATTACTTTTTTTTACCGAATAATATTTCCAATTGCAACAAAAATTGTTAGACATAAGCTAGAGGAGCATTCCGTTTCAGTCAACTTTTGTACTGGAAATACTTCTATCTTATACAAATAGAGACATCTGCCTTTGTAGTTTCTAAGTCTGCGTTGTCAGCTCAGCAAATAATAATAAATAAATAAATAAATATTCACACACTACACAACATATTGACCTAGTCCCACACTAAGATCCCTGAGGTCTTGTGTCGTGGGTGCTAAGCGACGGTATATAAATATATAGATAATACATATAAACATCCATGACTCGGAAACAAACATCAATATTCATCACATCAATGTTTGCACCTACCGGGATTCGAACCCAGGACCTATGGCGTTGCAGGCAGGGCCACTACCAACTACACCAATCGGCCGTCATAAATATTTGAATAACTTACGGAAAACGGTAAGTTGTTTCTCGCTAGAGGCTTTGGTGAAAATGGGTGTAGCTAGCGACACCTCGCATGAGTAGCTGCCGCTCGCTGCGAAGTCAAGGTTTTGCAGGATTATTGAGTTCTCCGTGGCCAAAGCGATCTGAAAAAAAAATACTTTCATAATTTCACTAAATAAACTACCTATATGTTAGTGTAGATTTAAATGAATATTAAGATAAGTTTTTATAAATCCACATCTTTTTCTTAATTTAACATAATTGACTTCGATGTTTTGTTTAGGGTCTGATGGGGTAAGTGAATTCATAAAAGAATTTTCGGAATCTAGTTGATGCTATAAGTTAAAGCTATTTATTTGATACCTGTGTGCTACACATACTTACATACATTAGGGCATGAAACAGAGAGCTGCATTTACCAAATGCTAATCCTTCCATTCTATTAAGGTAAACCTCATAAATCTCAATGTAACCTCAGGTAGGTTCGAATAGGTTTGCATCTAAAATTCAAATGCAACGAACCATTAATTCGTTCCTTAACTTTTTAATTGCAGGGTTTCGGAAGCTAGCCTTTTAAGCCATGTATAGAGTAACCATTCGTTTTCGTTTGCCCGATGACCTGAAAGCGACCTCTTACCTCGCCTCGGCCGCAACGGAACCAGTGCATGCCATGATAGGTAAGTGAGCCTTGGTTTTCAATTACAGAATTTGATCGCTATTTTAATATGTCCACTTAACATATTTTTGTAATTATAGGTTTTGATGTTGAAAGAAAATTTTCGAGCAATATCTAGATTTATTTTAGAGGTACCTTATTTCTAAACTTAGAAAAGTGAATATTTCACATAATTCATGTAATATTCTAATCTTCATGTCATTAATCGGTGAACCAAACTTAAACTATACATAATCATAAAAAAGTGCAATGTCAAAGAAAACAAATAGCACAAATACCTATACTTAGTGCCATCAAGGGAAAAGTTGTCACTAAGAATAATAGGTAGATAACTACTAAAACATTCTAATAATTGTAACATTTATACAATAGCGAAGCCAATTTAGAAAGCTCCTATTTTGTAAACAGACAAATATGTTAAAATCGTTTATTTTCATAACAGCTATCTTTCTGTGAAGGTTGAAGAAGGCCTGAATTCATTAGAACCTTTACAATTAGCGAGAGACGCCGGCGGGAGAGGCTTGTTGTACTGTGACCATGCTTTTACTATCTTTTACCTCCAATGACTACACTCGTAGCTGATCGTGCTGTCTAACTTTACCCTAATTTGTTGACTAGACAATAACAATCAGTTGGTCTCAACAAAAGCTATTATTTTTGTATGCGTGTATTGGGTTTACAATTTTACTTACCAGTAAACCACATACAGGGTGTTTGTGACAGCCAGGCAAATATTGATACCATGACTTCATACCATGATTCTGAGGTGGAACACACTGAAAATTTTCGCAGGAAAATTCCAAAATTTTCCGACATTTATTTCATATTTTCGGAAAAAAAATAGCATAGTTTGTTTAATTAGGTCTTAGATAATGACTTTAAAATAAAATTTAAACCAAAAGATGATTCTCAAAAAAAAGTTGCCCTCAAAAATGTTCAAATATCTGATCAACCCTAATGGAGAGACACAAGTGATCCAAAAAAACAGAAATGTGTCACACAATAACCAATAAGCCCGTTTAATTAGTCACGGGATCGCCCGATACAATGGGCGCGGAGAGCAAAGATTACTGATAATCAAATCAAAAATACATTTCCTGCGAGTAATAACACTGTCGTATAAGTCAACACAATGGTACTTGTTCAGCATGTCAGTATTTGCCTGGCTGTCACCCACACCCTGTATATGCAACTTACAACAAATAAAAAATATATATTTACTTCCTGAAAACTCCAAGAAAACTAAATACATACAATGTAGTTATTTTATGCGACACCCTAAAATTGTATATAAAACCCGCAGCATCCTTGTTTCACGAAATCAAATTCCAGCACAATAATGGCAACACTAAAATAAAATCCAATGGCCGGCCGTTGTCGTCAGAATAAGAATGCAAGGGATGCCTGTACGAGTAGACAACCCACGGGCCACGAGGCTCGTTTAACAGAGCTTGAAAATTTAAGCCTTTACCCTTTTCCCTCCGTTGTTAGTTACGTGAATACTACAGAATGGATTGCATGCCCTTATGAATATGATTATCTGATACATAATCTACTGAGTAGGTAGTAAAAGTAACTAAAAGACTATAGGTATGTCTAACCGCAAGTTTCCAGAATACCGTTACTCTGTTACTTTATTAGAGGTTGGATATTAGGGTCGATACCGGCAGTCACACTTAAACCTAAACCTAATCTAAGTCAGGGCTATCTCTCTCCGTTCTTAATATAGGCTGAGAGAGAAAAGGACAGGTAGGACAAATTTTACGTTTAGGTTTAAGTGTGACTGCCGGAATCGACCATATTGTTAACTTACATTGATCGAGCGATTTTATTACTCTTTAAGAAACTAGCAGCAAGAGATTTTAGGTAACCAAGGGTAGAATAGATATACATACGTTCGACACACCTATTATTATGTACTACATATACCCACACATGGCCGTGTTCCCTTAAAACGTTATCCATTTTGATTAGAATCACCAAGGAGATCGTACAGCCATGTTAAACATAGCGGATCCATGTAAAAGTTCAGTGACTAGTTGCTATGATACCCATCAGCGACACTGATTTGTACGTACTTGTGTAAATGTGAACTAGTTCTCAGAAGGTTCGCCATACGACTCGCATGATCGAGCTCAGAGGGCTTATTAGTGCGAGTTTTGACTTCGAATTTGATCGCGTAAACGTAAACAAATCAACCAATCACGTAGCGCCGTTGTTCTCAGCTTTATGACATCACGTTATCAATTAATATAATTTTGAGTTATTCTACATTTTATGCAAATCATTCATAACTTAACAAAGTTGAATACTTTCTGAATATAAATATTTATGTGTGTTGTACCTACCAACTTACATGCACCGATATACTTCTATTCTGATATATTTGTTCTATTATCTTCACAAAAGTTACGCGAAAAGTGTTCATAAGTGAAAATGTGTTCTAAGCTACATAGACGGTTAGCAGGGAGTCGAACTTTTGGTCGCCCTACCCTGACCCGGAAAATTCGCTTCACTCCATTACCTTTGGCCCCCAACACCCGCATCTAAATTTCGTGCATTTTTGCAAATTATAAGCTTGCGAATATACATCTCTCTTTTGAGCTCTTGTTTATAAAAGACCCACTTAATTTTACGTTTACGTTTATCGTTTACTAAGTAACCTACAAACGAAAATTTTTAATCGTTACGAATTTATATCTATAAACAAAATGGCAATAAATAGTCTTTTCTTATAAGTTAGTTTATCCGACGCGACAATGACAGCTGGCCCTCCAACCCTTTTCGTAAGTCAATAATATCCTTATTGACAGAACAGAAAAGGTAAATTACAGAATAGCCCTATTATGAAGGAGCCTAACCGTCTTTCTTTGTATGTCAGCACATCTTAGAAAAGACTATAGATATGAGGTATACTACTTACTATTCCGTTCTGTTCCATCTTTTTATTCATCAAAAATCAAATAAATTATTATTATTATTAAGTAAGTTTGCGAATATGAATGTTACTTACTTCTACATGATACAATGGCTCAACAGATTGAGATAAAATGAAATAGTTTTACTTTTAACAAACTCGAAGTACTTTGTGATACTTAATCGAAATTATAAATATATAAATAAATATCGCTTTATATAGGTATAGTTATCAGAAGTTTATAGCAGGAATATAATTCTACAAAGGCAATTGTACTGGCAGTAGAATTTCTGGTTGCATACTTACCTAGTTGTACCATGCCATAAAGTATTTGTACATGACGTGTATACCAAGTTAGTGCAATTTATTATGAATATCTCGCCGTACAATCAAACGATTAGAATGTTTGGAAGGAGTGGTGATAGATCATTAATGGTACGCGGTGGCACGCAATTCCCGTACGTCATCTAGTTTTTCGTAGTTTTCACAAGTTGTTTGTGAACATACAAGGCATGGAACTATTTGTCACTAACGGTGCTATTACAAAAGAATATAAGATGAAAAAAATTCTTCACCCGAGTGGGACTTGCATCCGTGCAGAGCTCTCACCAACTGTAGCTCACAATTTTTTAATTTTCTTTATTAATAATTTTGTCATATATATAATATCTTGACTAAGATAAATTTATAAAAAACACCGTATGTGTCGAGTGTCGACCTAAATACTCAATTTTCTCTATATATAGGTACTATTTATTTATAAATTAGTAACTAACTAAATAGAATAATGTGTTTATGAAATTGTTACCTATATTTTAATATTGTTGCAAATAAAAATACAGTACTTTGTCTGTTACTTTTTACGAGTATGACAAAATAGATTTACATTATTTTTAAATAAATGTCTTGCGGCCGATTTTAATACTAGAGATCATAAAGAAATCTCGGATTTTTCATACTCTTGATTTTAAATCCTATATGAAAACATTGAAACAATTTAATCTGAAATATACAAAAGATCTCTTGAGATCGGTTATTGAAGTTGGCTGTTGAGTCTTGAGTGTTGCTGGTCTTGGTTAATATTGTTTCGTGTTTTAACTACATAAATTATCAGACATAACTAAATTGATTATGGTTTAAAATTGTGCATGCTGTGTTTGTCTATAAATAATTCTACAATTAGTTTTAAATTTTATGTCACTAGTTAATAAGTAAGAACATTGTAGTGATTGTTGACAAACCCGTAATAAAAATTGTAAAAAAATATGGCACATTAGTAGAATCTTACCTAAACGTATACTAAGATAGGTTGCGTAGTTTGCTGTACGCTGTGACGTCAATACCTCCGTGCCACGTTACATGGCTTACGACATATCTGTGACCTCGCGCCGGACCTTCTTACCTATTTCAATCAATCATATTATTCATAAACTTACATTAAGAACAGCTCCAGGTGTCGTGAAGTTTCTATATGGCGGTTTTCTGTCTTTTATGTACTGAAATATCTTGGTGCCGTGCCGCAGGAAGACGACTTTGTCCAGCAGATGCGGGGGCACATCGTGCACGCAGCGCAGACGTACCGCGCCCCCGCGGGCTGCCCACCGCTCCATCTGGAGCTCCACCCTTACTTCTGTGTGACCACGGGCTGTGAACAAATATAACATGCTTAGTTATGTTATCTTTTTAACATATACAGGGTGAAGTGGCACCACGACTGTCGGAAAACTCAGAGATATCGTGGGGTAAATCAAGCGAGCACTCAGTTGATTTCAAATAAAGTTTTCTGGAATCTTTTATAGGTACTTAAATGAAAATATTTGTTTCAAATCTGCAGCCAAAGAGTAAACGAGTAAGATGTTGTAACTTCTACGGCGTGATTATTAATTCAATATACGTACAGTAAAATTTATCAATTCTCGTACTTAAAAAAAATTAAATTATAAACATGTTACATTTATTTATAAAAACACTTAATCACTAGGTAACGAAAACTTTAACATTATTATTATTATATATGTAAACAGGCAGGCAGTTGAGGCAACTGATTTTGCCTGTATCTGAATGTTCTCTTCTTAGGTTTTTCTATGTTCTTGAATGTGTTTGTCCAGTTTGTTTTTGAAATTATTGACACTTGGTGCCGAAACCATTTCTTTTGGTAGTTTGTTCCAAGGGTTCACTACCCTGTTACTTATACGATTCAGACATGAAAAGCTCTGCCTTTTAGTAACATCTGGCATATCATTTTAAAAATATTCGTTTCGTATATTCAACCGGTCTTATGATAATCTTAGTCTTGTATTTTCTCACAAAACCGAATCCGCTTAAAATAGGATTATTTGTACAGTAAACCGTCCACGCTGTACAGCCTCAAGTATTGGATCAACAAACTTAAAAGGATCAAATCCAATTCCAATTCAGATAAACCGGTCCCTGAACTGAAGTAACATTAAAAATAACGATTTACAATTTCAAGGTAGAGTCTTAGCTTAAAAGTTAAAGTCGTCTTGTTTACTCGAGCAATATGTAGCAGCAATCTCTTTTATAGGTGGAGACATCTAACTGAATAAGCTAGAACTTGCTTTATTAAGTGTTTTACTTATTGACCCCCTTGCTAGTGTCCATACAAAATTGAGAAAAATTGTGAAGTGCTTGCTATTTTTATAAAAACACATATATTTATTATTATGATATTCACTACCGCCGACTACCTGCGACTAATTGCGTTTCCTTAGTTTTCATGAGATGCCACTGACGCTTTATGAGACTAGGTGTTGAATAGTCGGCATGCTAAGAAAATCAACCGGCAGCGAACGTGTTATAACTTTTTCGAAAATTTACTATACCACACTATATGGTACATAGCACACACACTGAATCAATTATTAATCAATTATTATTGAATATTATTCAATAATGATGTAATAATATATTCGTAGGCATAATAATATATTTGCAACAAAAAGTGTAGTGCTAATGAATAGAAAACAAAAATAAATAACAAAAGGGCCTCTACATCTTGGCTACGGCCCCATGCACGCCTCTCAAAGGACCGGGACTCTGTAGTCCCGTGAATTTCGGAAGAGATACATATGGACAATAATATTTGTTTGCTTGTATAGTCACGTCTGCAGGGTGTGACATGCGTCTTCACGCTAAGTTTATATAGAAAAGAAATGCGAAATGGCAAACGTGCGCTTTATGTATTCATCCATTTTATGAGCTTTGTCACGTTTTACAGAAATTGCCTCGGCACACCCTTAGAGATCGTTTCAAAAAGATATAGGCACACAACTTAAATGTATAATGGATAGGAATTACGAGACGGCTTCTTTGAAGCATTTAAAGTAAATTTTAAGATATTGCACTTGATGCATGCAAATAGATAAAATAGCATAAACTTACATTTGATCTTAGTTAACGTGCTCCTCTTATATGATGAATAGAAACGTTACGAGTATATACAGTAAAATAATTATGGCATGTACGTTTGATTCAAGAATCTACGTCCTTCCTTGGATATCAAATTGTCTTTTATCCGTTCAAAACAAAGCATACCTTTCAATGCTTCAATTCAAGTATAGTTTGACGTTAGCTTCCAAGTTTTCATGGATTTCAGATCTAATTAAAGTGAAAAATATTGAATAGGAGAACTTTATTCCCTGAAGTTATATAATACCACCATAAGTTATAAGGAAGAATGCGGAATGGAGGCAAAAATGTTAGAATTCAACTTATGATACCTTTCGCGGTGGTCCTGATTTCATATTTTATTCATGTCTTTCCCATAATAAGTTAAAGAGAAAAATAAGTAGAATTTTTTCAAATATAGGTTTTTCGGTATACCAACAATGGAATTGTAGTAGCTTTTGCTGTACGTAATCAATAATTATATGGAAAAAAGTTCTCTAGCAATACATTTCACACATTAGTAAGTAATATAAATAACTGTTATAAATATGTAGGCTCCTACTTTGTATGTAGCATAGGTGGAAGTGTTGTATGTAGAATAGGTGGAAGTGTTGTATGTAGCATAGGTGGAAGTGTTGTAATGCTCAACCGTATTAGAAATGCTAAACTGTTTGGATATTATATATAATACTAGCAGCCGCCCACGACTTCGTCCGCGTGAGGGGGCGTTGTACCCGTGCGAAGCCGGGCAGGTTGTTATATAGACTGTAGCCTTCCTTGGTAAATGGGCTATCTAACACTGAAAGAATTTTTCAAATCAGACCAGTAGTTCCTGAGATTAGCGCGTTCAAACAAACAAACAAACAAACAAACAAACTCTTCAGCTTTATAATGTTATTATAGTATTATAGTATAGATTCGCAATCAGCTTTTCCAGAAAAAAAAACATGTTGCGTTTTTCTAAAGTTGTTGTAAGTAATGTCGCTGGCAGTCGCTACTAACTTTATAAACTCGCAACATGTGTTCTATGTCAGCGTACATCCGCGGAATTGGACTCCAAAAAATGATCTTAATCCTGAACGCGGGAGACGTGAGTATGAAATATAACGCACAATCAAGTGAAATGGAGCCGCTTGGTGAAAAAGCTAGCATCCTTCTTGCGTGCCATAAACCATTCCCGTCAGTTTTATGGTCTGCACGCTTTACGACTTCCCTCCTACAATGCAAGTTTTCACTTGGTATATGGTACGGGGTACGGTTGGCTTAGTATCGCCAATGCTATATTCAAAACCGATTAAGAACCGAACTATTGTACTTATTTTATAATGAAGATAAAAGTTATAGTAGCAATATCTGTAAATGACTCACCACGTCGAACGTGACAACGATACTTTTAATATGAAATGGATACAAAGAGACATACACACCTGGGCACGCCACAAGGCTACTGCTAAGGGGGGTTTTTGACCATAGGAACGCTGGGTAGGCGGGTTGGTGACGCAGTGTGATTTTCGGAGTACTCGTAACCAAATGCAGCTCGTGTTTTATTTAACAAAATGCTCCCAACATCTGGATTTGATTTTAGCATGCTGCTATGAAAACTTTTATCTTGGACTTTGTGCATATAAAAGCACGACCTGGAGACTCGGACTTATTTAGTCTAAGCTTATCGTATTCCGCTTTACTCGGCTACCTTTTATAACTTGAATTCTGCCATCTCGTCCCAAAATTCAGCATTATATAGAACGAGGAACAACGACGGTCCACGCCGGCCCGACCTTTGTACTGCAATTCAGTAAGCGGACAAAGATAGTTAAGCGTTACAAAGATAGCCATTCTACATATAGTATATTGTAGTAAAGCTCTGTGAGAGTAGAATTTTGTTGCGATATGATGAAAACAGCGAAGTGAATTTGAAGATGTTCTACAACTTTTTGTGATAATGACGCGTACTTTACAATTAAAAAATCCGAGACATTTTTCTGCGATTCGTTTCAGAACGGATAGCCGCTCACTATCTAATTGGTTTATCACTAATTGATTAATTTTATGCAGTACTAATAAAAAAAGGAAGCTGATAGCGAGCTAATTGACCTGGTGGCTTAGTGGTTATAGCGGCTGGCACGGTTTGCAGTGGTCGTGGGTTCGATTCCCACTCGGGTGAAGAATTTTTTCCATTTTCTTTATTAATAATTTTATAAGAAAACTTTTTGTTTATTTACTTCGAGCTTTGAATAAATCCCGTTGAAAATTATTTTACAGGTCGCTCTTTAGTGTAATTTGCATTATTACTGCGTTCATACATCATGAATTGACGTTATATCCTACAAAAATAATATATGAAGCATAGACAATCACTACTCTATATTGCATAACAGTACTGAGCACCATCCTGATCGTCAGCTGATATTGGAAACTTTGAGTGCATTTGAAAACTCCTAGACTAAGGTTAATATTCACAGTCGTATTTTCCCTTGAGTAGGTAGTTTCTGCGTTTGACAAGAGTTATTAGCCAAGGTTTAATGCATCTTGTATTCTTTGTTGTACACACAAACATTAGACAATATAGTGACTTAACATAATTCCACAGAGAGTGTACAAAAGCGAGCGTCTATTCATAGGTACTAGGCTAAAGAACATAGAACTTAAATTCACCCCCGAGACATTGTTACAATACTGGTACTTGCATCGGATATGGGGACAGTTTCTTTAAATTTTAAATTCAGATAAGAGGAATTGAAAATAGTATTATGTAAGCTTAGCTTCTGTACGTGCCTAAGCTGAATGCAGCGCGCGCTCTCATTTTAATATCGGAGAAATAAACGATGCGGGAATAGTGCATCTTATTTCCGTATCGGATCTAAGAAGAAAATATGCTTATGCTATCTTATGAATAAAAATATTACTTCTTACTTATTACTTGTTTATACTCCATCCATTCATGCAGTATAAACAAGTAATAAAAAATTTAGTTTTTTGAAATCAGCCTTTCGCTTTTTGTCATGTTTCTTTTTCACTCAGCTTAGGTATGTACCTATAAAAAGCATTCTATTTACTATATCAAATATTTTGTTCTTGGAAAAATTATTTCTATCTTTGGAATAAGATTTTAAAATCTGTAAAAAAATTAAAGGTTATCAAGATCTTGATAGGATGTTATTCAGCTGTAAGTACGCAATTTACAGCACTAGGGACTAGCTAGTGTTTTCTAGCGCGATAAAAATAAAACGCTTTTCTTGAACGTAGTCAACACGTAATGTGTTTTAATCTTAGATAACGACAGAAATACTTCATTAGTTATCTACTTACTTATTTTTTATGACTACTGACTATGAATTCCACTAGCATAGAGGTACTTTTAAGAATGCCACATACAAAACTTGGATGTATAATAATTTTGTCAATAACTGCTACTACTGGGTTTTAAAGCTCAGGCTTTAAAAAACCCAGCAGTAGTTTAAATAAATATTGGTGACGTTAGTATTGGAGGTTATTATTAGTTAGGAGTATTGTCCCATTCTTAAAGTACCCAAAATATGTATTTACAACACGAAGCTGTTACTGCCGCTACGACAGATAGGTACGTGTACAGCTTTAGAATGTCAGTATTTTGTTAGAGCTTTTATGTTTCAGCGATATTCGAGGCAGCTCTGTGATGAAGGAGAAGTACTCGTAAGTATACTAAGGTTAGTGTTATGTGCCAAATATTTGTTAGATTAACACTTGAAGTAAACATGCATTAATTCTATAAGCCTATAATTAAAATAAAAAAGAAGCAGGATAATTATAATTTTGTCTTACACCGTTCGAAAAATTTCACTGGTTTACCCTGAGAAAATTCTTTCTATACCCCTTTATTCCCAAAAAATTCATGCAATTTTCCAATTATGGCCTATGCTATTCTCAATGCAAATACTGAATTTTGTCTCTAGAAGCCAATTTTGATCTGTACAAACTACAGACTCTGATAGAGAATGCTGTTAAGTAAACCGAATTTATAGGCATCGCATTAATGAATCCCGAGGAGAGCGTATCTCCGCCGTATAAAATATTAAAAGCCTGCGTCCGGCAGCTTCTCATGCTTCAATAATTCATTCGTAAAAATCCTGAACAGCCATAATATCGTATCTTAAACTATTTGTTTAATCTCAATTTAATACTTTGCGTATGTTTCTGTCGAACTATAATTAGTGTGGTTCGATCAGGGTTTGCTACGAGTAGTTACACTAACGACTTCAAAACACGATCTTGCTTCGATTATTCACACGAGACTTGATTTATCATTGTTATAAAACGTTAACTCATTTAACATTTGTTTGTTAACACACCTGTAAAAACAGTATATAAAGCTAAAATAAAATAAGGTAATAAAGCTACAATCTGATATTGAACGAACATGTAGCTTGAAGAATTCTTCAACCAAGCAAAACTATGCAGACATGAAAAGTATAAAAATGTAATTTGTCTGGCTCGTCTAGACATTGAAGAATTATAGTTACCACCATTACATTACAACACTTTATTTTATTGTTAGAATACTCCAGAGCACAACATTTTATACATTTCTGAGAGGCAGATAAAAGCTATTTTAATGAAAATGGACGGTGTTTCAAGCTTTCGTTTTTTCTATCTAGTTCAATTACCATTATAGCACGGAAGCAATATCAGAAATTAACATGTTACCTCTAAAATGGAAAAGGTTTTGCTTTTCAAACGAAATCTATAGATCTGATAGCATAATTAAGTTTAAAGACGAAGAGTTACGAAACTGGTTAATGAAATTTATTTATTTAATTTATTTATTATTGGTTTGTCAACAATCACTACAATTCTTACTTATTTACTAGTGAAATGAATAAAATAAGAAAATAAACAATGTAGCATTTAAGCCATATGTCCATTGCCGAACATAGGGCTTTCTTACTAGGTGGTACCTACAAGAAATTAGAGATAGTAGCCTTAATAAGGTGTATTGCGATGATAGCCCTGCGCCTTGCAATCGGGGGGCGTAGGGGCGATCCCAGTCACGGGCCAGTACCCATGAATTTATATCATGTACCGATTTTCATGTTATAAAATTGTCACTTAACTCGTGCCTCGGAAAGCACCCGAAACCGCTGATCCTAGTCACATGGTCGTGTCGGCTTTTCGTCTCATCAGACTATGAGAGTGAGAAAATAGAGAGTCACCTATGTTTGCGCACACACATGTGCACTATAAATCTGCAGAAATTCTATCGGAGAGATTATAAGTGTGCTTTCTAAATAAGTTCTAGTTATTTCAGATACATATCTAGATATCTATCTATTATAGAAACCTATACGGTGATGGATAATTGCCATCAATGGTTACAAGTATAATATACAGGATGTTTTTTCGTTGCCACCCTTAACGAAGGGTACGTACTCTATACATCAAATAAAATAAGTTTATGCAAAAAAATACTGGGAAACGATGTAATTTTATTTATTTCTTGATCGGGCGAAATTTTTATGTCTAGTTTTTATGCTAGTTTTATCATAGACAGATAGTAATTATTTCTCGTGAAAAAATCTTGCTACACGCGTCTGCACATATGCACATAGCATTTATGCAGAAAAACGCACTCAATTTACTCAACTTTGGACCCTAATATCTTGGGAACCAGACACTTCCCAGATAAGCTGCAGGAGAAAAATTATCGTTATGATGAGGAGATTCCGTAGTTTTCGGGAACGTTGATGACCAAAAATCATCCTGTTTACTGGTACATGGTATTGATACAATATAGCACAGGTCAAATTCATATGGAAAACATAAACTCGTATGAATACGACTTGTTAGTGCCTACTTTGCTTTAAAAATTCAGGGAACAAATTCTGAACGAAATGTGTCTGTGGAAAATAAATAATTGACAAAAGTGGCCAATTTGTGAGAGTGTTTCAAGGTTTTTACTTGTATAAAATAATTTTTATTTACTCCTATGACATGGAAAGTAAATAAGTAATTGACAATTTTGGCCACTTCCGTACGCACTTTATCCATGGTAATCAAAATATTTATACTTAAGTGGATTTTCCATGTTTTATGTATTTAAAAAATAATTATATGTGCACTTAAATCTAATTTCCCACTAATTGTTCCCTGTATTTTTAAATAATAATCAATTAAACGACGTTGGTGGCTCATAAACTTTCGAATCTACTGCCTTGAACTACTTCAATACTCTCTCTCTAATCGATCACCGAAACGAGCTTGTAAGTACAATACACTATTATTCGGGATCGATATGTACTTTCTACTTTATTGTTAACCCAGTTTCAGTACCCGTGCTCCCTGAGCTTAACACCGGAACAACGGGTTACTTACGTAGTGTTAGATTGGGATCGACCTATATTGTGTCTCTCATCTTTAATTCACGGGCCAATGTCTCCGTCTTCCCTTGCGGCATACCTGTTTGCAATATCTATTCTACTTGATTCTGGAGTAATGACATTATGACATCAGGGATACTACTCTGTTAACTTGATTGTCAATTAATTAAACATATAATGGACTTGGGATGTCATATATATCTTTCATGTGTTTAGTTCCGTCTAGAATGAGATGTTACTCGATATTATTTAGGGAAGCATTGAAAACTTAATGGACTGGGGTAAAATAACATTAAGGAATTAGTTGCTCTACCTATATCTGATCTAAAGCTTATAGAGCAGTAATTTGTAATTGCATTTTAAAAAAGATCAGACTTACTAAAGATACCTTTGGTTATATATAATTCCATAATTTTGCTTATATTTCAAATTTAAAATAATCTTTGCATAAATTTAATATAACTGTAATCCGCATACAGTAATAAAAAAAGGAATGAGGAATAAAAAAAATCGAAAAAAGAAAACAGGTGGTATGCAGATCCCACACGATGCCCCTGAGAGTCGTCAGAGCAGCCCTTCTAAGGGTGAACCTTTCCCTTCTACCGCTCTTAAAATAAGAGTGGTTCAGTTGGGATATTTTTGTTTTGGCAGGCACATAAACTATTGCTGTATGTGGCACATATTTTCGTGAAAAACTTTCTGAAAATGTTTATCTTTCATTGTTGACGAAATAGTATAAACAACATTTATTTTAAAACATAACTGCTAAGTATTAATTTAAAATGCAGCAATAAACATTGTTGAAGCCAAAAAAAATATAGAAGTGGGTTACAAAAATAATTGTTCAGAATAATGGTTCAGCATACTCATTCATATAAATGAGTGGGAAAATATTGCTGATCCCAATTTTTTAAATTTTTGTGCTGAACTAACCAAAGCAACTTCTCATTATAAAGATCTATTCATATGGTCCCAAGGTAGACTTACAAATAGATAAAGAATGCATCAAGACTTGGTATTTGCATCTAAAACAGATACAGGTCGTGGGACCCCGGAATATGGGTCGAGTGTACGTGTAGTTCCCGGTGGGTACCTGTACTACGGAATTCGGACACTGTAAGCCGTTTTGACTTCTAGGTACTTTTAAAAGCTTATTCTTCTTGCTTAAAATAAGCGAGCTATTGGTTATTTTTATGATTAAAATGGAAAAACAGTTTAAAATTTTGGCAAAAATAGAAATTGTAGGTAATATTTTAAGGTCAACTGTAAAGCAAGTAATTTGGTAAGAGCGCTTGGCAGAGCTCTTGAAAATGTGAATATTAGTTATTTTCTTTCAGACTCAAATGGCCATTAATTCGGATCAGCCAGACAAGCAAGTCTGGATTGAATTAGGTAACCCTTTGCAGGTCCGACTCGCACTTGACCACTTTCAATTTCATGTAAAACTTTTATAATGAAAAATGCATGTTAGCACCAACCTATTCTGAGTTTTCTCAGAACTGATGAAATAACCGAATTTGTGTCATAGTTTACATGAAAAACTCGAATCCTCATACCCCTTGTAAATGCTATATTGGTATAGGAATTACCAAAAGGAGAACTAAAAGCGCGGATCTCTTAAAACTTTTGATAGCAATTTTCAAACTGTCGTAAAATTTGAGATAAAGAGGGAGGAGGGGCATGATTTGACCCGTTCCAAAGAGACGTAAGCCTTTAATTTTACTTAACCTATATCAGTTACCTCACATCTGTAAACAACCAAGATAAAATATTCACAGCGAAGGTAATAAAAATCCAATCTCATCCTACTGAACGGGTCTCTAGTGAACTAACACGTCTTCTCAAGGTATATTTAAGGTGCAAAATCCTCATAAAGACTTTTCAAATTCCTTACCGTTTTTATAGATTAATGCATCTTGCTTGATATCAGGTACAATGGCGGTCAAATGTTTGCCTATTTAATTGTAAAAAAAAAATTACATCATTGAATTACTGTGAAATGGAACCTAATAAATTTTCACATGGAAAAGACACAACCATTTTTTTGGTAGGTACAATATGTTGAGTTTTCAAATACTAAAATAGTATAAGATTACTCTTATATTTATTATTTTTTTCTTTATTTACAAAGTTCAAACCTCTATGTATTTTATAGAGATTGTTGTCTTAGGTAGAACTTACAGCCAAATATGAATTTGATTATACATTATACAAAAACCAAATATAAAAGCAAACACAGATGTCTACTTTGAACTCAACGTCTGTTTCCGCTTGTCTAGAAAAAAAACGGATATAAAATATGATAATTTCTTACTACGTTCTTTTTCTAAACGAGATATTTGATATCTGACATAATTTTTAAGTTATATTCTTTATAGAATATTGTACAAAAAATAATAATTCACATTACTAAAGTTAATTCATTTTTAAGTACAAATTTTTAATCCCTCTCTTTCTCTGCCTTTCATATTCGATGACATGAAATTCGGTACCAGAAAAACGTAAAATAAACCTCAATTTTAATAATTAATTCGTTGAATGTAATTTATATTCATAAAATACTTTTATTATTCAGTTTTGGTCCGTATTTATGATTTTTTTACGAAAGGTAGCACTGGAATTATGTACAATTGTTGTGTGTATAATAACATAATTTGAGAAGGTATACTTAGTTTGCTGCCTTTTGTAATTTCCACGGTTTCACGTTAATAATACCCGGCACGTACAGGTTCCCAAGTTTTTAAAATTGGTAAA
The DNA here is from genome assembly GCA_014607495.2 of Carposina sasakii. NCBI lineage: Eukaryota > Metazoa > Arthropoda > Insecta > Lepidoptera > Carposinidae > Carposina > Carposina sasakii. Next base: position 7,278,267 of record CP053159.1, on the reverse strand, counting down.
CTTGCAGGTCAACGATCTAGTTTTTTGTAATGAAAAATATTTCAATTTGTGATACTTACATTCTTATTTAATTGTATTTGTTATACATTTAGTAGTTATTGTATTTTATGCGATTAGATCGAATTCTGAACTTCCTAAAAGTCATGTAGAAAAGATAATAGATTTTATAAGATAATAGATATCCTAAATTAGTTAAAGAAAAAAAGTTAACTCATAATTCAAACCAGTGACATCCTGTAGTTCCTGAGATATTGGGATTAGATTTATAAAAAAATGCCTTGGAAACCCTACTCACTACAACTTACTACTAAAAATCGGAATAATATTGTGCAATCAGAAATAATAAGCTCAAGAGAATCTCTCATGGCAGATACGCGCAGTATTATACCGATATCTTCTACTCGGCTCGATAGAAATGGGCCATCATTAGAGAGTAATGGCTAACCATTACGCCACGCGTTTCACTCCTTTGAAGTCTTACTTAAGTGTTCACTAATCAATCTTCAGAACTGCACTCAAGGACGTAAACACAATGATAAGAATCATTGCAAAACTGAACTAAATTTGGCTTGAGGAGTATAGAGGAAGAGAAGGGGTTTCCCGAAATTTCCACGGAAAAAGGAAAAACAGGAATTCTAAAGTTTACGCGGAAGAGGTCGTTGGCATCCGCAAATAAGAGTATTAGTAAATTAATTAAAATGTCCAATAATGGATGCATAATGAGGCAGATAAATTTCAAAAACCTACAAATACACACTAAATACGCCAAATACATTTGCCATAGCTACGACCAAAACGAAAAATTTGAAAATATAAAATATTCAAGGTAGGTCGACAAGGGCAAATACATTGATTAATATAGATGGATTGTTAGATTGTATTAATTGAATATAGTAGGCGAGACTTCAGTTAGAGCCTATTTAGGTGAATAGGGTCTCAGTACCTTCAATAAACATACGCATCTACTTTCCGTTCACTGTACAAAAGCGGAATTCGACTAATCCGACATTAGAGTGCGATCAATCAAAAAAATTAAACAAACGAACGGAATAGGGACTTTTTTGTAAAAATCCAATTTCTGCTGAAAACATTTCGTATAAGTCTACGGATATTTTTAATGTGTTTACGTTTATTCATAGATTGTTACACTGAAATTTACAAATTGTTTTACCTGTCCCTTTCTGTCTCAGACATATTCTAGAGGGATAGACATACGAGTAACTAAGTATATGTATAGGTATGTATATTTTTTAAATATGTGATGTATACAATGTGTGTGTGATAGCCAGGCAAATACTGAAATATTGAGTCAGTACCATTTGTTTTGAGTTATACGACAGTGTTATTACTACTACTAAATTGCTTAGTCGAAATGTACGTATGTAAGGATATGCAGCTGATGTACCTTTTAGTGTGCCTTCTAGGAACATATGAATACAAAGTGAAAACCTAGAGATGCTTTACCCCAATAAGGTGTTTACATATTATATCCTAAATACTAGAAACTCCTAAATATAATATTTAAAAGGCGTCCTCCTAATGTAAACCAAGTTACAAAAGTAGTTAGCTTCTCAACGTATACCTACCATATTTCGCAACCTATACGATTTATTTTGTCACGCAACTTGTCATGTAGCCTATCGGAAAAAACTTCCTACCACCAAATCAAAACCTAATTAAGTATACACAAACATTTTAATTAAACTTTAAAGACATGTCAATTTGGTAAAGTTTTTGCATTATACCTTTATTTCCGTTTCGTACGACATCACCCTATTTTTCTGTGATCTAAGTCATTAAAGTTGTTTTCCTTTAGCATTTAGTTCTCAAACTAATTTCAAATGCCCCTCATTTTTTTCAAAGGTTGATCCATTAAATTATAACATAAGGCGAATCTTTATGGTGATGATGATTATTTATGTGCGCGAAATATGTCACAATAAAGTTATAATTTTAAATTACATACATTTATTAGATTAGATATGTTTAGCCAAAAATATGGCATCTAAATATTTTATGTATGTAACAATCTTACATGATTACAAAACGAATCAACAGCCAGTTCTGTTGATACTCAAAAAGAACGGCAAATAAACTACGATGCGATGTCACTTAATCCTATTCATGGTGGAATCATCTTCCTAAATACCGAATATAGTAATAGACTTTTTCGTTTCGATATCGTCATGATGTCTCTAAATAATACTGTATAGAATTTGTCGGCTATAGCCCACTCACATTTTTCCGACTGCCTCTACAAGTAGCGTAACCAGCCACTTTGAGAAAGGCTGGACTAACACACGGCGTAATCGCTGGCCTCGATTAGTTTGCAAACCCTCATTTACGCTTAATTTAGTTTTAGAGCGGATTCACCGGAACTATGAACTTTTGTATTTATAAGTATTTATAAGTTAGGCATGCTGATTGACTGCGGTTCTTATAGCACACGGCAGTATTTTAATCAAGTTTTATTTATTGGTACTATTTCGTATAATTACATAGGCCTACCCCAGGCTACGCCACAACGCAACGGGTTGATGACCGCAATGTATTTTTCGGACTATGTTGCATTTCGTACTCGTATCAACCAATAAACCAATGCAATGACACGTGTTCTTTCCACACCCTTTCAATGTAAAGAGAAAGAGGCCCTTTCGCAAAACCTGCAAAAGTGAGAAAAAAATATACATTTTGCAGACGACGCAGCGCGGTGACACGGTCTTTAAATCATTAATTTATAGAGGTATCTATTTTGTTCAACAGTATACACTATAAAAACAGTATATGCGACAAAGCTTTGTAAAATAAATACGCCACTCAACTCTCCTCGTTACGGAACATTCCTTTTTTTTAACCAAATTTGAATTGCAGATCAATTTTAATGTTCAGTTGCAAATGTAATTCAAATCCTTGTATTATGCAACAGCAAACAAAAGGGGCCAGTCCGTAACAAACTTGGTCGTCTCGGAGCAGCCGGGCTTAGACGTAAGTTTGTACGAAAACTTCACTAAGAGGTATTTTTATGTCTCACCAGATATATAAACATGGTACCCTACAGTTTACTTGGCCATATAGTGCGTTTTTGAAGTAGGTTTTAATATAATTCTCTGTTTTTGTTGAAAGCTTGTTATATTTCCTATGGATCTAAAACTTGTTGGTGATTCGTAAACATCCTGGAAGTTAATGTAGATTATACCTCATATATAGTCTATATACTCTATGTGAGGTATAATAGGATAGGACTGTCTCTATTTATATATTTATTATTTCGACGATAACATTAGGTGTGGATTTATACGATGTTTTGTCTCCATCCTCAAGTTGTAAAATGTAACAATAAACCAACAATTTTACTACCTCATCCTACCACCCAGCCTACAAAATTACACTAGCTTTAGCTCTTAGATATGTTCATAGTAATAAATATAAAGTTTTAGTGGCAAAAGTTGGACAAACTCATTCGTTCTTAACTTGTGAGTTTGCGTGATACAGGAATAACTTTGAAACCTGTGGGTTCCCAAAAGGGTCGTTGTAGCAAGTGCCGCTGTCTGTTAGGCTTTTGTAGGTTTTATTTAACAGATTTTGTTGTTTTTAGCCTGCCTAATAAATCTATGGCGACGATCGTATTCACGCAGACAACAGGAAAATAACAGAATATTGTTTTGTTTAACTTAAAACAAAGGCAACGTTTTCATCAACGTGAAGTTAAAACTTGTTTGGCCGCATGAAGTAAGAAATCTTCCATAATGACTAAAGTTTATGTGAAGACGAACCATACGTCAATGTTATTGAATTTCGGCCCTTCGAGTACAGCTCGAGTCAATTATGTTTATAGAATATTCATATTAACTCGGCAATAATTTTAAGTGGCACCATTTGGTTCTATCGGCCCTTGGTGCTCTGCCTACCCCGTAAGGGATAAAGGCGTGATTATACTCGTATGTATGTAATAATTTTAAGTTATCGCCCAATTAGTCTGTGCTGATGCGAGGTTTCTCTAGAATACCTACATCAGCTGCATCTCCTTCCGTACATGTCGTAAGAGTCTACTGAAGATCCTAGGGCGATAAGCTAGCATCATTGTCACTGATGTTACACCCTATCCCTGCTGTGCTAAACGTGGCTGTGGGATCTCTCTTATGATCCTGCAACTCTGGCTACCCCATCTAGGAAATACAGCCGTGAATATAATATGTATGTGTTATTTACCCATCAGTTAGATATGATATACATGAGGACACAAATGTCTCTACAAGTTGGGCCGTGCTTGAACCGCTCGACTGTTCGTAATGCTATCAATACATTGTCAAATCTTATAGATTTTGCTTGCGCGTCAGTAAGGAGCATAAAAAAGTTAGTGCTTACTCTGTAGGTATACATTTCTTTGTACACATACAATTTTAATTACCTATTATTATGCATGTATAGACTACAATCTTGTGGTACTTTATAAACAGGTCGGGGTATAATGTGGCGCTCTAACGATCGCGTTATGACTCGATTGCGTGTATCAAGACCAGCCAGGACACTTCAACCTTAATGTTAATCATGTTACAATATTTTGCAATATAAGGTTTACAGAAAAGTTTATGAAAGGGGGCTTGGTAATGTAGGTAACAATTTTACGAGCGACAGCAAAATATGCAAACTTATCGGAACGAAGTCTCGTATTGTAAATATTAAATGAAACACGTTGGGTCATCAGCACAGACTAGAAAAGAATCTATATTTCATAGACTACCAGCAACACTATAGATAAAACATACGTTTTACACACATTTCAACACTTCCCCATAACGAAACATAACAAATGTAAACAAACTTACTATAAGCGGAATAAATAAACAACTACATATTTATTCCTAACTTATCCAAGCCATGAAAAGTCTCATCGTAGTCCACACCTGCAACTAATCTAGCTCTATAACGCATATTTTTATCTGCATCATATTTTTTATTAAATTTAACAAGAGAACCTCTATCAGGGAGATCTACTAACTGCCAAGCTTCATTATCTTCGAAACACTGAAGTTCTTCCTTGATGGCTTTTTGCCAACGTTCTTTTTCAGGTCCGTTTATAGCTTCATCATAGGTCAAACAATCTTCTAAGACACTTTCTTCAGCAGCAGTCATATATCCATAGCCATATCTATTTGGGGGCTTTTTCACTCTCTTGCTTACTCTTACGGTTGATTCTAGTATCTCTGGTACATCATGATAGTCATCATCTGAGCTTGTAGTCTGCTGGTCTGCTCTGAAACTATTTTCTTAGACTTATTCTGTTCTACGTTTTCTTCCTTATCCTTGTTGTTCATTGTATCTGTATCATATTCTTCTACAACTCTTTTCTTAGATTCTTTGTTTTCTATATTTTCTTCCTCGTTCTTACTATTTTCTGTACCTATACAATCTTCTTCAACATACATCTAAATCACTTTACTAGTATCAGTATCTTTAACTAGTATTTCATCAGTATTTTCCATTATTGTAACATTTCTACTAGTTGTAATTGTATTATTTCTCGTGTTAAATAATCTGTATCCCTTGATGTTATCTGAATAACCGACCAGGATATGCTCTGTAGACTTTTAGTCCCATTTCAGTCGACGTTCCTTTGGCACATGAACCATTACCTTGCTCCCAAAAATTCTTATATGTTCCAGGTTTGGTTTTTGGTTCGTCCACATTTCGTATGGTGTCTTGTTATTTGGGCCTGTAGCAACGGATCTATATAAGTCTATGTAGGTTAGGTTTAATGTATGTAGATATCTATTATTATGTAGGTTTATTGATATTATGTAGGTTTATGTAAGTATATTTATTTGGTATTGTTATAGTATTATCATATCTGTGGTATTGTGTACACATAAAATCTACCTTTTTCACCCAAATTTCGCTATCACAAGTGGTTTGCTGGAAGAAATCTCTTATAGGGATAAGCACGCCTTTGTACATTGTCAATGTAAAATGTTTTTCCATATAAAATGTCTGTGTACAATAAAGAATAGAATACAAACTTTACCCTGGACAACCAATATTACGATGGTAGTATTCGTGGGATTATTACGTTTTAATCATGATTTACTGAACAACAGAACAAACTGGCGGCATTACGTAACGGTATTAAATCGTTAATATTATGCAAACAATGCCTAATGTTTATTCTATTTTTAACCACCGTTATAACTACTATTCTCTTCGTTGTGTTTGTAGTCATGGAATAGTTTTTCTTTATAAGTAAACCTCAATTTTTTTTCTTACCTATTTACTTTCTTATGCAAATAAAAATTATTTCATATATTTCATTATTCTACAAACATATTTCTCAGGTGATTCAGAAGTGTGCCCCAGTGTATCTACAAAATATATAGAAAATACAGAACCTTTTGTACTATGTAATTTTCTGTAGTAGGTTTAAGTTATTTTATTTGACTATAATGATATTTATTAAATACTATGTATTCATTCATCTTATTTAAATACTTTTAAGGGTATTTTTTTATTTTTACGTTACAGGTACTGCTCGTTCGTTGGGAGTTATACAGTACCTACTTATTTTATTTCCAGTATTCATTTTACAGGAAAATGGAAACAATTGGGACAGCTACTTCATCACGTATCTGTAAAAAGTTACGGTTTTTTGGAGAAAAATCGATGACCTTTTTCCATTGTTAATAATTTAAGGACAAAAATCGGTTAGTTAACAATAGACTGAGACGCCCATTGTAACACTGAAAGGGAGTAAGGGCCTTACCAGAATTGCCAAATAATAGCTTTTGTTCTTCACCAACCTTTTCATCCAACTATTCTGGAGGAAAAGGTTCTGGCCATAAAATTGCCTATATTATTGCAATGTTTTAACTAGATTTGTGAGTTCTAGGTATGTAATAAGCTTCTGTTATAAGTTTCTTATTACTTACTATTACGAGCTAACGGTTTTTAATTCTAGTTTGTGTTTGTATTTATTTACTTTTATTACCTACTTATTAGGTATTTTCATTAATTTTGTAAATATTAAGGTAGTAAATACCGTTTTGTATACCACATTGGAAAGGAAACGGTTAATATTAAATTTTAGCATTGTCAATAAGTATCTAGTCCAAAACATAGAGTAAGCTCGCAACTGACAACGTTGTATTATCTAGGTACCTACACGTCAATTGCGATGTGTTCCACATGAAATATGATCATTTTCCATTCTCGAATCGAAGCGAAACTAAAACACATTTATTGATCCTCAATTCAACTTTGCACAGTTCCATCAAACAAATGGAATCGGTGATGCGATGTTTGTTCTAACATATTTTAACGGGAGTTCGGAGCTTATGCAATAAAGAGAATTTAGCGGCGTTAATAGATATATTTATTGGCAGGCTGCATAATAAATACCTATTAAGCTGTTACTGTTCTTTGATAACAATATCCATATTTTACTCCTACGGCCCTTCGCTTTGCGAGTTATTCGACTTTTATTCTGTATCTACTTCCTTAGTTGCTTTGCTTACTTAGAGCATCATTAAAATCATTAAAGTTAGTTTAAAATATGGCTAAGACTGCAATTTTCTCTATAGTTTCATTTGGAGAGATAAATATTAAAAGAAAAATAATCCAACCCAACCCAAACCTACACAAAACGTGAAAATAAACAGAGAACAAAATAGAGATAGCTGTATATGTTACGAAATTACTACCATGTTTATCTCAACAGTAATGAAATTACTTCGCGCCATAGTTGAGGCACACAATAAAATGGACGTTGAATGTGTCTGTAAAATGAAAACTGTTAACAAATTAAGCTGGAGCTGATTTCAAAGTTGCAGCACTAAAAGATTTAAATTTGAAATTTGCTTATAGTTTTAACTACTAGCCGGTGTCTGTCAGCTGATGAAAGTCATGAATATAACTTTGAAACTACTTTTTAAAAGGATTTGAATTTTTTGTGGATGTGATCTCAGATAAATAGGTGAATATTAAATGTCACTGTGTTTACGTCTAAAGAATATTTTATTCTTATCCTATATTTTAACTTATACGAATATTAGATCGCTCTATCGGGATTCAAGAAGTTAGTTGTAGATATGTATTCAATTATAGGTATGTATAATAGAATTTAATAGATATACATATAGAATTAATGATGAGCATAATAAGCTGCCTCAACTCTGATTTCAGTTTTATTACAAAATCTTTGACGAAACTTACACTTCGAAACGGAAATAAATATAATAAACAAATAATGTGGATATATTGTTAATAAACTTGTTTGTACACAATTCTGAATTTCGTTCGAAAATATTCTGGAAACTGGAATGCTAGTGAAAATTTTGGCTATTAAAAGTTGGTTCAACATTGCAGAAAGCGCGTTCATGTGCATATCATAATTAAAGTTTGTTTCGTTGAAAATGTCATCTTTTTAAATGTCAAGCAACTGGGTCAGACGAGGTGTAAACGTGAAATAGCTGTCGAAATGCTATTAACTATTCATTGGAGTTTTAACTTTTTTATGAGGATTTTGTTACGAGAAATTTGGTGTGCAATATTGGAGCTTTGCGACAGGAATAATGTATTTCGACAGAATTTACTACTTGCATAAATACTTAAATAGTTACTTTTAGGTTCCCCGGTTTTCGTCTGCTATATTTGCATTTCTCAGGTCACTTCTGTCATAGAGAGATAACATTTATTGTTAAGAAGATCAGAGACAGAGATGCAATGTCAGTTAAATCACTGAAACTCACAAATAAGCATCATATGGAAGCCGTCAATAGAAATAAAGGCCTGATATCGAATCCGAAGACATCTCAAATCGATGAGAGCTAAATTGCCTCTCTGACTGTCGCTCTCCGATTCCGGCCTCGCGTAATACTACCAATCTAATTTGTCATGACAAACAGACGACGCTTATATCTACGCCTATAGATTGAGCACGATGTTTTTGTGAGGAAATGAGATTTTCCTTTTGATTATAGTAATATAATTAAGTAGGTACCTACGCAATTTTTTTTGTGGGGCACCACATCAAGGGAAGATTTTTATGAGGTTGCATGTACAGTGGGGTATGTTCTATAGCATATTCTATAAAATTTAAGAAAGGTTTATATGTTACCAGCATTGTACCCGGGCGAAGCCAGGACAGGTCGCTAGTAGAAAATAAACAACCAGTTCATCTATATTTTTATTTACAACAGCAATAAATAGCTATGATTACAGTTTCCTAAATAACAAAAATCAAGTCAACGCAATGAAATTGCGTAGTTCCGATTCGCTCGCCGTAGTAGTTCTGAGTAGCTCGTAGTAGTCGTAGCATGTGCTACGGATGCAGTCTAGACCTTCACACATAGAAATCACAAGTGTGGTCTGTGCCTTCACATTAATTGTCTTACATACAATTTTCTTGCATTTACATTTGAAATTCTCAGCGAATAAATTCACTATTTTCGTTACATCAAAAACTTAAGAGGGTGAATAAATCCATGATTCTTATTTATATCACATGTACCTGCATTGAACATATGTAGTCCGCTTATTGATATTTTTTAAATTTGATAGGTTTATTTTTTAAATTGGTAGGTTAATATTAGGTTTGAGTGAACATAGATTTATTAAAGCATACACACACAGTTTCAATTTATTTCTAAACATAAACATTGTTTACGTTTGCATTTAATATTCTTTATTTTATTTTTAAGAAAATATGGTACATAAAACAAAACTCAATCTTATTAAGGTACAATATTACAATTCAAAGTTCTGAACCAGATTGGGTTCCTTAGATAATGTACACATTATGATCAGAGTGTTTGAAGTGTATATTTGACACATTTTTAAATCGTTAGCAGTGTTAGTTTTACAAAACAAAAATATAGTATAAGACAAAGATGGTAGGTATATGAAATATGACTATCATCCACGTAAACTAAATAAGATAGTAAGCAATTCGACTTACTGGCAAGTTCAGTTCGCCATATTTCATCGTTGTGACCTACATAAGCCGTGCCTCTCGCAAATTACTCCATTTCGAGCGCTTACCCCTGACTCGATTTAGCAAATACCTTTACGAACTCCGTAATGTAAACCTCTATAGTGCCTTAAGCAATACAGATTCAACCAAACACCTTTCGCGACATGTACAGTCAAGGACAGAAAATGCTTACTAATGGCTTACCACCTAATAAACATAATCAAATGTACACAAAACTAAGATAGCTCTCGTACCAGACTCTAAATAGCGTGCAAACTCTATATACATGAGGCTCTGCATTTGCGACATGCATGCCGACTGCACTGATTGCATGGACTGAGCAAACACGTATGTTTGAGCAAACAGACGTGGACCACTAGCCAAATATACCAGATAAAAAAAATCTAATGCTATGGCTATAAATTGGTTTCGAATACTGAATATAAGTTAAATAAATTAACAAAATCGTTTTGTTTGACTGACTTTCAATGTACGTCGGTACGTATGATTATAGTGGTGGGGTATATGCATTTTTCTTCCAAAAATGTATATTTTACAAATCTGAGAAATTATATAAAACTGATATTCTAGTCGTATTAAAATCCAGAAAGGTTGTATGGTTTTTTTACCGCCCGTTTGTAATAAAACTAATTAACTTTTTTGTTATATTATATTCCGTTATAAAATTGTACATATTTTCATTAAAGTAGAGTTAACTTTACGGTACAAGGTTAACCTCATCTGTCAGTCGTTCAATCTCTAGTCCGATGAGGGTCAACCCTGCAGTCATGGATAAATTATAAGATACTCTCCTAGCAATAATTTATGTAGGTATCCTTCTTAAATAGTAGGGTAGAGTAGGTACCTACCTTAACTTAAATAGCTTAAGAAGTGTAATCTTATAGTCAAAACGTATAGCTGATTTTAGGAGTAATCATAGAGTTTAAACGGACACAAAGATTGCATCCAGTATTGCACATTAACCTGCGAAAAAAATATTACCTCACAATGTTCATAATAAAATCGATGTGTGCAATGGACTTTAAAACCAATGAATATTAACTGCTCTATATATTGCAGATACAAAATTTAATAACAGTCTGTGTGCCACATTTCTATTTTTGCATGGCTTTCGTTCACCCGTAAAAAGCTGTTCGTTAAAAATTTAAAAATACGAGACACGTGTATAAAATCCAGCGAGACCGAGCTGTAAAATGCTGGGTCGAATGTACCTATATCATAAACATATTCTGATATGTTTACGTTCCTCGTGAACATCTGCGCCCATAGCATGCATTTGGTGAGAGCGAGATATCTCACATTTAAACGTCAAATTCACAGAGCTATATAATAACTAGACAAAGGTCTTAGATCGAACTTTGCGTATACAAACGGAGTTAGGAATTAGAATAGACACTCGTACTCAATCTAAGACTGTATGAATTTGCCCTGAAAGAAGTGCTTTGCGATCCCTTTTTACACGTATAGTACATACACTTACATGTCTTATCATTACATAGATCTGTGAATTTGTCGCGTAAATGTGAGCCATCTCTCACCATGTTCATGCTACGGGCGCTGGTTAGAGATGATAAGCGGTATTCACATATCAACATTTTCGACAACACTTTGGAAAGGCATTCCAAAGATCTACCTAAAAGGGGGGAAATGGCAAATGGGATGTGTTATTCTTATAATTTTTCTGGTTCGAACAAAGTTCCTTTTTTTAATTAAATTTACTGCATTATTCACGAAATAAACATGCTAAATACGGCTGTAGGATCTTATTCTAGATTATTTAACTAGTCACAGGATCGCCCGATACAATTGGCGCGGAAAGCAAACATCGCGGCGAATCAAATTTAAAATGCATTTCCTGCAAGTAATAACACTGTCGTATAACTAAAAACAATGGTATTTGCCCAGTATTTCAGTATTAGCCTGGCTGTCACATACACCCTGTAGGTCGTCGTCGTCGTCGTTAGCCTGCTGCTAACTGCTGGACATAGGGCTCCCCCAGAGTACGCCAGTACCAGAGTATCCAGTCACTACCAGCCGTCCTCTTTAAGTCATCGGTCCATCTGACCGGAGGGCGTCCAACGCTACGCTTGTATACGCATATGGTTAATATACTACAAATAAAATTTCAAAACTGGAAAAGTTTTAAATTAATATTCAACTATTTGCTTAGTTTATAAAATTGCGTACATCCCAAGCTAGTCAAATATAAGAGCCAGGTAGGGTCCCTGGGGAGCTGACACGTGGTACTGCTACTCATCGCCAGAAAGGCTGCTTGAGACAATAAGAAATTATTAGGCTAGATATCCCATTTAAAGAATGCGCTAAATGAAGCCTCATATTGAAATGTATATAATAATATTGAATAGATATGTATTTATACATTATATAGGTATAATGTTCACTCAGTAACGATTATGTCGTGGAACAAACATCTCTTCACGTCCTTTGGGAATGTGAGCGCTGGTCTAATGCACATAATATAATGTTGAATTAATGATTGAACTGATCTTGTTCATTTGTGTAAATGTCGTGGAAATTTTTAATTGACCATTCTTTTGTAAGTTATCTCTGTGTCTATCTATTTATAACGTTGTAAATATCCCGAATAAAATAAATAATTTAAATATGTCCCCAGACCAATTTCTCATTATGACCTTGTCTTATATAAGCACAATTTTCGTGAATTCAAACTATTTTGTCATACATATTATTGGCGAGTTGGCATTATAACTTATAGGTTATATAAAAATTTTCATTTGTCCACTTGTAATTATTTTGTCAGTCAGTGCTTAATTTTATACTAAGCGTACCTATCTTCAAACTTCGCAATGTTTTATAGTCGCTTGTTAGGTCTCTCGGGATTTTCTATGCTTCATTTGCATTTTTCTGGTCGCCTCTGTTGATCCTGGCTTACAGTAACAGTGGCGGGAATGAGTGGTAGCCAACCCCCCAGTTATTCTACGTGATCAGGATTATGAATATAATTTAAATGAACAGATACCTAATCCTTGGTGGGTGTAACCGGCGGCGCTAATACAAACTCATTTGTGATCATTAACCAGCGCCACCTTTATTCAATAACTCGAACCTATTCGAAACCGCCTTTGTCAATGGAAAATATGACTAGAGATCACGACATAATTCTTAAAGCAGGAATGTTTTCGTTGTGAGCATCTCGCTTCTATAGTGGTTAGTTAGTTTTATTGCATATTTGATTTTAATGTCATACAATAAGTTGTCTGATTACCTCAGATGATAAATAGTTCAAACGGCACTAGATAATTTATACCTAAATGTTAATAACTTATAAGATTTTATCAATTTAATAAATAGACATATTAAAGTAACATAATTTAGGACCATCAAACTAGGTATACATAGGTAGGTAAGCTTTAAAAACGTAAAGGCTCTGAGCCTAATGTAAAGCGAGCTTCATTTAGAATGCTTATTTTAGCATGTACTACATTTTCTTGCCGGTAGAATTTAGAAACATCATATATTAAAATCTCCTAAATTTACCTATCCTGTTAATAAAGGGGTTATTAAGTAGATTTAATTAAGCTAGAGCTACTTTAGTGCTTCGTAGTTTCCGAGATTTGCGAATGTAGTCGACTACGAATTTACTACGAACATGTAGCACCATTCGTAGTCGCTACCGATATTATTTTAAAGTATTATTTAATTTACTTTATACTGCTTTGAAATTATAATTATGACCTATTTTTACCCGATTGCCAATAAATAATTATGCTACTTCTTACCCACTAACTTTCACGTTATTTCGTGAAATGTTATGTGAAATTGTAAATAAGCGGCCATCATAGCCCCCGAATGAAAATGTACAACTTTATGCAACGCATCCAACCCGGTACGAGTATTGCAATTTAAGCGTGTCTCGAATAGCGGGATACTGCGGAACGTGTTCCAAGTGCCCGGCACATTAAGGAAGGGTAAAGTGGAAATGCGACATATCTGGCCCCGTTAAATACCTCTATGTCTCCGACCGTATTCCGGTCATGGCGGCCAATGTCAACGGAGATTAGCCAACTACGCACGAAATACTCTTGTGCACAAGTGTGTGCACAAATACAGATGCACTCTCCATTTCTTGACTCCCGTAATCGCATCGGACAGTAAGAACTCATTAGCAAGCTAACACTCGCCTCCATGGTTTACTTACATCACCGATACACCTTAGACGTCAGCCTATTGCAATCCACTGCTGTACGAAGGCCTCCCCCGGAGCACGCCACAAGGCTACTGCCATGGTAGGCTTTAGCCCATAGTCGACACGCTGGGCAGGCTGGTTTATGACCGCAGTCAAATTTTTGGACTATGTTGTCAGCACATGAGTCGCTGCTTCCCGCCTCCCGGAAACCCTTAATCGCCTCGTACGATAGACACGGGCAGGTATTAGGTGGTACAAGTTCTACTCTGCCGGCACCATGCGGCTATACGCCAACGGTATTTTATACGAAGAAACATTATTAGGCCACCTCCTCAGGCATCACTTCGGAACACTGTGCGACACTTCTGTTTCAATATCGGAACGAGTCGAATAAATTGTGTTAGGTAATGTTCGACTTCGGTGTAAAAATGGAGTTCCCGGTTCACAGTAAGGTTCCTTTATCTACAGAATGTAACAAAAGGGGTACGTCGAACGATATGCTATGAATGTAGCTTATGAAGAATCTATCTATAAAATTTCAATCATATGTTATTTTTTATAGAATTTTTTTATAGATAGCATGGAGAATTCCTAAACATTTCAGGAATGTTCATACAATGTTAAAAAAGAAACAAATGATTTCGAGTCTCAAATTTTATGGATAGTTTTTTGCAAATTTGCGTATGATTAAAGTCTCAAATTTAGACACGGAAGATGAATGAAATTGTATTAGGCCTTACAATTCGAAGTTCAAACATTCACTATGGGTGCGTCCACCACCGGGCCCTACACCCTCAACTGACCCTCGGATCTGATAATTCATAACTGCGAAAACAGGCACTTGTACTAACTACAATCGTCACGAGAAACCAGACCCGAGCACCTAGCATGCAAGACAATACATTGCACTATTCCGAAATCAAAAACTAGATAAATAATCTACATATGTTTCGCCAACAACCGTGGCATCCTCAGGATTATAGAAATTAGTAAATTAGTAAACCACTAATTATTATGAAACTCTAAAACCCAACACATTACCTTTACAGAAATAACTACCCTCTACTAAGTATTAAAAAATATGTAAATAATTATATTTCAAATAAATATATACTATTTGTGCACAATAGTATTGGGTGAATTAGTAAAATTTTTAATGAAAAAATTCAAAAAATTACCAAAATATTGATAAATTAGCAAAGGAAAACAAGGATGTATACAACAACATTTAAAAAAATATATATATTCAATTGCCAACAAAAAAACAAAAATTTTAATTGACATGGACAAGGCAATTTTTTGGTCTTATCTATTTATTTTAAATATGAATAATGGTGGATAGTGAAGATGGGTTATTATCACATTTTATTTTTAGTCCTCACTGTATTAACTTTTACGTAGACTTAGAAAAAAAAAAAACATAATTTTGCTCTGATAATGAAATAAAAAAAACTGTTAAACTATATTCATTTATGTCGTAGATTTCAAGGAATATTATAATATTAATTGCAATATTATAAGAATTAATATTATTTAGTCAACCAATCTTCTGGAAATAATGCAACATATCGGTTGCAACATATCAGGAGTACGGAGAAAGACATAATTGGTAAATACTGTAGTTCACGCGTATGAACTATGAAGTCGCGGGTAACAGCAAGTAGGAAATAATATTCATATGACCATAATCATTTACCGATTTCAAATGGCGCAATGGAAAATGAATCTGAAAAAGGATGAGATTCCATCTTAAATCGGACGGCTCGCCGATAACGAGTGGAAACAATGTTATCCTATTTCGTAGTCGGATGGCATTGTCAGAGGGAACTCGAGAATAATATTATCGTCCACTTCTGATACTGTTGTGATATAAATGGTACATTGTTTGTATACTGGCCATCGTTTCCTTAGTTTTTTTTATCAATGCTATTTCTTATATGAAGTATTACAAAATTATTAACACCCGAGTGGGAGTCGAACCCACGACCACTGCAAACCGTGCCAGCCGCTATAACCAGTAAGCCACCGGGTCAATTAAGTAATATATTAAGTATGTTGGTAAATGCCATGAAAGTAACCTATCCATATTTCAGACATGAGAACAAATTTTAATTAAAATTATTATGGGAAAAATAAAATATAGTTGGATCCGGTAGGTGGCGCCGTTATCGGTTACCAGCGAATAAAGCTACCGAGAAGCCACCACGACATATAAAATGCATAAATTTCTATAGAACTTATTTCAATAAACACTACGACCTACATTACTTATGTATTAGATATCCATCGATCTGTCCAAAATACGTAAAAGAATAGACGACAATGTAAATATAGGTAATGTAAGTATAGAATCCATCAAGAAGACAAGAGAGCTTACATTAATACACCCACTATTATTACCCTAACAAACCGCCTACGTAGAGTGGTTACAAAGTCTCATTCTTCCCACTTTCGTCCCACAGGTATAGGTATACAGGGCGTGTGTGACAGCCAGGCAAATACTGAAATGCTGAACAAGTACCCTAGGTTTGGGTTATACGACAGTGTTATTACTAGCAGGAAATGTATTTTTGATTTGATTATCAGTAATCTTTGCTCTCCGCGTCAATTGTATCGGGCGATCCTGTGACTAATAAAATAAATAAATAATAAATAAGAGTTGATCAGTTATTTAAACTTTTTTGAGGGCAACTTTTTTTTAAAGTCATCTTTTGACTAAAATCATATTTTTAAGTCATTATCTAAGGCTTAAATAAACAAACCAAACTATTTATTCCCTAAAAATATAAAAAAGTCGGAAAATTTTGGAATTTTCCTGCGAACATTTTTAGTATTTTCCGCCACAGAAACATGGTCTGAAGTCATGGTATTAATATTTGCCTGGCTGTCACAAACACCCTGTATAGGTAGTCTAAGTGCTGGCATTCATGCTACTAATATTATCATAAAGTAGTGGCCGCCCGCGACTCCGTCCGCGTGGACTGTAGACAAAACAAAATGTCGAAACTATCCGGGATAGAAAGTTTTCGCAAGTATAACATTAAGTAAAAACAAACCTTTCAATTTCTTAGTATTAGTTTAGTATAATATTAGTATAGACAAGCAATTTTCATACTTAGTATTTTATTATTCTATAATCCTAAACTGGAAAATGTCTCCGTCCGTGATGCGATGTATATCACGACACAGTTGCAATGCAAGCTTGTCTGTGATTAAATTGACAATGTTATAGTCCAACAAATAGCAGCACTTTTTGTAAACATCACCAGTGAGTCAGGTATTATTATTGATTGGTTGAAACTAAAGGGCCCTCTTTTTGGATTAAATTAATTTTCTGGGGTCATATCAGGCTAGTTTAATTTAGCATCATGTGGGCTATCTAACGGGGTCATTATAAGTTGTAATTTATTGGACAGGGTGTATTCGAAGAGATTGTCTGCTATTAAGTGACACAAGAAGTGCTTTTTTTATTATTATCTACTTGAGAATCGGTGCCGTCTAGAAATTAGTCTCTTCAGTGACACGAATAAGAGGGTCCACGAGAAAACAGGGCAAGGATACTCCGGACTATTATAGTCATGAGAGAGTTTAAGTAGTAGAAGTGATGTGCACACTATCTCTTAGTCTATTCGTAACAGGGCGTGACATGATCGCGTGACAGCCGATAGCAGCGGAAGGGTTATCAACGTAACCCTACCTGTAATGTGCTACAGCATGGATTCGATAACGTTATTGTAGTTTACAACCTCCGGATAGTGTGACTTTATTTTATATGACATGTTATATGTATTTTATATGCTTTTTGCCAGCTACTTCGACCGAGCAAACTTTGTTGCCCTATTTTATCCTAAAAACATAATATTTAAAAATCCCTTCTTACTGGGCCCATGTGGGCACAATAGGAAGCCACTGTCTAAATTTCACGTTCTACCTTTAGCGGTTACGACTGTGCGTACGCGCATCTATGTCATTGTTATACCTAGGTATAGTAAATAAGTATAGTTATCCGTACAGATATATAGTACAAATCAATGTATACGTGTCCATAATAATGTATGATCCGCGGTATTTTGTGCCATGAACTACATGTTATTGTACATACTATTATACTCGTAATATTGCGATAAACGAATCAAGGAAAATTTTTGTTATCTTGGTAGGTACCCATATGCGTACAATTTTATGAAAAAACTATAATTAGTACTTTGTCTAATTCTTTATATCTATTAACGAAGAGACTATGGAGGTGCATTCTCAAAGATGAGCTATAAACTTGTCACTAATTTTCTTCGTGATACTGCAGTTCTGACTGCACCATTTTTGGAACGCAACTGTATTTACTAATATATATACGTGAACTTATGAACTTATGTTTCTGTTAACGTTACACTTACCTGCAAGAGCACGTCCCAGAAGCAGCGTGCTGAATAGAATGGACAGGAGTCTGCGACTCATGCGCAGCGCCATCTTGCAGCCGTCACCGGAGATTATATCAACTCGCACCGCACATAGTCCTCTCTCCTCTTAACTGAATGGAAAATTCCTCCAAAGTTATCGTCTATCTGTACGTCACTATTGTTTTCATAGACATTTTCTTGTGTATTTCTCAGATGAATGATATAGTGTATGTCATCTTCATTATAAATACGCAGTACTTTAATCTGTTTTCAGTAGACTTTGATATTTGATGACTTTGCACAATACTGGAAGGGTTTAAAAGTAAATATTAAATGCGCTACTAATTAACAGCACATAGCGTTACATTCTCGATATACATGACTTTCGACACCAAAATTTATGGAAAATATATATTTTTTTGAATGTAGATATTACAAAGAAAATAAGTAATTAGAATTTTGGCGAGATGTTTTATTGAAGTTCATTGCAATATTCAAATAAGAACAAAATATAGTTTGACTAAGCTACTAAGTAAAAATTTTTGATATACAATTGTCTGATAGCAGTACCAGATAATAAAAAAAATGGCCGTAAAATTATCTCTTTATGCCAAAGTGAAATTACCTATTGACTATTCCATTAAATCCACGACAAGATTTGGCACGCTCATAAAATACCTAGATATTGAAAAAGGCTCGCTTTTACTCAGATTAAGGTTGGAATAACTTTTATTACGAGTTTTATTATGATGGAAATATAAAAGAGCTGATATGATGTATGCTTGCATATATTTATAGGAGTGTGACTGTAAAATTCTTTTATTACCTGGCAGTGAGACTGTTAATATCGCTAAGTTGGTGGATGATAGATTTTATGAGTTAGTTATGAATTCATTAATGAACATAGAAATTATGTAGTATATTTCTTTATGCTAAATGTCTTTATTTACTTCGTAATCCTCAGTTCTAGCTACCACATTTTGGGAACACACGTATGTAGGTACCTATAAACCTAAGAAGGTAGGTATGTCTTTATTTTTTTAAATCAAATCCAACCTAACCTAACCGTTGTGGTTTCTCTAAAAATGGAACTGGAATTATGCAAAATTCTTCTACTCAGTTATTAACAAATTAATATTATTTTAATCAATTGAAATATACAATTGTCAACATTATCAAAAAACCTTTAGGTATCTCTAAATTTTGCTATGCAGGGCAACCTGCTACATTATATGTTCCGTGGAATACAGTAGATAGATAGAGAAGAAAATATGTTGCATGTGCGAGTCGCGATAAGTTTTAATATAGATTGCCGTGGAATTTACGTCATTTTTTTTCTTGTAACTCTTAAACTTCTTATTTTGTATAATCAAGCCAATTTTCGTTCAAGTATTCATTAAATTGCGTGTAATGAGGTCATGTATTGTATTCCTATAAGTTGTAAGACAGCAAGTTATTATTGTAAAATTTATACTAGGAAATTAACAGATATGTTTTAACTACTACTGTAATAGAAACCTTGATTTATCCTTAAAGAAAAAAAAAAAATTGAATTGAGAAACCTCCCATTTCTTTCTTTGAAGACGTATCTACGATCAATGTGCACCATTGTATTACCCTGCAGTCACGCATTACATCGGGCTTACCTAACATCTTGTTACTGTGTCACCTAAAATATGGCAAACCGGCATATAATACGAATTGGTATCACACGGAATTTATGTAATATACGCATTGTAATCGTATTTAATTAGGCCACTCTACAGGGTGCAAAAATAGTCTGAGTTGTGATTTTTTTTCCAGGGAAAATATAAAGTCAATTGATTTTACTTAAGAACCATATGGTTGACTGTAAACCATAATTTTTATAGAACAGTGTAATTAGAAATTGCGACTGTGCACAGTTTCCCAGATGACCTCTCTCTTATGGAAGGATCCACGGCCGTACTATCAGCTCCTGTAAATTTTCAATTCTGATGAGTCACTGAATTTTGTGTTGTTGTATATAACAACAGCTAGAGAAGTACATAGGGTTTTTCTCATATATTGATTTTTCGCCGATTGGCGCACTTTTGAAGTCAAACTTGCAAAATTCGCAAAAAAATCTTCAGAAAATTTTGTATAACAAATGGGCTATGCTATATAAACTCCTACGTACTTCTTCAGACAATGTATTTCTAAAGATCTAGTGAAAATTTTAAGTGAATTGGTTGCAAATTGTTCGAGTTATGGGTGCGGCCAAGTTCTACTCTAGTTCGCTAAAATACCGTCCCTCGCTCCGGTCGGTAAAAAAGGCTGCCGCCCCGCCACCTGGCGACCTTGTACGCTACTTTGAAAAACAAGCACTTAGACCAGAATTTCATGGGTGGTGAGCAGCAGCCCGTGCTTTCTGTATATCTATACATTTATGTACAGATATACATTTATGTATAGAGGAGTTTACAATTATGTACATAAAGATATTTATTACCGATATAAAAAAACGCTGCACATTGCTATACCGGCCTGAGCGATATTTATAATCTTTCGGGATATCATTCTTCAGATTCTAGGGAATCGTTTGAAACAAAAAAAAAAAATCGATTTTTGGGAAATTCTATACTGGCCTAACCCCTTAAGAATTATTTTCTCCTATTGTAAAATAAATAACCCTTATGTTACAATAACATCGAACTGATTACCTACTGAAATATACTCAAATTATATTACTTTTAATACATTTCGTAAAAAGCTTGTTATACTTTATATAAAGTAAGTAATCGTATCGACTCTGGTCCTTATTTTTAAGTGTTGACTGACCTTGTAAGGGTTGCTTATGAATATGGAAATTCGGAACTCTAGTCTGACAAAAAATATGTTTGTTTTTTTTCTTCATCCTACGCGAGGCAGATTTACATATGTTATGGAAACACATTTTGCCGCGGGTTGCGTAATACATTTACCTTTAGTTTAATTGAAATAGCAACTTTAGGTACTTAATAGAAAGGCTGGTTGACGCTTTAAATGAACTTTAAGTTTTATGCAAGTATATGAAATTTTTGTGTGTTGTTAATGACTTACTTGTCGGTAATAGTGTGATGATAGTTGAATGGTCTAAAGTCGCGGCCCGTTGTCGATATGTGTATAATGTACTTACCTATAATTTTACATTTCGTTTGGTTATCGATTCGATAGTGTTTATCATAGAAATGGTTATTCCCAAATTCTGTTTGTCATTGTATTTTAGTTCCATAAACTGGGATGAAGTCAAATAAATGAGCATTGTGTTTTTAAAAAAGTTTTCCTGATGATCACCCAAATTGCAAATGAATCTTAGATATTTTTATTGCATGTTTATAAAATATCTCAAGATCGCTTTATCCATATGATACATCACTAACGTAATATTTCACAGGAGAAACAATGTTATTTTTATACATACAGTAAACCAACATGAAGATATATCCCCTATATCTGATAGATGTAAACACAGCAGATTTCCTTAAGTAACTTAGGAACTAGCAATTTCGTTGTATTCCGAGAGAAACAGTAAAAACTTGTTTGAGTCGTAAACCCTGGGGAAAATTGGTACCTCACGAGTACTATAAGTGCGGCCGTGAACAGCCTCAACTACGGACAGCTAAATTGAATTCATGTGATTGTGCGAACAAACTGATAACACCTTATTAAACACAGCCTTAAGTATATGTATATACCACAATATGACAGGTCTATTGAACTAAATATCATAATGATTTAATGAAAAAATGTTGATAATATTGTGGGATTACAAAGATTAGCTATTATTTCGTTGGATTCAAATGGACAAGGAAGGTAGCCATTAAGCGCCACCAATTATGACACACCATCAAACCATATATTATGTATTATACTCTTTATTTCATTCGAAAAAAACATTGAAATAAAGAGGATAGTATAGTAAAAGTCCATTAAGTGTAAGTATTACCACATCGGGACCAATTTGATGCGTAACTTAGGGGCGGATACGCAATTACCCTAATAAAGAAAAGCCATAGTAATCGAGAATGGACAGGGGGCCTAAGAGGACCCAATATTATATATTTTTGTGGGGAGATTCCTTTTGGGGATCGTAATTGTGTTTTTTTTTAAATATAGAATACCAGTTGCCTTCATTGTTTGAGCTAAAGAAAAAGAAGGTTTCTCCCAGCTAGGTTATTAGATTTCCTTAATACATTTACGCTGTTTTGGAAAACACAATATATTTTTTAAGATAATTGGTCATATCAATAAAACTAAATGGAGTATCATCTATTTTAGATGTCACTTATTATTTCAGATATTTATAGTAACAAATTTTGAGCCGATTATATCTAACAAAAAACTAAATAAACAATTAGCGCTAAGGATACAGGCTAAATAATACAAGTGTCTTATGACAAGTCATATCGAATAACCTGTGAAGCGAGGGCGTGCGTGTGTGAGAGGTCACTTTTGGCAACGCCTCGCACCGGTCACGCGATCAACGCACATCCAATTTTACAAATGACCGCCGCCACACACGTATGTTACAAAGTTAGCCAATCTCGAAACGGCGGCGCTGTTGTTCACTGTTCAATCGCTGATATACGGAGTAAGTATTGAGAAAGACATTAGTTCCAGTTTTAAACACCTACTTTGATATGTTTGTGGCTCTTGTACGGATGAACCAGTTGACAGTCCCTTCCGTCAAACATTCCACGCGCAGTCATGATGTTTATTTCATGCAACATGAAAATGTAGATTGATGTAAGTTGAGGTGATTGGTATATAAGATCGCAGTAGAATACCTACGAACAGGGTGTTTAATAAATAGATATGTATAGCAAAATGCTATAAATATAGCCCAATATATCGAACCTTTTCATAAAATTTAAGACTTAACTTCATTTTTTCAAATAGTATTAAGAGTTTCTAATCAACTCAGGAATATCCTTAAAATATAGAAAAATAAACATGTAATTTCGAGCCTTATGTTTTTGAATAGGTTCTTTATAGTGGGCTATTTACATATTTCATTAGCTTTTACATTTTGTTATATGTTTAGAATGAAAAAATAAAGAGGAAATGTGAAAGTATATAAACATATAAGTAGCAAATAGGAGCTACTTATATACAGGCTGCCCCATGTCTGCCCGTGGGTATCGTACGAGGCGATTAAGGGTTTCCGGGAGGTGGGCAGCGGCGCCTCCCGTGTTGACAACATAGTCCAAAATACAAACTGCGGTCACCAACCCGCCTGCCCAGCGTGGTGACTATGGGCAAATACCCCCCCTGGCAGTCTTGTGGCATGCCCTGGGGGAGGCCTTCGTCCAGCAGTGGACTGCAATAGGCTGATGATGATGAGAAGATTCTGTAGTTTTCGGGAACGTTAACGACCAAAAATCATTCTGTATAGGCAAATATGTATTATAAGTTTTAGCGACAGAGCCTCAGTACACCACGGGCAGGTTGACTTTGGGTCCTATGGTATTAGTCGAACCCACTTACTCTTATTTTCCTTAATTAATATATAAAATTTATGAAATAGGTATATTATTTTCTTTCCATAAAAATAATAAATACTAGATTCGCTTTGTATCGTAGCAGGTGACGTAGACATTCGTAGTTCGTAGTAGTGCTACGTGTTTTATCCTTCTGGGGCTCGGCGCCATTTGCAAACTGTAATAAATAATTTGCATGAAACATTTTTCTCTTTATATTATATTTCCTTTCATAGGATATAAGTTACATAGAACGACATGGATATGTGGTAATAACGACAATTTTTTTGCTATGTGAAAATCTCGCAGTCATTTTGTTATATAGTTATTCATATACTGAGCCTACCTGTCTATTATGTTCTTTTTATAGCAAGGCTATGTAAAGCTTACCTTTATGCGAAGGGCTTAACGCCATCTACTTAACGAAATGGAGTGCGACTAATGATGCATTGCTATTTATAAAAAAATAATCTACTTGAGGCATCTGTACGTGCATAGCTAAAGTGTCACTTACACCCTGTATTATTTATAGCTTAACGTAAACTGGTCACAAAAATAATGTCACCTGTCTAAAAACAGGTGAACCTTTAATACGAAATGTCGTGACGATGTCGTGTCGGTGTCATGTCGTCTAGTGGAAAAACGCCCAATGCTGTAGAGATAATCATTATAAAAGGTACACGTAATATGTTTTTTCCTAAAGCTGGTAGGTACGTCATACATTTTATTCGTATCCATGTATATTAATTTATCCAATTGAAACATAGTATACTCGTATATCTTGTTAAAATTCAAATCTGGAAATTAATTTAAATTAAGGCTTCGGCACCGGATGATTTAATTTACACTTATAGCTCGACATTAATGAATCCAATACGTCCTTCAGGACATAATTGAAAATGTCCTAATTATACATTATTATAATTATAAATATTATTAAGAATTGAAAAAAAAAATCCCCCTAGTGAGACTTGAACTCACGACCTCTCGCAACCGTGCTTTGCTCTAACCAACTGAGCTACCGGGTCAATTATCGAAATAAAATTAATTACATTAATTATTATAATTATCATTGCAGTAGTTATTACTCGCATGTACTAGTAGATATTATATATGTGAAAGTAACTCTGATTGTCTGTCGCGCTTTCACCTCAAAAACTACTGAACCGCGCTTGGAGAAACGACATCAGGCTACTTTTTATTTTGAGAAAATATTTTTATGCCGCAAAAACTACTGACTACCTATATTTAATTGAATTTTGTTTCTCTAATCTTTTGAAGTTAATTTGATTTTAATTGACTTTATCCATGGACTCAACAACAAACAGTCTAAAGCCACGAGAGATAGAATCTTGGATTTTTTAAAAAGAGTTTCAAAATAAAAATTTCAAAATATTTATCTTACAAAAAAGAGCTGTCCGTGCAATTCTAAACTTAGGGTCCAGGGTCACATTACGTGAGAAATTTAAAGAATTGAATTAGACTTTAGCTTCGAATTATATTTATGAAAATTTATTATACGTTCATAAGAATTTGATAAATTTAATAAAATTTGATGTGCACAAAATAAATAAAAGGTAAGAACAGATTTTGCTATGTGTCCCGTCTCCCAAAGCAGTAAATCATTCATGGGTCAATGTATACTTTTTACAACAAGCTTCCAGATCCTCAAAGGGCTACCTATCTGTAAATTTAAAAATATTGTGAAGAAAAAACTTTCATGAAAGAATATTATACAGTATTAGAATATTTAAATGATACGCATGGAAGTGAATTGTTCTAGCATCCCCAAGTTACGCAATCAGTTTTCTTTTATATTTAGCTTAGTAGGTATAGTTAATATGTGTTGGTGAATTGACCAGAAGCGCTATAGTGTATATGCGTGACTTCTTCATTCTAATGTTATTACCAGCTATAGGTATTATATATTTAAGTTCTGAATGACACGTTGCTCTTCTTTAATTTTACCGTCGACTTGTACTATGTACACAAATATAACTTTTTTATATTTTATAGTTTAGTAGATACTTATTTGACATTACTTGTACTCTTGTACACATTTTATTTTTATTTATACAATTTTTTGACATGGACCTTCTCTTTGTGTAAGTGGGTATGTAATTTATATGAATTTAAATTAATTATGTTATGATAATTGAATTTATACACACTAAATGAGTTAAGTTTACTATCTGATATCTTATCCAATTAATTCTTTTGTTAATTGTTACTTATTTTACTGTGTCGCTGGGAGTTTTCTTGCTATTTCTTCTTCAAGCAGTGACACTTCCTGAGATAGTGTAACAGTAATAGTATAATCATGCGGTGTGTCAGACCTAATGTTGGTTTTGCCATAAAGGAGAACTGTGTAGCAGCTCTTCTGGATTTATCTTTAGGCGACCTTAACTCTTATTCTCCACGTTGGTGGCATTAGCCCCGAATCGCTAACTTAGCCTGACAGACCTAACAAATCGCACCTTGGGATGGTGACGTTGCCAAAGCAAAAGCTTTGCGATTTATTTATTTTTGGGTTGTTTAAATTCACCTCCTTTTTTGTTTGGTAGCGGTTTCATTTTTGGGATGCGAACATAGAAAGTTTAATTAGACAATAAAAAGTTAAGCTTTCATTTGAATAAAATTTTATAAGAGTTGTCATTTAATAAAGGATTTTCTAAAATGTTACCCCTAAGAGTGGGAAAACAAAGTTTACTCGAATAAAGTCGTGGGCGTAAAGCTAGTTGTTAAACTGCGTCTTTGACATTTCCATCGTGAAAGTTGGAAGCCGTTATAATCGATGTAGAGCGATATCTCACTGGTGATTTACAAGTTCATAAACTGAAAAACATGTCAAGCGTTATTAGGGGTCACTTAAAACTTGATATTTTATAAATGCCTCAATTAAAACGGAACAAAATCTAAGCAACTACAATTGCTTAGTAAATTAGATTAAACCAATGATGTGAAGGATTAAACCAATACCTTAATTTAGATAGGTAAGAGTAGTGTAAGAATTAAATCCCGATTACCTATCTGTGCTAGCAATATATCAAAGCATGCTTTCCTAAGCAGGTTAGCATGTAAATGAGTGCAAAGCAGTTACTCAACTTGTGACGTGTAAAACGTAGAACCCGCCTAATTTATGCATGCCTGGTAATTTTAGTGCATACAAATATTTTGATAACTAATTTCTACGTAATAATGTAAACAGTTATTAATTACTTAATGTAGTATATGTCAAATAGTTATTAATGACCAATTAAAATACTATTATAGAGAAAAAAGGGTACTTATGATTTTTTGATTCGGAATTATTAAAATTTTGTATGATTTTTTTTTTAGATTAAATCTGAGATATTCAAAAAATCTGCCAGGATTTATATAATTGTATGTGAATAAGTACTTGCATATGTATATAGAGTATAAATTAAGGCAAGAGGTGCATTGTAATAGTGAGGATCGTAAAACCTGCTGCGCTTGATATAAATAAAATAAAATAAATAAATAAATATTCATACCATAATAATACCTATCTACCTACATTATATACCTAAATAAGAACCCTAAAAAAGATTACCTACCTCCCTTAGTTAATTTAACCATGTGGATTGCACTTTTCTCTAGTTCGCTTTCTAATTCTTACCAAAGCGCAATTTGAAAACTAAATTGAAGAAAAGTTTTAAGTTAGGGGTTAGCTAGCTTCATGTTTACTTTTATTCCAGAACGATCTAAAAAGGTTATCACACATTTAACTCGCATAATGATAAAAAAACAGCCATATACTCGCGGAAAAACTTCGGGGGAACGATACCAGATAACGTTAAACCGTAATTTATATTCTCCTTTTACTCCTCCATGAATTGTGGATAATAATGACTTATTTTTACGATACAACAGGCGTTTCTATAAAAAACACAATCTCGACCCGTGATGATAAACGTACCAATTTCAATTTATCGCACCTACGGCATGTTATGGGCAATAGAGGCGACGGGCATCGTAACTTGTACGTTTATGTCGTATTTCACGTAGTACGTGGTAATGGCTCACGTACGTGGCCGGTTCTGCCGTGACATTCATGGGTGTAATAGGTTTGTACGT
Organism: Carposina sasakii; assembly: GCA_014607495.2. Classification (NCBI taxonomy): domain Eukaryota; kingdom Metazoa; phylum Arthropoda; class Insecta; order Lepidoptera; family Carposinidae; genus Carposina; species Carposina sasakii. The sequence continues at coordinate 7,250,142 of CP053159.1, read as the reverse complement.
TTACTAACTCAAATTGTATTACAGCTTCAAAATTTCCTACAGAGGTCATGATAGACTCCTATATCCTCAATAGGTCAGTGCCCCTATGAAAGTGTAGGAGTTTCATTATTTTATAAATATGTGCCTGTATCATTTCTCCTGGATGATGTATCTCACATTCGGATTGTACAAGTCCAGTTTTTTTGTATGCTTCTTACCTAAAATCATCTTTATATATAAAAATCTTCTGTTCGTATGTTTTTAATGGATTTCCTCTGCCTGATGAAATTTTGTGTGTGTGTGTTAGTGGGTTCTAGAATAGTTTAGACTTACGATTCGGTAATTTCTCCTGGATTTAGTTTACCGAATTGTGAAGCTAAACCATGTATCTCACATGGTCCAGCCGTTTAGAAGGAGTTTTTTATTTTTTTATTTATTTAACAAAAATCCACAGATTGTATAGGGAGTTCAATTAAAACCACACAAAAAGAAGATTTATATTGTTTTTAGTTAGAACTTTTTTGGGATCCGGCAGACTGCGGTGCATGGAGTTAAAGAATATCATACCATGCGTCTGTAATGGTTTTACCAGAAATTTTGACAAATTGTTTGTGTGTGTTCAAGTAGGCAACTCACAATTCGGTCAACTGAATTGTGAACTCCGTCTGCGTGGACTGAGCCTTCCTATTTGAACATACACGAAAAACATAAGGATAGAAGGAGTTCAATCACAACACACTTACAAATTTGTATTGTTGTTGAAAATCCGGCAACTGCGCTGTAGCCGCTCTGTGTCGATCATAAGGATAATAGTTTCTTACGCCCGGTAATCTTAATCGGAAATTCACATCTTCTCTTCGTGTGTTTGTAATTAGTTCTTCTAAAACGGCTGTAATGAGTGGGTTCATTTTGTCATTCGGTCAATTAGCAATGTTTTTATAACGGTATTTACGCTTTTATAAAGCGTGGGACAGCATGTTAACTAGTCTACTTATAAAATCATTCACACTATTGTAATGATTTCCGTCCGCGTGGACTGCAGAAAAAACAAAATGTCGCAATTATCTGAGATGAAAACATTTTCCCGGGATAAAAAGTAGCCTACATGTTAAGTGGGACCTGTCACAATATATTCCTGAAAACTGCATCGAAATCGGTCCAGCCGTTTTCGAGATTAGCGTGCACAAACATCGGACCGTTACAATTTTATTATACAGGATGATTTTTGGTCGTCAACGTTCCCGAAAACTACGGAATCTCCTCATCATCACGATCATTTTTCTCCATGGAAGCATACCTGGGAAGTGTCTGGTTTCCAAAATATTAGGGTCCAAAGTTGAGTAAATAGACTGCGTTTTTCTGCATAAATGCTCATAGACGCGCGTAGCAGGATTTTTTCACGAAAAATAATTAATATCTGTCTATAAAAAAACTAACATAAACACTAGACACTATAAATTTCGCACGATCTAAGAATTTAAATTAAAAAAAAAAAATTAAAAAAATCCCAGCATTTTTTTTGGCATAAACTTACTTTATTTCATGTATAGAATACGTACCCTTCGTTAAAGGTGGCCACAAAAAAACATCCTGTATGTATAGAATAGAAGATATACAGGGTGTTTTTTTGTGGCCACCTTTAACGAAGGGTACGTACTCTATACATGAAATAAAGTAAGTTTATGCCAAAAAAAATGCTGGGAAAAAAAAAAAATTAAATTCCTTGGTCGTGCGAAATTTATAGTGTCTAGTGTTTATGTTAGTTTTTTTATAGACAGATATTAATTATTTTTCGTGAAAAGATCCTGCCACGCGCGTCTATGTGCATTTATGCAGAAAAACGCAGTCTATTTACTCAACTTTGGACCCTAATATTTTGGAAACCAGACACTTCCCAGGTATGCTTCCATGGAGAAAAATTATCGTGATGATGAGGAGATTCCGTAGTTTTCGGGAACGTTGACGACCAAAAATCATCCTGTATACTCGCTCATTGAGAAAATTGGTACCTAGTACCTAATACAACGATGATCTATATTTGTTTATAGACCCATGTTATAAACGATATGAAGACACAAATAACTACCAAAACCTTATTGTTTCAATAATTTGTGAGATGGGTCAGACAGATATGATAATCAATATTAAAATGTTTTGTTGGTGGAAATGTCGTAGATTATAATTTATGAAACTTAATGAATTGGGTCAAAAAATTTTGCAAATCGGTACTGTGAAGTTTTCAACATGTTATATAAATCAATCAAACCCATAGTCCACGTCAGTAATTTTAATTATTTTACCCAATAAATTTTACCCCATTGTAATTTATTAGTTATCGACGTGAACTATGGGTTTGACATGCACAAAATAGTACGAGTAGTTCTAATCATATACAGGGTGTTTGTGACAGCCAGTAAAATTTTGATACCATGACTTCAGGCCATGATTCTTAGGTGGAAGACACTGAAAATTTTCGCAGGAAAATTCCAAAATTTTCCGTCATATTTTCAGAAAAAAAATTGTATAGTTCGTTTAATTGGGCCTTAGATAATGACTTGAAAATAATTTTTTTACCAAACACAATTTAAAAAAAAAGGTGCTCTCAAAAAAGTTAAAAAATCTGATCAACCCTAATGGAGAGTCAAAAGTGATCCAAAAAAGCAATGTGTCACAGAATAACCAATAAGCCCATTTAATTAGTCACAGGATTGCCCAATACAATGGGCGCGAAGAGCAAAGATTACCGATAATAAAATAAAAAATACATTTCCTGCGAGTAACAATGTCGTATAACTCAACACAAAGGTACTTGTTCAGCATTTAAGTAAGTATTTGCCTGGCTGTCACCCACACCCTGTATGTATTTTGAATAAAAAAATAAAAATTAGATTTATTAGCCTAATGAATGGTCAACGTACGCTGAATGTATCTTCTTGGAAAATATGAATCGAAACAGAGCTCCGTTAATTATTCCTATTCTTTTTTCGGCAAACTGAGAGCTTCGTTAGTGAGCTAGAAACGTCAGACCCAAACAGAGCCGTGCAGATTACCTCATCTTTTGTCTTACTCGGCACAATAGATTCTAACTTGGGCATAGATATAAATAGCCTGGACTTAATTTAATTAACTTAAGTTCATTATTGACAAGCGATAAGGCCGAAACGACCATTTAAAAAAAAACTTTTTTAAACAAAAATGGGCCCTGTCTACCTGTCGGGCCGAGTGTCTTATAAACTTTTATAGCTAAACAGTTGAAGTTTCACAAATGACGTAGGAGTATAGTTATTTCTATTGTCGCTATAATAACAAGTACTAATACAGAATACTCGTAATAGGGGAATATTTAAAGGGAGCTCCCATACAATAGACGTAGATTTTTGATAGTACATAAATGATACAGAACCCTTCGTGCGCGAGTCTGACACTCACTCGGCTAGTTTTTATATTTAGTTTTGCATGATGTTTGCGAATCACACTTAAAAATTATGAATTAACATTGCAGCACGGAACTTATGGCACGAAAGGTCTATAAGTGTTTGCTTTGGAATGCATTTTAATTACTTGAGTCACGTGTAGAATATGTAAACCCTTATGAGGCATTGTAATCACAACTCTGCATTGGCTTCGACGTGCTAAAAAGCTTTCAGAATTTAGTCACAATATTCAAAAGATCTGACAGCTACCGTTTCATTATGTATAGTCAATGTATGTTAGTGTGTATAAATTGATCGCTCACTGAGTTTTAAATAAATTTATTCAAGAGCCCGTTATCACTAAAAAGGCTAGGAGTGTGCAAATCCCATCCCTATTTTTATCGGTTAGCATACTAAGCTCGATATCGTAAGGAGTGGCCTCGGGAACAATTAACAACTAACTTGCGACCAGTAACGAATTCAATGGGAGACGACCTACGGCGAATTTTAATACTAGAGATCATAAAGAAACTCGGATTTTTAAAATTCCAAATCTGAATTTTAGTATGAAAACAATGGAACATTGAATCTGAAAGAAATATGCCAAGAATCTTTCGAGATCGGTTATTGAATTGGCTGTTAGTCATTCTAAATAGGTATAATATAACATAAGCTGTCACTTTGCTATCCTTAATATAGGCTAAGATATAAACCCCTTCAATTCCCAGACCTATCCAGCACAAATGTCTAAGAACAATATATGTTTGTGCCGTTTTCTCATCCATTTTATATCCACGGTAGCTACGGCTATCCCGAACCCAACCAATAAATAACTTGCTGTGGGGCATTTCTTTTTATTTTCGGGAAGCACCGATCGGACCCGTCCCCTCTCAAACGAAAAAACTTTTGCATTTAACAATACAATTTGTTGTAGCCAGTAATTGTGTTTGGAAACCGCATTTGAGCCGGAAAGTTATTTATCGAAATGGCCGCGGTTAATCCGCGTGAATTGTTCGTAATTTTATTAAGGTTATGGCAGAAACACGCTTGTTTTCAAATATTTTATTTGAATTGTTGGCGTGTTCGAGTAAAGCCTGTTTAAGCCATAGCAATAATCATGGTGGGATTTTATTTATTTTGTGTTTTTATTAAATTTACAAATATAGAATCATAAATATACACGTTTGTGTTCCCAATAGTGGGGTACCCCAGCTCCAGCGGTGATACCCTTCCAAGCGGGAGGCGTAAGTTCGATCCCTGTCACAGGCCTGTACCAATGAATTTATTTAATGTACAGATTTTAATGTTGTAAAATTTTCACTTAGCTCGTGCCTCGGAAAGGAGGTTAGACCGTTGGTCCTGCGCCTGATCTCTCTCCGGTCGTGTCGGCTTTCCGTCCCATCTGACTATGAGAGTAACGGAATAGAGAGTGCATCTGTGTTTGCGCACACACTTGTGCACTATAATATCTCCTGCGTACCTGGCTAATCTCCGGAGAGATTGGTCGCCTTGGCCGAAATACGGTCGGAGATCATCATCAGTGGGGTACCCAGCCAGAACTTACTTAGCTTAATGTATATGTAGGAACTCGAAGGAGATCAGTGACAAGTTGCTAGCTTTTAATTTAGAAGATAATTTAGTACACATGATGTTTGGATGAATGGGTTGAAAATTGGTGTATTGCATTCAATAAGTATATCATCGCAACAATAGGATTGAAATGAACCACTGTGAAGATCAAGTTTGTTAAATTTTAAAATTAAATTAACCCAGTTGTTTTTAAACTTGGCTAACTAAATGTTCTAGCATCTAAAATGTTTATAAGGTGATGATAGCCTGAGAATTTTCAGCAATCAAATAGGGCAAAGATATTACGTCATACGCCATACCTATTCACGCCCATTAACCCTAAAGAGGTTGGGCTCAAGTGTGCAAATTACACACCTATTTTCAATAACTGCAATGCTTTGTTTCCTCACACCGATATATTTTGTTACTAGTGTGTCAGCATTGTATTCACTTTGTTATTGTGTGGAGTATTTTTAAAATATTTAGCCCTTCGTAGTTTTTAAAGTAAATTTTTATGACATTCCAAAGCTAAAATTTCAAGTAAGTAGTCTACAGAACTACGTTGATTAAGGTCTCCTATAATATTTTTTCTCATATATCTTCCATGTACAGACAGCGATCCGTTACATTTTTATTATGTGATATAAATTTCTAGAAAAGTTAGGAATGAAAATTTGTTTCTCACCACTGTAATAGGCAGTAGCTATCTATCTTACCGAACATGTTGTATAATTTATTATATTAAATCTTCAGCAAGGACAATCACTTAAAATACTGATCTTGTTGATTAAATAAATATTTTCAGCAGGTTATTAAATAATAATATTGAATAAATAGATCTGATGTGAAGTTTTCAATTACTTTAAAGCAATATTAGTACATATTCAAAAAGTTCTATGATTTTACATTTATGTTACCTAATAGGTATAGACAAGTAAAGACATACCTACTTATTTAGTTTTACTAAGTAATAAAAAATATAATTTTAAACAGCAACCTATCCTAGCAATTAATAAATTAAACTGAAAAATAACGAAAATTTAATGGAGTCATCAAACCTTACAGGATTGTGCAGAGATTTGGAGGATTATGCAGCCACCCTTTTAAATTAACCCATTTAGTTTCGGCACTTTGTACACAAAAACTCAATTTGTGTTTCACTTCCGGTTATTTTTTCACTTTAGAACATATTCATTTCACTGTCTTAAAATACTTTAAAAAAAATTTAATATTTTTATTTCGGACAGGCTATGATATTAAAGTTATGCAGCCCTGTAACCCCACTTGTTGAGGGTCGCGCGCTGGTCGGTCTCAACGTTCGCGCGCTCGCCGGAGCATGAGCGACTGCGCTTTGCGCTCATTCATTGGACAAGCGGCGCGTACTACGTTACTGAAACTCGAATTTAAGTCGAAATTTCATTGGGCGAACTGCTGTACCTATACAAAATACTTTAAGGTTAGGCGCCATTCATTTATGACGTAAGACTATCGTCGCTAGACTATGACCCCCTCCCCCCTATACTAAGAAAAAAAAATAGGAATAAGCCGACCCCTTTGATACATAATAAAACATGGTCCGGGGGGTCCGCCCCTAAATCGTCTAACTAACGTAAATGAATGGCGCCTTAGATGTTACAATAAATTTTCTATATGGCTATTCAGTGTTTTTTTCGTAGTTTTAAATAGATATTTAATAGCTAAATGAAGGTATTTGTATTTTTTTCATGTTTCAGTAACTGTTATCTATAATTTTGTTTTAATTTTAAATTAATCTATTATTAGTTTATTTGATGATCGCATTTCTGAAAACCTATTTATGTACGGTTACTATTATTTATGGTATGTTGTATGAAGTTAGATCGACATGTGTCTCTACATTTCGAAAACCTATGGTAGGGTTTTAGACGCGGCGTGTAGGTGTGATTATGATATTTTCAGAGGTCTGCTCCTTCTTCGTCCGCACTGAGTATCTATCTACGTAAATGGAATTTGGTCGACTATGAAAGTTTTATTGTAAAAGTTACAAATTAAGTTTACGTAACTAGACCGCTAGCACAAATAATATATATATTTTTTAAATTTTCCGATTTAATTCGTAGTAATTGCCGTTGTCTTATTAAATGTCAGTTGTAATTCATTGCATATATAAATTTTACCAAGAAAGATTAATCTTTCATCCTGAAAGGGGAATATTTCGTAGAAGTCTTTTGATAAAAGTGCTTTGAGTAGGTTGCTTTGTATGACCTATAGGTAAGTATAGGTAGATAGCTTGTGCCTACAGTTTTGTACTTACCAATTTAATGTCACCCACGTAGAGTTACGTCATCTACGTACAACAAGCTATAGTACAAAAATAGACATCAAACGAAATTGAAATATGGTTTATCAACATTGATTAATTCTAGTGATAAGGCATGATGAATAAATGTATAGGTATTACTTACTGGGAACTTTCTCATTTTCATATAAGTTTCGAGATTATTTATGCCATTTTGGTTAACATTTATATATATTCTAGATACTTTGTAAATTATTATTAAACTACACAATATTACCAGGGAAAATAATGAACAAACATACTCGTAAATAAGAGGACTAGATGTACCTAACCAGCTTCTTTTAACGTTCATACTAAACTCTTCAAGGTTAATTTGCTGAAGCGAGTCAACGAGTTTTTAGCATAAAGAGAGCTATCTCCCCTTTTGGCTAAATTTTCTAGCTAAAACATAGCACACTAGCATGACTGGATAAAAACAAACATCTACGGCTAGTAGGGGCGCCAAATTTGTCTAATTACTTCACCGTAATATAAGTCCACCTATTTCTTCAAAGGTACCGTTTCGTGTGCGTTTCAGATAAAATTTTTTACAGAATTGAGGGTTAGGCCCTTTCATCCCGTTACGTCCGGAGTTACACTCACTGCTGGAGTCAGACAAAGGGCTCAGCTAATAGGCCTTTCACTTCGACGCAGCTCCGGAACATGATTTATTGCGCCCGCCGCCCTGTAATCGTTATCGTGTAACAGTTCCATACAGAACGCGATCCGTTGCTAAAAGCGAACCCCGTATCACTGACTTTGTCACTGAATTTTACACCTTAACACTTTAATTTTGCGCTTATTGTTGTCAATCACGGCTCCGTTTCGCTTAAAATATTTTGCCGGCACATATACGAGTAAGTATATAGGTAAAAGGGAAATTCGATTAGGCCAAACGAGATTTATTGACTTCAACAATGGATACCGGATGTGTAATTTGGGAATTATATGCTAGATAATATAAAAAAAAATAGGTAAGTAACCTTCAAACCAATCTGTTTTTACAGTACCTATTAGCACCTGCCTTTTATAGGTGTAGGAATAGCACTACTCCATTTCTGCCCGTCAGAAAAAATTCCCCTTGTGGGGAGGTTGGTGACATAGTAGTAGCTCTGCCTTCCAAACTAGGATAGCATGGATTTCAGATACCATAACCGTTAGTACCTACAGGATGTTACAAAAGGGGTATGTTAATCGAATGCTATGAAGTTAGACGATTAAGCAGTAAGTACAGGGAAAAGGTGGTAATGTGACCCACGCAGGTAATGTGACCCCCTTAAATATTAGATAGTTCCCACAAGGCCATCTATTATCATTTTGGAGCAAAAGGACCATTTCAGTACTACTAATTTAGAACACTTCAAATTCGTTAAGGGCGGTTACGTTCGTTTGTCATTGGAACAAGTCGAAATTCGTACCCGCCTAGCTTATTTTGTGAGTTGTCTTTGTGACTATGTCTTCTACAGGGTTTATAAGGAAAATATACATTTATAACAATTTAAAATGGATTCAAGTTTTTTATTTTTTTATAAAAAAAAGCCCCAGGTGGCCAAATTACCCTCAGTTGTTATTAAAATTCTTACCTTTTATATCCTGTGAGATAACATTTGAGTTCGCCCAGCAATATTATTAATTGAGTCCATTGAACCATTCTAAACATAAATAATAGATCATGACATCTTATATCTAGGTCATATGCAGTGTGCTTTGTCGTCCATACTCGGATAATTCACGTAGAGGTGTAGAGAATACATCACACCGCGTAGAGTGTCAACTCGCTTTGTTCGATTAATCCTGTCCCGGCGTAGGGATTCATTCTAAACGTTTAACGGCCCCCTGGATACCTAATTTGCAATAGAAAAGCCGAAGCAAAGCGATAGCGAAAATTGTACAATATTCGCCTTGAAATGTCAAAGTTCCTTTAAAATTCATTTTACGTAATAGGAATTTGACAAGCAATCAGGCGATTTTTGTACAATTTTCGCTATGGCTTTGCTTTTGCTAGTTAGGTAATAAGGGGGCGGATTCTATTTTCTAGATATGTATTTACAATTGCGGAGGCTAAATAGCTTATAATACAACCTAATTAGAATGGCACGGAAACGTTTCCTATTGGATTTGTTACCGGTAGCTAGATTGTTGTATTTGTGCCCGAAAAGCGGCAGTAGACACACCCCTTACCACGTGATACTTAATAGGTTAACTAGTGAAAAGTGGGTGTGTAATTTGCACACTTCTGCCCAACCTCATCGGGGGATAATGGGCGTGCCTATACAGGATGTAAAAACACGTTGTTTTTTTAAATACATCGTATTTTTTGCAAGGTTACGATTATTTGTATTCTTTATTCTTTATTGCACATACACAAAAAGAAATATGGCATACAACATTTTTTCTATGGAAGCGACAAAAAAATTATGAATAAAAATCATTTTATTGCAAGCAATGTTTCGTTTGATGCGAAAAGTGCAAATTTACCTATAAAACTAACATTTTGACATGGTATCTTTGAAAAAATGGTTTGTTAACCGATTCCAGGTGGATTTATGTAAAAAAAATGCTAATATGTATAACTAATGTAACTATGGACCTCGATATCTCGGAAACCCATGGTTTCCCAGGGGTGCTTCCATAGAAAAAAAATGATCGTGATGTTACAAAGAATACGAGGTATTAAAAGAACAACGTTGTCTTTTTACACCCGGTATGTACCTATATGTTGTATGCATGTAAAATGGTGGTGGGGCCGAAATCCATCTTAATCCTGTGTTAATAGTTAGCAAGGTCCATTTCGAATATATACGAATGCCGTTTAGTTTTACAATGATTTAGTTCATTTTTCGACCTTTGGGATTTCAGTTTTTAACTTAAAGACAGAAATAAAAAATGTTTCCTAGGTAAGTACTTATAGCTGACTATAGCTACGTAAATTATACTTAAAAAACATCCAAGTTATGAAGGTGTAACTGCGCCTATATAATTTATGCCTCAAAATTACTTAATAAACTTAATCTCTCTTTACATGTATCGGATAAAAATTTTACGAAGAGCAATCGTGGATGGAGTACCCAGATAAATCAAGAAAGTTGTACGAGTGGTATCAGGATATTACATACCTACTTTCATGTATTGTAACGTAGTCCTAGTCTCATACTAAAATCTTTAATTTTTGTATTGCAGGTACCTACGAGTACCTACTAAGCGACGGTACCTATATATTTATATATAAATATATACATAGAACTTGAAACATCCATAGCTCGAAAACAAATGTCGATATTCTACGTATCTATCAATGTTTGTACCTATCGGGTGCTGTTCAACCCAGGACCTATGGCACGGCAGGACAACTACGCCAATCGATCATCATATTATGTGCTCTTGCTGTAGCCCTCGAGAGCTAGAAATACGGGCCCTCGATATATTATATCTAAAATACCCCCCATGGCAGTCTTGTGACGTGCCCCGGAGGAGGCCTACGTCCAGCAGTGGACTGTAAATAGGCTGATGATGATGATGATGAATATGTCTATAAAAATACCTGAAAATAAAAAAGACATTTGAACAGCTGAAATCAACAGCACTTTTGCTTAGATACTCGTATCAACAGTAACTGCCAACGCTCTGGGCAGAATATGGAGGGGTAGGAAAAAATTAGACTTGAATGTTCAGTGCTGGTGATATTGTAGCTACGTAGACACTATTAATGATCAGCTGATCATAAATCCGCCATTTTGGTTTTAGGTTTTTGTATGGAGAAATAAGTCTAATGTAGAGATAATATATCAAGAGACGTGAGAATCGGGGCCCAGTGCTACTGTTGAGAGTGTATACCCACCATTACTATAAAGCCATGTCTATTGCCAGCCATAAGTATGAGTATAAGGGTGATACAGCACTTTACACAATCTCATTTAGGGGTCATAAATCCTACTTTAATACATTAAATTATAAATGGTATTGCACATTATTCTTTCCGTTTTGGAGCCATGTAATAAATTTCTTCACCTCCTTATGATTATAGACTGCGACATTGTGCTTTATGAAAAATGTCCATTTTGTTAGTAGGTAGGTTAATATGGTATTAATGGGTAACCATAACGAGCAGTACCTATCTATATAGGTACAATATGTATAGACATTTAAAAGAAATCAGTATCTTAACAAACAAAAAACTTGCAACTCCAACTTTTATGCCATAAGTTAAAGTATTTTGTTTTACCGAAAATTAACAATAGGTAATAAGATACCATACAATCCTATGTGATCATGTTATGTAGGTTTAACCTGATAAGGTTGACTTTTCTTTGTTGCCAGTACCTATATTACGGTAATAATTTAACTACTGCGACACGTAAGGGTATCAAATCCATAAAGATATAGGTAATTAAGACAGCCCTTCTAAATAGCATTATCAACTTGTACATGACAATTGCTAATGGCCTAGTAGAAATCAAAAGGGCTTCCCGGTAATGTTTAAATGCTGTATTTGAATCAAACGCTGTATTTTTCACGTTAATGGAAGGCAGTGAGTCTGATGAACCATTAATTTTATTATCCGGCCAAATGACGGCGCATAAACCCCTGCCTAACCCAATCCCTATTAATATTGTAATGGAATAAAACGAGCAGTCAGTAAAAGGTATTAATTATGGAGATTTTACAAGGAAAGACACAAATATATTTTTTTCACCGCTTGTTTGTGATCAATTCTGGATGATACTTTCGTGCTATTTCTGATGAGGATGTGATAACTGTTTTCTGTACTCCATTTTAATTACTTAACATGGCATACCCGTTTAGTTAGACCCTGTATAACAAAGTAACAATGATTCGGTGCAAAAATATGCCACCAATATGAAGTTTAACTAGTATGCAATATATATTACAAGCGCAATTGTTATTACTGGTATAAAATTTTGCTGTCAAATGTACGACAAAATATTCTAAAATTATTCATTAATTTTAACACAAATAATATGTACTAAAATAACATTGTGAGTTTTAATAATATTTTATTGGTGTCCGTAAATATGGTTAATCCATGTATTTTTAATCATGTCAGCAGCTTTTTCGGCGATCATTATTGCAGGCGCGTTGGTGTGGGCGGCCGTTGTGCGTGGTATGATGCTGGAGTCGACCACTCGTAGACCGTCCACGCCATATACTCTCAACTCAGGGTCTACAACAGCGTCCTGGTCATTCGGAGGACCCATTTTACATGTCCCGATCTGGTGGTGCAGACTGACCATCATAGTCCTCACAGCACATTCCCAGTATGCTTCAGACCCTGGACTGTGCATTTTGCACTGAGGATACTCAGCCATGTGTAATTGGGCTCCATACTTCTTAAAAGGTTGTGACTCTCCTAATTTTATTACATAGTTTATTGCTGCAATCATGGTCTTCATATCATCTGGGTCAGTTAAATAATTAGAAACCAGTTTCGGATGTGAAGTTGGATTCTTGTCTCGCAGATCTAAATACCCTCTGGATTTAGGATGTAATAACATAGGTACTGCAGACCAGGTATCAACTCCACTTAAGGAACCAAATGCAGTATAATAAGTTTTGTCCGTTATTTTCCAACTTTTCCTGAAAGCACCTCCGGAGTCCAATGTTAATGATGCACCTAAACTTATCAGTTCGATATCGGGAACATTCTCAGAGTCATCAGATTCTGACGTTTTAATATATCCAATACCTTCAACTGTTCCAGGAGTTGTCAAAAGGCCTTCACCAAATTGCAACCACTGCATTAAGTTGGGTAAAGTTGCAATCTTAGGTTCTAACAAACTAGCATTCGTTGTATTCAACCTAAAAACAACTCCTGGGAAACAAATATGATCGTAGAGAGTTTTGCCTACTGGTGAGTCATGGATAAGTCGGATACCTAGAGATTCCAATGTGTCTTTGGGGCCTACACCCGACAACATAAGTAGTTGTGGTGATGCTATTGGCCCAGCTGATAAAATTACCTCTCTTCTACTACGAACAGTATGACTTATACCATTCTTAGTATATTGCACACCATACGCTCGCTTAGTTTGAGGCTCTATTAGGACTTTAGTTGCCGTGGCCTCTGTTAATATATGAAGATTCTTCCTTCGTTTGTGCGGGTGGAGGAATGCCTTGGCTGTACTCATTCGGTGACCCCTGTTGGTAGTAGTTTGAACATAACCAAACCCAAGCTTGTCTGGTGAATTGTAGTCAATTGTGGGATGACCAAAAAGCCTTCCAGCTTCTAAAAATGATTCTATGAGGCCAGTTCTGTAAATAAAAGAAATATCCTTAGCTTGTTTTCTTTGTCAGTGTATGCAAAAGCTTTATGTTGGCTATAAATTATACCTAGTTGTTTTTATTCAAGTAGGCGTTCAGTAGTGGGTAAAACTCACCTAAATGGAACATTCTCGACTGTTAATTCTCCATCTCGACCACGGTAAGGGGCATTTCTGTACTTTTTTACCTCAGACTTTTCGGACTTTATGTAATACGGCAAAATTTCTTCGTAACTCCTGAAATATTAAAATGTTGTACTTGGCGTCAAATTGTACTGAAAAATTAAAGGTGAACGTTTTATTTTCTGAAAGGTACATAATAAAATGTACTTAAAAATAAGTTACCAACTTGCCATAGTTGAATTTTATTTGCATTCAAAAATGTGAATAATTACTTCTCATTAGTCTACTACGATAAAACCAAAAGGCAGAGTAATAATTTTATTTATTAAAGTCTATAATATGTATTGTTTTTGTCTTTACGTGTGCTTTTACATTACGAAATTTCTGGAACCCAAATTGTGTCTCTCCAAAACTCATAGTATTCGAAACGCCTAGCCGTTTTGTAATACAGCGTGTGCCTTCGACATAAATACAGTAAATATGTATAGTAAAAATAATGATGCATATTTGTAATTTACATACATACATGCATACATACATACATATAATCACTCCTTTATCCCTTACGGGGTAGGCAATTAATTTGTAATTTAGATGTAGATAAGTAAAGAATTAATTGAAAGTTATAATAAGATGTAATATTTATGTCCTGTAAATATTTCAAATAAATAAATATATCTCACCAGCCATAGTTGCCATCTGCAGCTATTCTGTCCCAATCTTGTGGCCTGCCCCTGGTGTAAATCATGAAGTTTGTGACACTAGTACCGCCCAGTGCCTTGCCTCTAGGCCAGTAGCAGCGCTGGTCCTCACTCCCTAGAGAATAGGATACGTCAATACATTAGTCGGTGATAAATTAATTACTTTTAATTAATTATTATTAAATTAATTAATAAATTACTAAATACACAAACTTTACAACACATTAACCTAGTACCGCACTAAGTTCGCTAAAGTTTTGAATCGCAGGTATGGAAAATACTTAACAACGATATATCGATATATATATGATACATAGAACCTTTTATACAGGATGTGAGTGACAACCAGGTAAATATTGATATACTGACTTTAGACTATATTCTGAGGCGGAAACCACTGAAAATTTTCGCAGGAACATTCCTATAATTCTCCGCATTTTATATTTTGAAATGTTATTGCGTAAGAAAGCGATTTATAATAAAATTAATTTCAGGAAAATAAAGAATAATTTGAGACTTATGCACCTGTGTGCTTTCTAAATTATTGCTTTCGCGTGATATTAACATTGCTTTATTAGGCCAATGGGAACAACGGGTATACAGGCTCTTTCCTGTTCCTGCCATTATCATCTACATTATTATAGGTGTTTTCAAAGATCATTTAAGTGGAAAGTGCATTGAGTTAGAACGAACTTAACGGCTTTAAATTAGATATTTATGCGTTCGTTCACTGACTGTACACACTTACATTTAATGCTCTATTTGTCTCTTAAAGAATGAATCTTTAAAAATTTATTAAGAGTCACACATATTCATTTCAAAGCACATTCCACTCTATGGAAATCTAAAACCAAGCTAAAAATCAGTGAACAGCTTCATAGAATCGACAAGGAAGGCTGTAAGTATCCGACAGATAATATTTCTATAGTAAATACTGTGTGTAAACAAATGTGTGTATTATGTTTGAAATGTAAATAAGTATAACAATTGTGTAATCTACACTAATATTATAAGAGGAAAACTTTGTTTGTTTGGTTGTAATGAATAGGCTCCGAAACTACTGGACCGATTTCAAAAATTCTTTCACCGTTAGAATCCTTATTGGACCTGGATGAACATAGGCTATAAGAATTTCCCGGTATTCCCACGGGAAGGCGACCAACGGGAATTTAATTTTTTTTACGAAAACCGCTATACATATGAAGCTGAAATCGGGCATATATGTTCATTGGAGACAACGAGGAAGGACTAAAAACGGATTTCCCGAAATTCCCACGGGAAGGGGACCAACGAGAGTTGCAAATTTTTACGAAAACCGCTGTACCTACATATGTAGTTGTAGCTATGTATTGATATGTACCGAAGCGCTATCATGTGGTTCTATCGGCCCTTGGTGCTCTGCCTACCCCGTAAGAGATAAAGGCGTGATTATATGTATGTATGTATGTACCGAAGCGAAGCGAGGGCGGGCCACTAGTAATATAAATAAAGAAACAATGTGATCATTTAGCAGTGGGAACCTATATATACCTAGGTAATGTTAGTGGGAAGAATTTACAGATTAGGTATAATTATGGGAAACACAATTAATTATTAATAACATTATAACTGAAATAATTATTTAAAATTAAAATATCTAAAAACTCGCATAATGAGAGGAAGCATAATTATTATGGTGAGGTCAAATAGATGAAAATATTTTTCGATTGATGTTTGTTTACGAATTATGGTTGTACATATGCTTAGTAGGTAGTACTCATGACCTTAGTGATCAGCATGGCACTAGGTTAATTAATTGTTCTAATACCTATTATACGTACCTACTTATGCACGTTATGCACATTAATTTTATAAATTCTAAAGTTTAAATATGTACCAGTGAATTTCTTTGTGTCTTTGACTTATATTACTTACCCCAACACGATCCAGCCTGCTTCTCCGCAGAGTACGGCCAAGCGTAGTCCGTAAGTTGGAAATACGGCACCATTGCAGGGATGTCTGTCAGCAGCATCTCCGGTTTACCCGCCTCTAGAAGGAGGACCATGGCCCTCGGCTTGTCCTCTGATAGGCGCGCCGCTAAGACGGCTCCTGCTGACCCACCTCCCACTATCACATAGTCGTACTCGGCCAGTGGACCTGAAAAACCTAAGGAAATATCTTCCTTTAAAATCTTCCTTCCTTTAAAACGTATTATTTAAGCAAATGTCAAATTTATAGCAAAAAACCAATAATGAATTATGGGTTCATGATGATGATATAAAATTTATTGGGCATGCAAGGGTAGATCCAGGATATTTTTTCTTAGGGAGGGGGGCACAAAGGACAGATTTTAGTTTCTTTATGTAAGCACACACATGTTGTGGTAGACTTACAGTAGTAAGTACTCGTATCACACAAAAATCCGTCTGTGACACAAATGTGCCCTCGCATTTGTCAGAAGTGTGAGCTTTTATAGCTATGCTCCCATCGACCGATAACCGATAAACGGCAATAGCCTTTCATTAATAGCCTAAATAATTAGGTTTAATTTTGAACTCATTACCAACATTTTCAGGACCTACGTCCCGTTTATATCCTGTACTCGTATGTAGAACTAAATACCTTGAATTGCGCCTTTTGCTTATTGTCAGTCAGTCAACCACTTTAGTAAAGAACTGTAGCTACTGATTATAATTGATTTTATCATCTTGATATCCACTTTATGTGTTATAAAGTAGGTACTAGTAATAAAAAGAGGTCAATGTATTGGTAAAACATTTAGGAAAATATTTACCACAAAACGTTATTTATATCTACAAACGGTAAATGGTATCACAACAAATTAGCGTTATGTTTGAGTTTTCTTTTATAGTGCACAAGCTAATTTTTCAATCACATGATCAGTTATTACTACTTATTTTATGTGCATGATCTATACTAATATTATAAAGAAAAATCATCATCATCATTTACAGCCCTGAGAAGTCCACTGTTGGACATAGGCCTCCCCCAACAACCTCCACTCCGACCGGTCGGAAGCCGCCTGCATCCAACCGACGCCCGCGTCCTTGGCCAGGTCGTCCGCCCACCTCGCTGGTGGCCTTCCCACGATGCGCTTGCCGATACGTGGTATCCACTCTAGAACTTTCCGACTCCTTCGGCCATCAGTTCTTCGAGCTACGAGTATGTGCCCTGCCCATTGCCACTGCAGCTTGCTTGACCGTTGAGCTATGTCGGTGATCTTTGTATAGTGTAATAGGCTCAAAAACTACTGGACCGATTTCAAAAATTCTTTCACCGTTAGAATCCTTATTGGACTTGGATGAACATAGGCTATAAAAATTTCCCGATATTCCCACGGGAAGGCGACCAATGGGAATTCTATATTTATTACGAAAACGAAAACCGCTATGGGGACAGCATATATTCCCACGGGAAGGGGACCAACGGGAATTAATTTTTTTTACGAAAACGGCTACACATAAATCGGGCATATATGTTCATTTCCGAGGGGGATAGCGACGGGAATTAATTTTTTTACGAGGACTTAAAACGACCTGTACGTTCATTAGGGACTGCGAGGGAGCACTAAGAAATTCCCATTCCCACGGGAAGGTGACTTACGGGAATTTAAAATTTTTACGAAAACCGCTATTTTTACGAAGCTTAAATCGGATTAGGGACTATGAGGAAGCTCTGATAACGGATTTCCAGAAAGGGAAGGGAACCAACGGGTTTTCCAAAATTTTACGGAAACCGCTGTACCTACATATGAAGTTGTAGCTAATGTACTGATAAGTACCGAAGCGAAGCGAGGGCGGGCTACTATCATCAGTAATATATTGTGACAGGTCCCACTTAACATATAGGCTACTTTTTATCCCGGGAAAATATTTTAATCCCGGATAATTTTGACATTTTTTTGTAGTCTACGTGGACGGAGTTGTCCACCAGTATTATAATATGTTGCTTGAAGTCTCCGTATTCCTTTGTCTAGATACCAATCCATAAGTGGTTGTGTATACCCCTTAATTAACAAGCGCCTATCAGAAATGCGACGAAGTATAGAATGCATGATGTGACGTCAGAATTCAACATGCCTAATTAATTGGAACAGATCAATAAATAAATAAAATCTTACCTTTTGGCAGCGGATAGGAGTCCCGAAGAAAGTCAAACGGGTCACTGGGATTCTTCGGCCTATAGTTAATTCCAACGGTGCTCAAGAGCATATTTGCTATAGGACTCTGAATAGTCGACTTGGGCCATAATAGAAAGTGAGATTTCCTGTAAGATATCCTTTCTGTTGAACTGGAATCGTTGCCACTCATATCACTATCCCGGGGATGAGGCCATAATATTTTCCCTTTTCTTTCATTCCATTCTACTTTGTTGTGTCGCGGTGATATAAAATTATTACTTATATCATCTCCCTCGTCATGGTAAGGTTCGTTTGGGCGAAATGTGTAAGAGCAAACAAAATGTACTGATAATAAACATATTGCTGTCTTCTGTAGGGTTTTCATTATAATCTGCAACAATATTTTATGTGAGTGCAATGTTGATAAAAATTCTATTTATTCTACTTAAGTGTACCGTTGGGCGCCCTCCGGCGAGATGGACCGATGACTTAAAGAGGACGGCTGGTAGTGACTGGATGGCAAAAACGGGAGATCGAGCCATGTGGCGTTCTCTGGGGGAGGCCTACGTCCAGCAGTGGACTGCAATAGGCTGACGACGATTATAAACGCATACCTGTTCAAAAGCTATTTTACAAACCTATTTGGGTTGGATGAATTCATAATATCCGCCTATACAAATGACATTACCTAATAGGCCTGTCATTGTTTAGGAAAAAATCTAAGGGAACTGCATCGGAAACAAAGATGCAGAATTGAGCTTTTTAAGAGTATAGGAAGATAATGGGGATTAGATGTTTATCATCATGCCGATTAAAAATCCTTTATTATCCACATGGGTTGAATATGTTTCTATCGTGAAAGAAAGATCTCGCTCTTAGATATGTCGCTTCCATGTTGAAGACAATCTTGCTTCAATAGTTCATAGAAAAATAAAAGTACTTAGCTCTATCTACAGGTTTACATTTAAAGATCCTCCTTCTTTAGGGCCCATTCTTTCTATGGTTAGATTAGTGTATTTCAAGTATAATGTTGATGCTCTATCTATTTCGATCAAATTTTAGAGAAAGACAGCATTCATCAGTTAGAACCATGTTCCTTCATATTTAGAACTACCTGCCTATTAAAAATCTGCCCAAATAGACAATTTTAATACCAGTAATAATTAATTTGCTGTTGTATGAAAACAATTGAAGATAAAATCTGAGATAGGTATGAAAAATCTCTCGATATGCATTAGGCAGATGATATTTTTTAGTTATTAGATCACACTTGTATGTTTATTTAGAAACACTGACATATAACAATTACGTGAAGCATAAATATTGTTGTAGTATTCAGAATACACATTACGCATCATATGTTATGTAGTACAATACGAGTACATCTAAGAAATGGTCCAATAAGTATTTTTTTAAATATTAAAACGGGTTAATTATAAAACATATTAATACCTAAATTTATTTCATAAGTTCATAATCTTGGAATTACACTCATTAGGTTACGAAGAAATATAATATGCGCCCGCTTTCTATCGAGTTTTATAAAAGCTAAACAACAATCAAGGAAATAAGTGTGTCACGGTTGTAAATATCCAACCCATCAAGTAAATCTTACTGACTCTACGATATGTTTTACTGCTTAGTAAAAATCTCAAATTATTTTCCATATTTACACAGTGATGTTATACATCTAAGTAATACCAGGATTATCTATGTCTACTGAAATAAATGAAACCCCTCTATATAACACAGGTATTGAATAAATCCCCCAATAGCCACGAATATTACTAGAAAGATAGTGATGTCTTTGGGTTATAGAATTTGTTTTAGAAAAAAGATGAAGTGAACTGCTTAAGGATTAGAAATTGCTTTAATTTAATTGGAGTTATATTTATTGTAGCCAGTTGTCCCGGCATGTTATTTAAACCTTTTTAATTAATCAACATTAATTTTAAATTGTCTATCAGACACGAAGTCTCTTTCTGTGTGTGACAACCAAAACAAAACGACTAAATTACTTTTAATTTACTACCCTTAATTATAATAATATTTATGCATAGTTATCTAATGTAACTAGGTTAAAATATTATGTTAATTAATATAAATAACACTCACCTATTCACACTTCATAAAAAGTAAAAATAAAAAAATAATTATTAAATCTCTTCTTTAGGCAGCGCGTGCGTTCTTACCGGCGCGCGATTTGCGATTGCTTTGCGCCTGTGCTTCATGTGACCGATGTTGCGTATGCGCAGCCTGCTTTACCGCTACATTGACATGATGACCAAGATCAAGGCCGGTAGTTGACCTACATTCCAAACTTAAGCTTTCTTAAGGTACTTTGTTATCCTTCTAAGTTCCTAGATACTGATCTGCTTAGAATCTATGTTAATGGATGTGTGTATAAACAACATGAAGTAAGTACCTCTCTATGCGAATAGAAATAATAATAGGTACTTGTTATTTTTAAACTAGAGAGTAATACTAGCAAAAAAGAGAGGTACCTGTATGTTTTTTATTTTTTATGTGTGTTACCCGACTCCGTCATTTATGAACCATTTCAATTTTTTTTATAGTTTGTCAGCAGCTTCCAAGGTTATCAATTCGTCTGATATGATCTTGGAGAAATTGGAGGACAATTCAAATATTGTTTATGTTTTTATACTTTTACTGAGCGTGATCACCTACATATAAAACACTTGGCCCGCGACTCCGTCCGCCTCAGAAAAAAAAACGAAATTATCCGGGATAAAAACATTTTCGGGATAAAAAGTAGCCTTATGTTAAGTGGGACCGTCACAATATATCCTGAAAACTGCACCAATCGGTTAAGCCGTTCCTGAGATTAGCGTGCACAAACGCACAGACAGTCCCTTCCCGTGGGAATTTCGGGAAATCAATTCTTAGTGCTTGCAGTCTCCATGCTTCACTGTACCAAGTTGGTCCCATATTCACAGGTCATGTCAGGAATCCCTGAAATCCGTTCCTATCGAGGGGATTCATATGTGTAAGTTTTCATAAAAAATAATTAAAATTTCGGGAAATTCGGAGCAGGAACATCTATGCCCAATTTCAGCTTAATATGTATCTCAAATATTGTAGGCACATGTAGCTTCATATGTATAGTGTTTTCGTAAAAAATATAGAATTCCCTTTTACGTGGGAATATCGGGAAATTCTTATAGCGTTCATCCAGGTTATAAGGATTCTCGGTGAAAGAATTTTTAAAATCGGTCCAGTAGTTTTAGCCATTATTACAAAACAAACAAAGTTTTCCTCTTTATAATATTAGTGTAGATAACATCTGATGATGGAATCTCTAAGGAATCTAGGGATATCCTCAAATATAAAAGGCACGAGTAGTCCGGTTTTTTTCATTGAGAATTTTGGTCCGCTTTTGATGGAGCCGCTGAAAAACAGATAGTGGAACTTTTTAGTAACAAAATCCCCCTATGGCAGGGGGAGGCCTACGTCCAGTAGTGGACTGCAATAGGCTTATGAAGATGAAAATAATTGTGTTAAGTGGTGAAATTATATGTTGCGTTAAGCCGTGTCCGAAGTAAGATGGTTATAGAGGAAGAGGTAGACATGAGAATAACGAGATGACGGATAATAGGGATGAATGAAAGTAGAGTACCTACATATTGCACCGACCCCAAATGATTGGGAACAGGGCAGGAAGAAGGAGTGTAATTATATGTTGCTTATATTGTCAGACGTAAAGTTTCGAAGCCTACTCATTTCTCTCTTTTGTCATGTGGCCTATTTAATCATTTGCTGGCATATAAATCTGACAATATTAGCCTTCTAAAATTCGTACACGGCTTAACGCAATATATATTTGCCCTTTAGTAAAATTTTACATTAGTAAGCTCGAGTTTTGGGAGGAAGTCGGTTTTTCGTTTTAAAAAAACTATTCTTTTAACTTTTTTACATGACATTTTTTATGACATGCACACTTATTTTTGAGTAACTTTACAGCTTGTTTTTTTATATCTATATCTATTTATACATACCTATAATAAAAATGTAACAGATCGCTGTCTGTACATGGAAGATATACGAGAAAAAATATTATAGGAGACCTTTATCAACGCAATAGTACCCAAAACGATGATTTTTGGAATTTTTGTCTGTCTGTCGGTTTGTCTGTTTGTCTGTGCGTTTGTGCACGCTAATCTCAGAAACGGCTGAACCGATTTCGATGCAGTTTTCAGGAATATATTGTGTCAGGTCCCACTTAACATACAGGATGTTTTTTTGTGGCCACCTTTAACGAAGGGTACGTTCTCTATACATCAAATAAAGTAAGTTTATGCCAAAAAAAATGCTGGGAAAAAAAATAAATTTTTTTTGAAAAAAAATTTAATTACTTGATCGGGTGAAATTTATAGTGTCTAGTGTTTATGTTAGTTTTTTTATAGACAGATATTAATTACTAGCTGTTGCCCGCGACTTCGTCCGCGTCAACAAACAGAATAAAATATTTTAAAGTACTTCTGCGTAAATTATATTTTTTGTTTTATTTTCTTGTGGCAGAAGAACATACTGATTTTCTCCGCAACCCGATCTTGACAACGCGACATATAATTGGCCGTGTGAAAAGCAGTCTTGACGTAAGTCAATTCCAACGTGTTTAAACGTTTGCCCCTGTGATTTATTAATTGTTACAGCAAAAGATAACTTAACAGGGAATTGAATTCTTTTAAAATGTTGAATAACTTTTCCTAAGACGGTATTTTCATATCTCTCAAAGTTTAGCTGGGCTACTAAGGGTTCTGCATCAGGCAGTCTAGACCTTCAATTTTTTTCTTTCATATCATTTCTACGTAATTTTATTCTTTCATACATATTTTTTGGATAACTTGAACCGTTTACGCAGCGCACGCAACGGAAGTCTCCAAAGTTGAATAATTTTCCCCGTTTTTTCCACATTTTCCTCTTATTCTTCGTCCCTATTGGTCGCACTGTGATGATATATAGCCTAAAGCCTTTCTCGACAAATGGACTATCCAACACAAAAAGAATTTTTTAATTCGACCCAGTAGTTCCGGAGATTAGCGCGTTCAATCAAACAAACAAACAAACTCTTCAGCTTTATAATATTAAGTATAGATTTCTCGTGAAAAAATCTTGCTACGCGCGTCTATGTGCATTTATGCAGAAAAACGCAGTCTATTTACTCAACTTTGGACCCTAATATTTTGGAAACCTGACACTTCCCAGGTATGCTTCCATGGAGAAAAATGATCGTGATGATGAGGAGATTCCGTAGTTTTCGGGAACGTTGACGACCAAAAATCACCCTGTATACTACTTTTTATCCCGGGAAAATGTTTTTATCCCGGATAATTTCGACATTTTGTTTTTTCTGTAGTCCACGCGGACGGAGTCGCGGGCGTCCACTAGTACATATATTAAAATTGTAACGGATCGATGTTTGTGCACGCTAATCTCAGAAACGGCTGAACCGATTACGATGCAGCTTTGAGGAATATGTTGTGACAGGTCCAACCTAACATATAGGTAGGCTACTTTTTATGCCGTATAATATCGACATTTTATTTTTTCTGCAGTCCACGCGGATGGATGTCCACTAGTATAAAATAAGGCATAATTGTACAATGTACAACTAGTACATATTATAATATGATCTATGGTACACACCGTATTATATAAAAAGATGACTATTAAAATAATATATAGGAGTGACAGATAGATGCCGTAGCATGTATTTTTTTGATAAGATCCGTATCTTATTGATTTTGCTAAATTTTTATTGAAAGAGAATAAATATTAACTTTATAAGTACAACTTTACTAATAGCTTTTTATATTCTGTGTAACAATACTGCCTTGTAAAGTTGCCCCATACTTACTCATATCACAAGAAAACACGTCATACCTAAACGTATAATATAATATGGCCCAGTTCTCACAAAGGCACTTCCTAGAGACAATGGACTCGCTGACAACGATCCTGGCGTATTATAATTAACACGATCTACATAACATTTTACATACACCTATTTTGTAAATACAGCGACGTCTATTTTTATACCTCTCCCGGTTTCAGCCAGCAGGCAGGTGCAATTTATTACAGGAGATTTTCACGTTGACTCTTTGTTGAATAGATTACTACTCGTATATCAGTAAGAGTGATTATTGAATATTTTTGGGTCACTAATGTTTTTCCTACCCAAGTTCTGGCATTTGACTGTTTGAAGAGAGTGCCTTTATTTGATGATAACGGTCATAAGCGGATTTACAGGAAAAGGAGGCACGAGGGCTCGTGCCCGCCCACATATTTTAACCTATATTCCATTCCATTTACATACCTACTTAGTATTTGTGCCCGCGGTCCAAACTTCGTCGTAAGCTATCTATGCTGTTACTTGTGAACCTATCTGCCTATGCCTATGAGTATGCTCATAACATGAAACTGTCAAATGTCAATCACAAACTATAATCATGTGTCTGTCCGGTACCAATGAACTATTGGCCCATGTACGGCATACGAGCATTCAACGGGATTTTGCACGATTACTCTTAGAATGTATTCTATAACTTTACATAATACGGATTCAAGTACTGTTAAGTAAACGGGACTTCGTTACTACATCTATATTTGTAGCTAAGTACATAATGGCAGAGCTATAAAATTATAATAAACTCTACTATTGCAGATTTATAGATAGTTAGGTACTTATTTGAATATCTTATTCGACCAATAAGGATGGGAACGTAATTAAACTGTAGAAGAGTGCGTGTAACCATTGTCTCTACCTTTTTACCTAATTGTTATTTTGTAAGCAGCTAAGTTACGAGTACCTATTGTTGTACATTATTGATCTCATTGTTTGTACAGACATATTTATTATTTTAATACAGGGTGTAGATGACAGCCAGGCAAATACTGAAATGCTGAACATGTACCATTCTGTTGAGTTATACGACAGTGTTATTACTCGCAGGAAATGTATTTTTGATATGATTTTCACTAATCTTTGCTCTCCGCGCTAATTGTATCGGGCGATCCTGTGACTAATTATATGGGCTTATTAGTCATTGTGTGACCCATTTTTGTTTTTTGGATCAATTGTGACTCTCCATTGGGGTTGATCAGTTTTTTCAAATTTTTTGAGGGCAACTTTTTTTTTTAAATCATCTTTTGGTAAAATTTTATTTTTATGTCATTATTTAAGGCCTAATTAAACGAACTAAACAATTTTTTTCCTGAAAATATGAAAAAAATGTCGGAAAATTTCGGAATTTTCCTACGAAAATTTTCAATGTTTTCCGCCTCAGAATCATGGTCTGAAGTCATGGTATCAATATTTGCCTGGCTGTCACAAACACCCTGTATAGTAATCGTATGTGAATATAACTTGTCACAGTTAACAATAGCGCCTTCAAACAACACAACAAAGTAATTTATCTTATACAATTAGTAGGTAAGTATATTATAATATCATCATCAGCCTACTGTCCACAGGTGAACGTGCCGCTATTTATGAGGGTTTTGCTCATGGTTACCACGCGGGCAGGCAGATTAATCTGTGCCGCTGCGGCAGTGTGATTTTTGGACTATGTTTTCAACATGTGGACGCGCTGCTGCCCAGCTCTTAGTGGACGACCACACAGAAGCGTGTCGTGTCGGCTTCCCGTCTTTTCTGTATTACGTCGCGACGGCTGTATACATTTTGTATGAAAGTATATTAAACGGGCGCCGCGACTGCGACGGGTCTGTGTCTTACGTCTGTTCTGTGTGGTCGTTCCCTTACGCCTTTTCTGTCTGGCCGGTCCCTTACGTCTGTCCCGTGTAATCATCCCCCTACGATACCTACGGGCTCTCATATCATGAGGTGGTGCGGTTCTACTCTGCCGACGCCATACGTCAAATATACCTATAGGTATATATTAACATAAGCCTTCGGAAGTAGGTACGATCTCTCCGACAGATTTAAAGCTAGCCTAATATTTTTAAATTGGGATCTAGATTAGCGATTAAAGATTGGGGATAGTTTCTTTTGAAAGTCAATGTTGCTAAAATATGGCGTAAATACCAAATAAGTAATAGTCGGCCTACTGTGCCCGATTTAGGTACACCACCTCTCCCTGGGAATTGTTAAGTGAATGAAGTGTTAAACTGATATAAATTTTTTACTAAGATTTCAAAGCTTGCCTGCTTAGCAATTTACATACATAGGTGCACATATATACCAACACACGTCCGCGTTCTTAAAAAGTGATAGCCATACATAATTGCAGGACCGCGAAGGTGATCCTCATGTCATGGATAGCGGGATCTGATCCAAAAGTAAACTGTACAGTTTTTTATAACATCTGATACCTAACTTCTTCTTCTTCTTCTCAAGACTATTGCAGTCCACTGCTGAAGGTAGATAACTAATTCATTTGAATTTATTTGAAGTAGATATTATTGGCCGGTGATGACCTACGGTGCCGATATCTGATCTCTAACTATGTGCCTCATAAAGAAGCTCAGGGTCGCACAGCGAACGATAGAGAGAGCTATGCTTGGGATCTCTCTGCGTGATCGAATTAGAAATGAGGAGATCCGCAGACATACAAAGATCACCGACATAGCTCAACGGTCCAGCAAGCTGAAGTGGCAATGGGCACATAGCTCGAAGAACTGATGGCCGATGTAGTCGGAAAGTTCTAGAGTGGATACCACGTATCGGCAAGCGCAGCGTGGGAAGGCCACCCGCGAGGTGGACGGACGACCTGGCCATGGTCGCGGGCGTCGGTTGGATGCAGGCTGCTTCCGACCGGTCGGAGTGGAGGTTGTTCTTCTCAGGGCTGTAAATGATGATGATGATGAGGTATTATTTACCGTTTATATATTGTGATAATTATGCTTAGCCAGGAAACAAACAGTTCAAATCAGAACTACCTATACTCGTAAAACTACAATATTTCTGTCAAATCTGAAATTTTCGTGCTAAGATAAATACAAAAATTAAGCAAACTACTTGAAAACTATAATTAGCTTAGCCTGGTTTATATCTAGGTCAGAGGTTAGTTTTCGTGCATAAATCTCTGATATACGTGTAGTTAATTTAAAACTGCTTATTTTCGCAGTTAATTAATACCTAGTTATATATTATCTAAGACATGCTAATCAGACAGCGTAGTTCATATTATATTACACCTACCTATATGAGTACATGTACATAATTAAAGAATTTACGAATAATAGTAGGAACCTACACCATATTAAAATTCTCTTAAAAGGGCCTCTACATCTTGGCTTCGGCCCGATGCATGCCTCTCAAAGGACCGGGACTCTGTAGTCCCGTGAATTTCGCAAGAGATACCTACAATAATAAAAATAATAATAGGTAATAAAAACAAGTTATTATTGCAGTAGAAATACATAATAACTACATAGGTAGTTAGTTGATCAATTCCACGCGTATCTAAATTTATAGGTACAAGAAAAGGGCCTTTGATATCCAAACAGGGAATTCGCTTTTCTACAATGGTTATCAAAAGTCCACTACCTAATGCACTTCGCTACAAATAGGAGCATTTATTTTGATACTTGCCATCTATGAGAATAATGTAGAGCTGCTTTCATGCATTTATCTTCGTTTACGCCATGGGATGTTTCCATTCTACGTTGCTCTACTACCCGATTCGAGAAATTATTCTAACTTCACCGTCGACTGCTAGATGGCGTTAAATAATTCGAAGCTTAAAAGGGTTTCTCGGGTTTCTCTTAATTTTATTCCGAGGCTAGAAGACAAAACTTTAATAAAGAAACTTGTACCTATATATATTGCCCATCAAGAAACTAAAGCAAGTTCTGTTGCAATGATTTGCGATGCTCTACCTCTACATAACATATCACTGACACCATGGTAACCTATCACCGACACCATGGTAGGTAGGTACTCTACCCATATAAAATTATTTAATTACCTTTTACATTAAGTACAGTATTATTGCAATTACTAAGTAAGTAGGTATGTACGTAAAATTAAATTGAAGCCACTACTTTATACTTACGTAAAATTATAACGTTCCTACTAAAGCTCTCATATACAACTCTAATCTCTATTTGTCCCTAGACCAAGATATCCTAATAGGCTTCCATATCTCTTGAATATAACTTATTTGCATTTCTATACGTAGTGAAACTATGAGAATATTAAAGGCAAAAACAAGGGATTTAAAGTGATTAGCAAACCCTTAATGGAATACATCGACTAAAGTAATAATGTAGACCAGCCTACAACTACGTATCGGCAAGGGTTGGATGCAGGAGGTTGTTGAGGGAGGACAACAAATGCGGCGCTATAACGCGGTGGTAGGCAGGTGCGTAAAAACACCCTATGCCCTCTCTGTTTGACTAGACCTTTAAATAAACTTTCCCTACATTCACACAGGATTTCATTAAAATCGGTCGAGCCGTCTTCGAGTCAAACATAACAATAATTCATTTTGATATTAAAGTTATCAAATAGTGGAAAATAATGTTATTAATATGACATTTCACTAACAAGTTTTTTGAGGTTAATTCACAGTAATGCTATAAAAAATGTAATAATCTACAGAAGATAACACTATGTGCTCAAACAATATAACATATAGTTTGGCATCGAGGTTCGTTATCGCAAGACTTCCACCAATAGCTGTTGGAATTTACATACAAACGCATATATATAATCACGCTTTTATCCCTTACGGGGTAGGCAGAGCACCAAGGGTCGATAGGACCACATGGTCTTTCTAACCAATTTTGAGACTATAGTTGAGATGTACAAGTTCGGTTAGTAGTGACTTTGAATTTGACAGGTGGTCGGCCCATCGCCAACAAAACACCAAAACCCTCTTGTCCCTCTACTGACTTGTACATATGCCCGGGAAGAGAAGCAGCAGTCGTATTATACGTTTTTTTTCACTCCCAGAGCGGCATGAAAGCATTATTGGAATTTAATTTAATTTGGAAGTTGGAATTTATCACGTGAAATTACGAGCGCGCGAAAATGAAAGCTTCCTATTGGCCCAAATGTGACGGTAACGAACCTCTATCGATACGATCGAGAAATAATAACCATTATATTGTTAAAGGTCTCTTGTCAACATTATTACTTTTGTTGAAGCTGGTAGCCGCTAAGCCTCTCTTCATCGATATGACAGGACACAGGCTGCCCGGCTCGTTTATCTCGGCTCACCAGACGAAATGTGTTCGGTTAATACACACAGCTGGAAAGGGCTCGATGGGCATTGTGTACTGTAACGATATGGAGAACTGTACCTTTTTTAAATTTTTTAATCAAGACCATCAGCAATATGGGCTAACCGCAGAAATAGGTTCAATAATTGTTCTTTGCATACTGTTTAAAATATGAGCGGATTTGTTGCTGTATGCGACTTCTTTTACTATACTGCCTATCTAAGGTAATCGTGACAAAATGTAGTAGAACATGTATAAAAAGATGGCATATACCGTCTCAGCATACTCGTAATCCTTGACACTATCGAATGTTATCTCTAGTCAATACAGTACAAAACTGTAACAACTTAAAAATAGGAATAACTTTTAAATAATTTTTTTAAAACGAAAAACCGACTTTCTCCCAAAACTCGAACTTACTAAAGTAAAATTTTACTAAAGGGCAAATATATGTTGCGTTAAGCCGTATACGAAGTTTAGGAGGCATAATATTGTCAGATTTATATGCCAGCAAATGATTAAATAGGCCACATGACAAAAGAGAAAAAGGACTAGGCTTCGAAACTTTACGTCGGACAATATGATGATGATGATAATAATGATGACCTCCGACCGATTTTGGTCATGGCGACCACTTCTACTCCTAGATATTACTAAGTTGGCGTTCATGCTGGATCGGAGGCACTTGAGGTGGAATCGATCCAGAGTGCGTATGTGGCGACGGTACATGCACCACGCCTCGGAGGAATATAAGAGATTTGGCAGCACAACAGCCATGTACACTCTTATTTAAGCAACATATAATTACACTCCTTCTTCCTGCCCTGTTCCCAATAATTTGAGGTCGGTGCAATATGTAGGTACTCTTCTTTCATTCATCCCTATTATCCGTCATCTCGTTATTCTCATGTCTACCTCTTCCTCTATAACCATCTTACTTCGGACACGGTTTAACGCAACATATAATTTCACGACTTAACACAATTATCTTCATCTTCATAAGCCTATTGCAGTCCACTACTGGACGTAGGCCTCCCCCTGCCACAGGGGAATTTTGTTACTAAAAAGTTCCACTATCTGTTTTTCGGCAGCTCCATCATCAGACCCTCGTTTCCTTTATATTATGTGTAGCTGACCAAAATTCTCTATAAAAATCTAAAAATTGACTACTCGTGCCCTTTATATTTGAGGATATCCCTAGATTCCTTAGAGATTCCATCATCAGATATTATGTTTTATATGTAGGTGATCAAAACGCTCAGTAAAAGAATAAAAACAGAATACATGTGCCTACAATATTTGAGGATTGCCCTCGATTTCTCCAAGATTCCATCATCAGATATTATGTTTTATATGTAGGTGATCAAAACGCTCAGTAAAAGTATAAAAACAGACTACATGTGCCTACAATATTTGAGGATTGCCCTCGATTTCTCCAAGATCCCATCATCAGATCCTGATGTGGTGAATATGGGACCAACCTGAAAGTATACCATGACCAACTATAAAAAAAATTGAAATCGGTTCATAAACGACGGAGTTCTGAGGTAACACACATAAAAAATAAAAAAAAAAAAATAAAAAAAACATACAGACGAATTGATAACCTCTCTTTTTGAAGTCGGTTAAAAAAGGAGGTCAAATAATTTCAAAGCATCTAATATACCTACCTATCTACATCAAAAATTTCAATAACAGAATTCGCTCAATGCATTTATCGGTAGCGCAACAAAAAATAATAATCTTTCTATTCCATTAACTTTTCATTGATACTCCGGGGACTTCATATATCTTAGTATGTATAAATAGCGACATCAAGCGAAAAGTATCGAGCTGGCACGCCTCGGGCTTCAATATTTGATAGGTACAGTCAGCATCACTAGGGTAGGTATGGAAAAATCTTTAAATAACGCTTATATCAAATCATAACTCTCATTATTAGTTATCTAATATTAATTAATAATACGGCGCTCAACAAGATCACTGACAGATATTATGTCGTCGTCGTCAGCCTATTTCAGTCCACTGCTGGACGTAGGCCTCCCCCAGGGCACATCACAAATTATACATAGATTTGATAGGATTGATAATCCCTGGAAAAAATCGGGTAACGATTTATGTTTTTCAGTCAGTCTAGCTGTGCAAGTATTGATGAAGCCGACTGTACGTCCAAAAAAGTCATTACTTCCTTTCCTCCGATTACCTTCTGATTTCGGTCCGGCTTCGTGCAATTTCACGGTTTCTTGCTTGAGACAATTCAATGATATTGTAAGACTATATTGGTTTGGTACTTTCTTTCGAAAGGTATCTAGATGGAAATCTGATACTCGTATCAATTTCATCTAAGTGCTGTATAGAGAAAAGAGATTTGTGCTGTGATGGAATCTCCAATGCGTGTCTGTTTGTATGCTGTTTCACTTTTCCCATTTAAAAGGATAAAGCATAGGTACCTACTCGTAAAAAGCCAACATATTGAGTGGGAATTCAGGTTCGCAGGGCAGTATAAACTGTCGTTATTAACACATTAGACAACTTGTTTTGTAGCTAAACGATATTTTTCATCACTATAATACACTTCTTGAATAAAAAAGCATTTTCCACAATCTCGATGCGGGATTCTCTGTAACATAAATTAATGTTTCTAAGGCTCATTGAAAGTTCTCAGTTTACAGGTTAAGAAGCTTTTGATGAAGTTGGGTCAGCTTTTACGGCAATTTAATTAATTGAGAATTTTACCTCCAGGGCGGTAATATAATTTTCTCGTGCTTCAAGAAACTTCATTGTTTACCCCTTGAAAACGACGAGCGTGATTTTATTTGCGCTCATAATGTGTTTTATTATCATTAAAGTGAGAGTTCTTACTTGGTTTTACATTTCTCACATAGGTATATCAGCCTGTAAGTGTGTAAGTAGCACCTCTTGGTGTATCGCTGCGACTGAGGAATTTTTGGAATAAAATCGCTTCTAAAAATGTTTTCATAAAGTTCATAAAAGAAAAGTTAATAGAATTATATCTCATTTAGTATAATACCAAAATAAATTGATGGAAAACTTATTTCTAGAAATAACATAAAGAATCGCATATTTTATTCTCGTCCACTATAAAGGAGGCATATAAAGGGATTTTCAGAAACTTTGTTCCGAAATTTGTTGAGGATACTTTCGTTTTCCTTAGAGCAATCAGTGCTGCCAGCGGAAAGGTCGCTCCGAGATTTATTTAATTTATAAAAGTTTATTTACGGTAACTTGTGTAAAGATACACAATGACTTCTAGTTCGACAAGTTCTAACATAGATTGGATAGTAAAAACCTCGTTAGAGGTAGAAAATATTTAATATCTGTCATTACAAGGTACTATTTTTTTGTTCCGTATATTTCAATCTTCTTAAGTCCCGCGTTTTATATCTTCTCTTTTTAAGCAGTCCTGGCGGCGCATCATCTCAAAGGCGAAGAACGTAGGAAGACTTGGAGCAATGTAAAGTGCGAAGCTCACGCTACGCTAGCGGGCTGCGAACTAAGTGAATAATTTTGTAACATATATTAAAAACTACTTCTACTTATCTATTCTATCATTTGATAAATATTTTATCTGAATAATGTGCGAAAAAATATTTCCCACTCGGGTGAAAAATTGTTTCCATTTTATTTATTAATAATTTTATAAAAAATATTTCGTTTAATACCTGTATATTTTTTTATTAATATATACCTAATTGATATTTACAGCACAAAACGCTTTCGCTTAACAGCATTTAAATTTTAGCCCAAAAACATAAATAATATTTAATCTATTCGGATAGTAATAAAACCCTCAAAATAGTACCTTGGATTTTAAACATCCGACGGAAGCTGCATCACAGAAGTAAATTTAAAGTTTTAACTTTCTCGTATGTGTGCCTTTTTATAACTACTTTATAAATCAACAGTTTCACTAACAAAAGTCCCACGTTCAAGTTGTAACAAAACTCCGGAATCCGACATAAGTGCACCTACTCTACAGTTTGCTGGAATCTCTTTGCTTCGTTAAAAGTATCTATTGTAGTCGTCACGTATTTGCAACGTGATCTTTCTTATGTTTAAGGTTAATGTTACACCCTAATCTCTTTCTGTGCTACTAATAAACTGCGCATATAGTTACATCCTCATTGTACGAATATCTGACAAATGAAACTGTTTATAGCAATAGTTTATACCTAGTTCAAAGCTTTTAATTAGTATCTATTTATAACTATGTACCTATATCCATCACATCAGGAATATATAAATTATTGTTGCCTATTCTCGAGAGGATATACAATATTAAGTACTCAGACATATTATAACCAATTAGTACCTAAAATTATATTAGGTACTCGTACTTATAAAATTATTTAGATAAAAACAACATTCAAAATGAAGATAGCTTTCCATACTTTAATGTTTACTGTTGCAAATTACAAAACTAAAATAATGTAGACCAACCTATAATAATTATGTACAAGAAAGTAATTAGATACGTAGGTAGTTATTAAGCCCGACAAACTAAAACTTTGAGTAGCAATGACGGGGCGTCTACATAATTTTCACAATTTTTCATAAATTTTCTTACAGTATACAAATCTGCCAGTCTTCACAGTATGCTGCCATTTAGTAAACGATAAAATTTATTGTGCACTCACAAAAAATACCAATAAATAAAAAACATTAACAAAGGCAATGTATGATCTTGACGATGCGTTACCTGAAACAAAAATGCTTCTATAATGTGCTTATCTTCATTTACAGGATACATTACTTCCCTCGATACTCCCAGAACATCGACTATAAGAAATACATATTATTTTTTCATTTAGCAAAAAAAACCCTGTGTATTTTAAGCCGTTTATTGTACAAGTACGAGAGTCTTCTATCTAATAGAAACAAAAAATAATTTCTTTTGACAATAGTTTCTACACACCGTACACACGTTAGTTTCACGTAGTAGAAAAATATCGTAGAGTTCATTAGAATAGAGTTCGTTGTATTTCA
The DNA here is from genome assembly GCA_014607495.2 of Carposina sasakii. NCBI lineage: Eukaryota > Metazoa > Arthropoda > Insecta > Lepidoptera > Carposinidae > Carposina > Carposina sasakii. The sequence goes on along the minus strand of CP053159.1, from coordinate 7,215,427 downwards.
TTTGTTTTTGAACATTGAATAGGTTTAAAGAAAATTGATCCGTTTACATTTCTTACCTTTTTATAGATGAATAACTTTAATTGAAAGCAGATATTTGGGTAGCTCTCGTTAGATTAAGAAAAATAAAAAAAAATATTTTTACTTGCAAAAAATAAACCTTGTTGTAGGTTGACACGGTACTATTAACAAACCGAGCGTAAAAATAAATCCATTTTATGTATGACTATTGACATTGAAATACCTGTCAAATTTAAACTCCACCAAGCTAAATTTAAGGCTCTTGTTTATTAGTAGCTAGCAGCAGTCCACGACTATGCCCGCGTAAGCACAGGTTTTTATATTTTTTTCAAAAACTTTTTATTAAAAACCTTCGTTTTGAAAACGCGAGTCATTTTTGTATACTTCAGATTTAATTTTCAATTATTTTCATAGTATATTTTAAATTTGGATTTAAAAATATCCGAGATTCTTTTTGATCTCCAATATTGAAAGTGACGCAAGGAAAAACCCAAAAGAGGAAAAACAAATTAATTACATACGGTTTTTGAAACACAAATGTATAAATTTGAAATTGGAATTCTCAACCAAAGATGAGATAAGTATTTGAGATCAAAATGGCCAGTACGACAAAGCACTAATTTCATATGTAAGGACCTTATAATACGAGTATGTAGTGATTGAAGTGGAACTAGAGAATAGGTTTATAAGTCCTATATGGACATTTAATATATTTTATGCCAAATATGTCTACTACTTACATCGATGTCTGCTTGTTTCCAAATAATGAAATAAATATTTATAAAAATGAAATTTACCTACTATCATTGAACACTTGAATTTGTTGTATTTGTATTTTGATTGATTGTAAATTGTATTGTAATTGTACCTATATATTTGGTAGCTTCTATTTGGCTAAGCACGATATCCACGAATACAATATGCTGTGTAGTGTAATCATTGTCCACGTCGCGGCGTCGTCGCGCTGTCAACATGTTAGACAAGAATAAAAAATATTATAGGAAACCTTTATAAACGCAATAGTACCCAAAAGAATGATTTTTTGAATTTTTGTCTGTTTGTCGGTTTGTCTGTTTGTTTGTACGTTTGTGCACGCTAATTTCAGGAACGGCTGAACCGATTTCGATGCAGTTTTCAGGAATATATTGTGACAGGTCCCACTTAACATATAGATAGGTTAGTTTTTATCCCGGACAATTTCAACATTTTATTTTTTCTGCAGTCCACGCGGACAGAGTCGCTGACGTCCACTAGTCTACCTATACAGGGTGTAACAAAAAGGGTATGTTAAGCGAAAAGCTATGTAAATAGCCCACTATAAAGAACCTATCTACAAAATTTGAGACTCGAAATCACATTTTTATTTTTTTGTATGAAAATTTCTGAGATATTAAAAAATTCTCCATACTATCGGGAAAAATAAACATGTCATTTCGGGTCTCAAATTTTGTGGATAGGTTCTCTATAGTGGGCTATTTACATAGCTTTTCGCTTAACATACACTTTTTGTTACAGCCTGTATATTAGTATTTATAATTAAGTATTTTGGCATTATTGTTGCATTTGTTACCATGCATAACAATGTAATTTTCATTTTTACTGTCGTACATAATATCATATCGCATCACAGCCCATCATCCTATTGCAGTCCCTATACAGGGTGTAACAGAAAGGGTATGTTAAGCGAAAAGCTGTATGAACAGCCCACTGTAGAGAACCTATCCACAAAATTTGAGATCCGAAATCACATGTTTATTTTTCCGGATAGTATGGAGAATCTTTAAATATCTCAGGAATTTTCATACAATCTTGAAAAATAAAAATGTGATTTCGAGTCTTAAATTTTGTAGATAGGTTCTCTATAGTGGGCTATTTACATAGCTTTTCGCTTAACATGCCCTTTTTGTTACACCCTGTATAGTGTTCCAAAAAATTTTCTTTTCCTCTTTCACATACCTTTCTTCTCCCTTCCTCCGTGCGTCACCCTATCCATCAAACCCCTGTGCTGAAAATCAGCACTACAAACTTGTTTATAGCATATGCTGAGCACAGGACTTTTCTATCCACGTGCGCAACAGCGTTTCACATGCATATTGACTTATGTACTGTCTATTTTTATATGTTTCACTGTGTAATGTTGTTTGTGTACAGTACAGAATAAATTTCTTTCATCTTATCTGTCTTATCTTAAAGGGTCATGTAGCGAAATGCTATGAACATAAATGAAAAACATATTAACAAAATTTGTGACACTAAGGGCCTAACCTATCCTTATTACGATCAAGTTTTAGAGAAAGACAGCGTCAACTTTATTCCTCTGATAAATAGGCTATCTGACGTTTGGAAAAATCGGCCCTAAATCACATATTATTTTTCCAGTTAGTATGAAGACTTATGATGACATAGGTAAACAGGTCAGGAATGTTCATGAAAAAATTAAACTGTTAACCGCGGATCTCTAATAGTGGACAGGTCATTTATAAGTGACCTATTTTGATAGCATTTTGCTTGTATAGACATCCTGTATACTGAATATATCACCATTCACCATTCATAGTATGGGTTATAAAATTGTTAAAAACCACTTACTGTTTGTATGTCGAAGTTGTCGTTTTTCAAATTCAACTGCGGCCACATTAGCTGTCGGCATTAAACCTGAAAGAAGAGGTGTGTCATACAACATGTAGGAAAAAACGCAAGTAAAATTATTATGCATCTCCCTCTCAATTGTTATAAAAGATTGGAAGGTGTTTGATTAAACGTACCAGGATAGTACACAGTGGTCAGATTCACCGTATAATTGGCGAACGGCAAGGTCAGCACGCATGTGAACCGCTCCCAAGGAGACTCTACCTCGTCGTCGTGTATAACCGCCTTTGTAGTTATAGTATAAAGACCCCAAGAGTTCATGCTAATTTCGGTAACGGCCTGCTTCAAGCGCGACCTGGAAACGTAAAGCTTTGTATGGCAAAGGAATCTGCTTTGAATACCTTCCATTGTCATTTCGAGGAATTGCAGCAATGCAAGACTTCGTTGGAAATGTTGGCAGCCACTTATAACGATTAGTATGGAGACTAATGGTGCAATGCAGTAAGATCTAGTTAATAGTATTCGAGGACCGCCAATAGTGCGTTACATAGCTACATTGTTGTATCTACCTACACCTCATTTTATTTAGAAGTAGAAATAGTCCGAACGAACGAAATTAGGTTTTTTATTAGGCGCATTTTTGTGTATTACTATCATCAATGTTTCCTAAAGTGTTTTATACTCGATTCAATAGTACCTACTCATATAAAGTTTGCATTGTATAAAAAGAAGCTTTCGCAAACACAAAACTGAACTTTTTAGTAGGAAACGTCAATATGAAAAAACGTTCAACATCACCAGGGATTTTGTATCTGCATCACTCATATCGTACAAGTTCTTACAGGAAGAATGCTGTTGACTACAATAAAAAGAAATCCGTATTTATCTACTTCTGATGTAGGTAAGGGATTAAATATACCCGTATGCAACAAGCATCCAAAATATTGAGTTGTTATTTTATTTACAATGAAAGTTAGTACATGGATTTATATTTCGGTTTACATGAAATTTCATATAAATTCCCTTGATTATATCCCTCCATATACAGGATGCTTTTTTGTGGCCACCTTTAACGAAGGGTACGTATTTTATACATGAAATAAAGTAAGTTTATGCCAAAAAAAAAATGCTGGGAATTTTTTTTTTTTTGAAAATTTTTTTTAAATTCCTTGATCGTGCGAAATTTATAGTGTCAAGTGTTTATGTTAGTTTTTTTGTAGACAGATATTAATTATTTTTCGTGAAAAAATCCTGCTACGCGCGTCTATGTGCATTTATGCAGAAAAACGCAGTCTATTTACTCAACTTTGGACCCTAATATTTTGGAAACCAGACACTTCCCAGGTATGCTTCCATGGAGGGAACGTTGACGACCAAAAATCAACCTGTATACAGGGTGATTTTTGGTCGTCAACGTTTCCGAAAACTACGGAATCTCCTCATCATCACGATTATTTTTCTCCATGGAAGCATACGTGGGAAGTGTCTGGTTTCCAAAATATTAGGGTCCAAAGTTGGGTAAATAGACTGCGTTTTTCTGCATAAATGCACATTGACGCGTGTAGCAAGATTTTTTCACGAGAAATAATTAATATCTGTCTATGAAAAAACTAGCATAAAAACTGGACACTATAATCAATTAATATCTGTCTATGAAAAAACTATCATAAACACTGGACACTATAAATTTCGTCCGATCAAGTTATAAAAAAAAATAAAAAATAAATACATTGTTTACCAGCTTTCATTAAGGGTGGCAACAAAAATACATCCTGTATATACAGGGTGTAACAGAAAGGGTATGTTAAGCGAAAAGCTGTATAAATAGCCCACTATAGAGAACCTATTTCCAAAATTTGAAACTCTAAATCACATTTTTATTTTTCAAGATTGTATGAAAATTCCTGAGATATTTAAAAATTCTCCATACTATCAGGAAAAATAAACATGTGATTTCGGATCTCAAATTTTGTGGATAGGTTCTCTATAGAGGGCTATTTATATAGCTTTTCGCTTAATATACCCTTTTTGTTACACCTGTATAAATATGTTTGTGATTGTTTAAAGTTTTTATTTTACATGTACCTATTTTTATGTGATATCAAACACAATGTTTATTGTTAACTGAATAAATGAATTATGAAAGTTATTAATAGTGGTCTGTCATACTACCTGTCGATAGGTTATTGCCTGTATTCGACATCGGACAAATGACGTTCTGAAGAGTTATTTGTTTGGTACCTAGCTCAATATAGTATATTGCTGATAGTTAGTCTAGCTAGAGTCTAGACTAAGTTGGGGCAGGGACCTTGTTATTCTGCATTTCATTATTCAAGTAGTTTGTCATGTCATAATTTCATTTCTATTTTATATTTTTGTTAAAGCTAGCTATGACAATAAAATACTTTGCATCTCTAAGTACTAGATACTGCACATAATATTTGTGTGTGTGATCAAAAGTATTTTTTGTGAATCACTAATCAAAGACTGTAATGATTTTTCTACGTTTGCTTTATCTTGAAAGTTTTCACTCACCCTCGAGACGACAATATCTTCATTACGGGTTTTGGGTACAGATCTTCAGCTATACAGATGAGGGTCACCAGGAAAACATATTTTTTATCTTGAATGAAATGAAAACTTTTGCCCGGACCTGGAAAGAAGAGCAATATTACCTATCTAAATGTAGGTGTCTACTAGGTATTTTAACGGACAATTTTAATATATGGTGCTCAATAAAATATCACAGTTAAAGAACGGGCATTTATACCCACTAGTTTAGGGGAGGATTCATTTATAAATAAGGTACATAGTTATTACTTACTGTATACGATCAAAGACCTGGTTTGTCGGTCTTCTTCCATAAAAGTGGAAACGACACACGTGTAATTGCCACTGAGATCTGTTGTGGGTCGCAGAATCCTTATAGCTCTATGAGCTTGTAGTGGATCCTCTAAAAATAGAGAAAAAATATTGTCACATTCATAACATAGGTAATTATTTTTTCTATATCTTTTTTAATAAACAAATATGACAACATGGTTTGTTTAACTTATGATAGGTAGCCAACAGCTTTTAATTAGACAGACATTATAATAGACACGGGTATGTTCCCGAAATGGGGTAGCCATTACTACAGGATCATAAAGAAAATCCTACAGCCACGTTTAGCATAGCGGGGATAGATGTATGGTATTAAAATGAGCTTTGACAAAAACAACTGGCAAAATTAATACCTGAAATAGAAAAGCTCATGTCCACCTTCCCCTTTAACAGGCCAATGACCTGCGGCCTCCGAGGTGGGATCCACTGGTAGACGAGCCCCGAGGAACCGTTAAAGAACCACTTCACCACCAACCCCGCCCCCGGCTGCACGGAGTCGGTGCTGTACTCGCAGTCCAAGACTATGGAGTCAGTCCCGACCTCCACTGTCGATGGTACATCTATTCGCCTTATATTTACTGCCACGCACTCTAAGAAAGAATATTACGTATATATACATCTACTAGCAGCACGAACTTCTGCTCGCGGCACGAACTGCAAATGGGCCCGTTGGAGTTCGTATGAAAAGACCCACACCCGGAGTGTTTTTTTGAATAAAAGTTGCTGGTAGGATGTACGATACTTAAAAATTTTCGCCGTCGCATTGGTACCGCCTTTTACAATCCAGGTAATCAGGGGTTGCGGCATTACGCAATCCGCCCTAACCTTTCGGGTTTTGAGGCGTTTCGGTCCGTTCGTGTGTCGGTCCGGGTTTTGGGGCGTTTCGGTCCGCTCATGTTTCGGTCCGCGGACTGCGTAAATATCCCCATGAATAAAATGCTTTTAGGCGTTTCGGTCCGCTCGTGTTTCAGTCCGCGGACCGAAACGCCTAACAATGCCTTCTGAATGGGTCTATTCGTCCAGCGGGACGAATCACCCCATATTTTTATTATTACTAGGCGATTCGTCCCGATATGAATAGCTGTTTTGAAAGATTTGAGTACAGTTTAAAAAAATCATATCGGAACGAATCGCCCAAGTAATAATAAAAATATGGAGCGATTCGTCCCGCGGGACAAATAGGCCCTTTCAGAAGGCATTGTTAGGCGTTTTGGTCCGCGGACTGAAACACGAGCGGACCGAAACGCCCCAAACCCGTCGGTCCGCGGACCGAAACGCCTAAAAGCATTTTATTCATGAGGATATTCGGTCCACAAATGGAAAGTGGACCGAATCGCCGAAGAGTTCTTCTTAAATACCCATTCTGTCCATTTTTTGTCATGTACAGTCGAATACAAAAAAAAATACTTTTTTAAAATTTTCGTTCCCCAATTATATGAGTTTATTCATTACAAATACACCCTTAACAAACAAACATAGAAACAAATCTTATCTCTTTATAATATTAGTGTAGATGTAATGATTATTAATAAGTACTAACTTTACAAGATGCTACATTGCATTTTATTTATTTCTTAATTTTTTGTACCCAACTGTACTTAAATCTTTCAAAACGGGTATTCATATCGGGACGAATCGCCCAATAATAATAAAAATATGGGGTGATCCGTCCCGCGGGATGAATAGACCCATTCAGAAGGCATTCCTAGGCGTTACACGAGCGGACCGAAACGCCCCAAAACCCAAACTTTCACCCGCTTTGTTAATTAGATAAATTATAATAATAGAATAAGGAATTGTAATGATTTGCTTGAACAAATAAAATAAAGTATAATATAATATCTAAATAGAATGTATCCGTCATTATTCGATTAACTAACCTCTAGCTATCCTGGCATAAATTCTGTTTCGTGGAACCGTTAGGTACTGAAACTGTATAGGAATATTCTATTTTCAGACTTACCTAAGACAACCTGGCATAAATTCTGTTTCGTGGAACCGTTAGGTACTGCAACTGTATAGGAAGATTCTATTTTCAGACTTACCTAAGGCAAGTTGCAGGCATTTGCTAGTTTATTATTAAATACGTGAAATAGAGTATGTAAAGCTAAGATTGTTTGTGAGGCTTTTGATTTAATTTGAACAATTTTTATTATTCCTATAATAAAATTTTTAAAAATGCATAATATACGGGGAGTAAGTAGGCGAAATAATTTGCGCTGAGTGCCCCTGCTAATTAAAAATTGTAATTCATTTTCGAAGGGAACAATTCTTGAAATTTTTGGAGCTGAAACGTAACCACTAACGATGCGTTTACGAAACGCGGTGCGAAGCAATATATACTTATCGTTATCATTGAGTAATAAGGTATATTTAGGCACGCATCGGTCGCGAGTATGACATAATAAAAAAACAAATATCTGTCTCGTGCCGAAATGTGTCTAATTACGTCACCGTAAAGTAATTATTGCTTCGTTCTGAACGTCTACGATGGTTCCGTTTCGGCTTCGTTCCAACTCGAGACTTTTCGAGAATTGCCCAAAGGTAAACAAGTGATGTTATTTAGTATTTTCCGTCACTTACACTTAATAGGTGTACCTTTACTGGATTTATGATTAAGGGCGGCACTGAAAGTTTCAGGAATCCGGGAAGTGATACAACATTTTTAGTGGAAATGATATTTATTATTTTTCGAAGAAAAAAAAACAATTTTTAAAGCATTCCTTCCATTCAGAAGTTGGGGTATCCAAAATGGGCGTTTTGTAGGCGTCTACAGCTTCTTCAGGTGACGAAAATCTTTGACCACGCAATTTGTTCTTAATTTTGGGGAAAGTATAAAAATCATTAGGGCTTAAGTCAGGACTGTAGGGCGGATGATCTAATAATTCAATGTTTTCTTGCTCCAAAAACTGTTTCGTCCTGTGGGCGGTATGAGAGCTCGCATTGTCGTGATGGAGGATGATGCGTCGGTTGCAGTTCTCTTAACGGAGTTCAGAGACCACCTGCGGTAAACAAATGCTAGAATACCATTCTGCATTGATCGTTCTTTGTCCCTCAAGAGGAATAGTGGCAACATGGCCAAAACCGGCCATGTTGCCACTATTCCTCTTGAGGGACAAAGAGACAAACGTGGCCACCATTTATTTTGCAACGCTCCGTGAACGAACAACTTTTGTTGGCTTCAACTCATTTTCGAACACCCGTACTCGTGACTGGTTTTTTGTTTCTGGTTCGTATGCATATCCAGGATTCGTCACCTGATACCACGCTGTATATAGCATTTGAAGATCCTCCGTGGAATCTCTCGAGAGTTCTGACGCACCAAGTGACGCGAGCCGCTTTTTGCTCATCACAGAGTGAATGCGGGATCCATCGGGAAAACAATTTTTTTACGCCTAAATGTTCATGCAAGATTATTTGACTCATGCCAATGTTCAAAGTTGCCTGAATTTCCCGATATGTCACATGTCGATCTTCCTCAACCAGCTCACGAACGGCATCAACGTTACCTTGGGTGACTGCAGTTTTTGGGCGACCTTGACGGAGATAGTCACCGCAATTCTGCAAACCAGCGATAAATTGTGGTTTGAGATGGGGTTTCATCACCAAACGCAGAAAGCAGCCAATCAACGTACTGTTTTTGTGTTAAACCACTTCTAAAGTCATAATAAATCATTGCTCTTGAATTTTCTCGAGTCGATTCCATTTTCACGCTGACTTCACAGAGGAGATACCAAATCCCTAGACTTCACAAGTTTAACAAGAGCTTGAGAAAGACTGCCTTCTTTATTTAAAAATATTTAAACGGTAGTCTATTAACAAAACCGAGGAGTTTTCGATTAATAAGGATTTATTATGCCAGAAACAATGGAAATATTCCCCCGTTACTTTTAGTGCAGCCCAGGTATCAAAATGGTAAAATTTTCATATGAGATGAGCCTTAAAATAGAATCACAGATGAAATGTGGGTGTGCAATTTGCACACTCTGCCCAACATCTATAAGGATTGGCCATGACTATAATGTACTACCTAATTATTATCATAATTCCACAATGGAAATAAAGGTGGGAGTCCAAAGCCGATGACCCGCCCGTCCTATGTCAGTTATTATTCTCTGGTCCCAGCTGTATCAATGTTTTTCATTGCCTTACCAATGACCACTATTAATCAAATTATGTACGTGTTTTAAACTCAGATAAATGAAGTATACAGATCTGAAACAAAGTCAAAAAATGGGACCATCCGCCATTGGACTTACCACATACTTACCATAGAAATGTATAAGAGGAGATACCAAATCCCTGATACTTACTATGAGTTTTGACGTGGTTTTGACACTCGAAATACTTTTTGCTATAGGAGATATCCCTGACAGTAATGGCCGTCGGTGCCGTTTTTATGAACGTCAAAAGTAAGGAAAATGATAGATATTTGTGTACTCTATTCTATTACACACTAGCTGTGATATGACAATAGATGTTAAAATGCAGTATTTAAATTGTTTAAACTGTTTAAAACAAACAATTTAAATACTGCAGTTTTTACATCTGTTGTCATATCACAACTAGTCATCACATGTCGGAAAAAATATAAGCCCAGCATTTTATATATACATACCTACCTATAATTAAACTTTGTGGAAATAATATTTTTGTTCGAATTTAAGCTTTTTTGTAGAGTATTTATACAAACTTTCCATCTTTCCATCAACATCGAGCACATGTGAGGATTGTATTGTGAGGTTAATCTTGGGCCCCGAAAGATGTAGGAACCTTCTCATCCCTTGGATCACAGATATAAAACATCGTACTAGCGGGATATCGATGGGAACTTTTCACCTAATGTTTCTTATGATGTGTTATTGTACTAATATTTAGCTTGTTAGCACTACTGTAACTGGTCTAAAAATTTCAGGTAGTTATATAAATAAGTGTAAGGCAATTAACTTTGCTCTTTCTACTCCAACATTTAAGATTTTAAAAAAAATAAAAGTAGGTAGAGGTACTTGTTTTAAGATGTCGATGTTTCGATCATATTTGTCGTTGCAATTTCTTTGAAAGCTTATGTTTATACATCTCAGCCAAAATACATTATTCATGGACTATAAACGATAAAATATACATTCTTATTTTATGTACCCTTTTAAGGTTATTGTTTGGAAATAAGTTTATATTTACGCGTACCTACTAAATAGAGGATGTTTTAGTTGACATTACTATAGTAATAAAATAATGTTATAACTTTGTTGCACCGAATGGGTATGTAGACGGACAATCGCAAGGACCTGGATGGAGAGAAACCTTCTGGAATGACAGAAGAAAGCAAAGGATCGCGAGGTGTGATTTATGAGTGGGCGAGTAAAAATTAATAAATTAAATAAATAAAAAAATTAATAATTTTATTTCGAGAAATAGGCATTAGTATATTTATAATACAGGTGATGCTAATTACGTACGGTTTTTCAAGCGCGACCAGAAGGCGAGTACGCTTAAAACTTAGTGGTCCGTATGACAGCTGTTGTTGACCTTTGGTAAGTTAAATTTTTTGCGAAGATAAACACCAAATTTTAATATAGTCTTACAAATATGTTCAGAAAAATCATTCGTCTCCTCTAAAAACCTTTGCTTACACTATTGTTTCCTTCTGCTGTCACTCACACCCTGTAGGTATGTGCCATTTTATATTATCAATATTAAAATTTGTTATTCATCCCTGGACCGATGTCTAATATAAAACAATAAAACCTAGGTAAAAATAAATAAACTAAAGTCCCGGTTTTATCGAAATAATTTAATAAACCCTATAAAGGTATACTTAAAATAAGTACACGTTGAAAAGCGATACGAATCCACTATAATCAAAAACGTAGGCTGACGAGAAAATTACATGGACGCCAAACTTTCTACACGCAACACTACAACGAAAACAAATGAAAATCGATACCAACTCGAGCAGATTATGAACACCACTAGTTTCACCGAGTAGTCCATAGTTCATAGGGCTTTATACTTTGAAACTCGAACTTCCATTCGAATTCGAAAACCGTGGACGAGAAGTTTGGAAAACGCGCGTCGGGGCAGGTTTAACGGACTACTGAAAAGTTTAGTAGTGCGAAATGACCGCTTAACTTACTGGCGCCTGCGCGGTTGGCACATCAGCCTGTTGATTTGTTTCAAGAAGTTTGCTTGGTGGTGGACCAAGACTTTCATTATATCCAAATTAAAATTATGTAAGTCAAAAATTGCGTGTGTTGCGATTATTTCATTAATTTTAGAAAGTTCTAAAACTACATAGAAGTATAGAAGTACAACTATCAATAACAAGATTAGTGGGAAGGTTTGTATTGAGGTAGGTTTAAGTATTTTCCAGTCTTATTTGAAGAAAAGTTTACCTACCAAAAAAAGACATTTCAATGCGATCATCTCTCGCACCGTTAGTGATAATTGATTGATGATTATTTTCACTCATCTCGGTGATTTTGAACCAAGTTAACAAGGTTTTTTTTTCATTTATTTAAGGGCTTTGATCACGGTATGTAAGTTATTGAGGTGTACCTAGAACAAAGCCAATGGGCAGGAACTTTTCTTAATCGGCATAGATAATTTAAGCAATTTCAAATGGAGTAGGTCATAGTGTAGTTATTCGGTAATATTAGATAGATTCAACTAAATTTAATACATAATCGAATCGTCTTGCTCGCAGGTTTGATGACTTCCAGCCTCCCGAACAAGCCGGTTTCCGAAAAGGGTTTAGTACCATAGATCATGTCCACACACTACGGCAGATTATACAAAAAACGGAAGAGTATAATCGGCCACTATGCCTAGCGTTCGTGGACTATGAGAAGGCATTTGATTCGATCGAGACATGGGCAGTGTTGCGGTCTCTCCAGCGGTGCCATATTGACCATCGATATATCGAAGTGCTGAAGTGTTTATACAGCAATGCCACCATGTCGGTACGAGTACAGGAGCGGAGCACTGAGCCGATTTCTTTGCAGAGGGGAGTGAGACAAGGAGATGTTATTTCTCCAAAGCTCTTCACCAATGCAGTGGAAGACGCCTTTAAGCTTCTCGAATGGAAAGGACTCGGCATCAATATCAATGGCGAATACATCACTCACCTTCGGTTCGCAGACGACATCGTGGTCATGGCAGAATCGCTGAAGGATCTAAGCACAATGCTCGATGGCCTCAATCGAGTCTCCCAACAGGTGGGCCTGAAGATGAACATGGACAAGACGAAGATCATGTCGAACGTCCATGTACCGCCCACTCCTGTACTGGTTGGGAGCTCGATGCTTGAAGTTGTTGACGAGTATGTTTACCTGGGACAGACGGTCAAACTAGGTAAGTCCAACTTTGAGAAGGAGGTAACTCGGCGAATCCAACTCGGCTGGGCAGCGTTCGGGAAACTACGAAGCTTATTTGTGTCCAAGATACCCCAGTCCTTAAAGACGAAGGTATTCAACCAGTGCGTGCTGCCGGTGATGACCTACGGTGCCGAGACGTGGTCTCTAACTATGTGCCTCATAAAAAAGCTCAGGATCGCACAGCGAGCGATGGAGAGAGCTATGCTTGGGATCTCTCTGCGTGATCGAATCAGAAATGAGGAGATCCGCAGACGTACAAAGATCACCGACATAGCTGAACGGTCCAGCAAGCTGAAGTGGCAATGGGCAGGGCACATAGCTCGAAGAACTGATGGCCGATGGAGTCGGAAAGTTCTAGAGTGGATACCACATATCGGCAAGCGCAGCGTGGGAAGGCCACCCGCGAGGTGGACGGATGACCTGGTCAAGGTTGCGGGCGTCGGTTGGATGCAGGCTGCTTCCGACCGGTCGGAGTGGAGGTTGTTGGGGGAGGCCTATGTCCAACAGTGGACTTCTCAGGGCTGTAAATGATGATGAATACATAATAGTTCAGAATATATTTATTTTGTAACCTAATAGGAGTCACAAGATATACAGGGTGTAAAAAGACGATGTTTTTTAATACTTCATATTCTTGTAAGGTTACGATCATTTTCTTCTATGGAACCAACCCTGGGAAACGATAAAATAATTATGAAAAAATACTGTCATTTTATTAAAATACTGTCGTTATAGTTCAATAATTTGTATTTAATTGTCATTTTATTTTATTTATAACTGTTTACTAACATAATATATAAGTCATCTCATACTAACCACTATGGAGTAATATCCGAAATAAAATATTTGAATTTGAATTTATTGCAAGCAATAAGTTTGATGCTCAAAGTACAAAGTACAAATGTACCTACAAAACTAACATTTTTACATGGTATCTTCGAAAAAAATGTTTGTTAACCGATTTCAGATGGATTTATGTAAAAAAAAATGATAATATTAATGTAACTTTGGACCTCAATATCATGGAAACCGTGGTTTCCCGTGGTGCTTCTATAGAAAAAAATTATCGTGATGTTACAAAGAATACGAGATATTAAAAGAACAAAGTTGTCTTTTTACACCCAGTAGATACTCGTATTATTATCTCTTTGGTAAAAGTCTCGGGACTACACAGTCCCGTTCCTTTGAGAGACGTGCATCGGGTCGTAGCCAAGATGTAGAGGCCCTTTTAAGGGAACTTTAATATGGTATGGGATACACATGGAGGATACCATCGCCAACCACATAATAGCTCCCAATCTTCAAGCGTGGAGGATGAGGGTTATTATCATAGCGGTACATTGTCCGAAATTGTAATCTCTAAGGACATAGTGCGTCGTAAACTAAGACAACTCGATGTTGGTAAGGGAGCTGGTCCTGATGGTATACCGGCCAGATTTTTTAAAATGTGTGCTGATGAGCTATGTTTGCCACTCTCATTCTTGTTTAATACCTCATTGCGTTTAGGTATATTCCCCAAAAAATGGAAATGTGCGCATATAATTCCGGTTCACAAATCTGCAGATATATCTAATTGCATGAATTATAGGCCAATCAGTATTTTATCCTGTCCGACTAAACTCTTTGAGTCCGTTGTATACGACCATATTTACCATCAATTTAAACCTCTTTTATCACAACGCCAACACGGCTTTGTCAGAAACAAATCTACGATTAGTAATTTGCTGGAGTATAAACAATACCTGTGTCAAGTTTTTGATAAAGGGGGCCAGGCGGATAGTATATACACAGATTTCAGGAAAGCTTTTGATAAGGTTGACCATCAGTTACTCTGTCGTAAAATAGCAAAGCATGGCATCCATGGGTCGGTACTAAGATGGATTCAGTCCTATCTTGCTAAGAGAAGCCAACTTGTAGCACTTAAGGGATACATGTCGAGTCCCATCACGATCACATCTCGTGTCCCTCAAGGGTCCCACTTGGGTCCCACTTGGGTCCCTTGTTTTTCCTAATTTTTATCAACGATCTCGTTGATAGACTCTCTTGTCATAGTCTGCTTTATGCTGACGATCTTAAAATCTTTACTTATATCAGTAGCATCCACGACTGTGAGCGTCTTCAGAGAGATCTTGATGAAATCGTGAGTTGGTGCCAGGAAAACAAAATGTTCTTGAATAATGAAAAATGTTGTATTATATCTTTCACCAACAAACACAACAAAATCAACTTCCAGTACCAACTTGAGGGACAAGTACTTAGCCGTAAGAGTGTTGTTAAGGACCTTGGAATTTTTTTCGATTACAAATTAACATTCAGAGGACACTATGACCAGATGGTAAATAAATCTATGAAAAATTTGGGTTTCCTTGGCAGAATCACTAAAGAATTTAAGAATTCCAAGAGCCTTATTCTTCTCTATAATTCTCTTGTGAGAAGTAATCTAGAGTATGGGTCTGTTATTTGGACTCCTTATTATGCAAACCATACCGATCACATTGAAGGTGTCCAAAAAAAATTTCTCCGACTCCTTTATTATAGACTCAAACCGGGACGGAACAGAATTTCTTACCATGAAAAACTTAATACCTTCAGTATCTCTGACCTTAGTACCCGACGTCACCGACAAGATCTAATTACATTATTTAAACTGCTTCACGCAAAGATAGAATCCCCCACATTGCTTTCTCAATTACAAATGAATACTAAATACAATCCTCGACGCCGCCTTCCTACTTTTGTGCTACCTATTTACAAGAATAATATCTCGTCCTGGAACCCTCTAGCTAGAATGTGTCGGAAGTATAATGAGATTGCTTATAACGACGAAGTTGATATTTTTAATTGCAATGTGAATCAGTACAAAAAACATATCCACAGCATCCTCAGCACTACGTCATGTACATAAACGCAACTGTATTTTCCACTCAGTCTTGTTTTTTATTGTAGTAGTTGCACGTAGTATGTAAGTTTATAGCAGTTGTAGCAGGAATATATTTGTATAATTTTGTAATGTTACTGTTTCGATTAAGCTTAATTAATTGTGCATACACGCCTAGGACACTAAGTTAGGGTAAAAACTGTACTGTTCTGAAATGTTAAATATTTTTACTTTGTGTCTGTTGTGTTGCCTTAATAAATAAATAAATAAAATAAAATAAAATATGATACATCCGGCGATGGTCCCCGCCATGTGCAAGACTATTGGAGTGCAGAGCTATGTCATGCGATGGAAACAAAGGTCATGGGTTGAATGTTTGTTGGGTTTGGGTAACTGAGCTATTGAAGGAGACTAACGGACACCTGCCATTACAACCAAGTCTCATAATTGGTGGCAGGCGGTGACTCGCCGACTCATTTCATGGAACGGAGCGACAAAGGGGGCAACATTTGGTGAGCGGTTAGGGTGGAGGGGCGCCCCTGGACTTTAAACCGAGGCCAACTCGCCACTTACGAACGGGCACGTCCATTCTCGAGCTGTCATAGCTCTCGCGACTCCACTCTGCCCGGCCGGCGAAGGCAAGACTGAGGGAACTGTTCCTCGTCAGCTCTCACTCCGGCGCCGGAGATGAGGAACAGGAAATTTTAACATTGCGATATACTGTTGCAAATATGAAGTAAGTTGATATGCATCTGCATTTCGCAATAACAAGGCCTAAGTCCTCTGAACTGAATCTGACATTAGACAGGTTAAGGAATCAACCGTAACAACTACACCAGCACCGTAAGCACTAAATCATTTTCCTCATTTGCTTTTAGTAAGCACTTTATCATTATCATTCTGCCTTCAAAGCCAACGCTAAGTAGGTACAAATGACCTAAAACCAGCGTAGATAGTTTTTCTTTGCCAATACAATAGCCATAGATCTCCTGTTTGGACAAATGCCAACAACAGTAGTTCCGTAAGTTTCTTGATTTGTAGAAACTAAAACTACTATTTATATCGGCTATTTAGATTGTATCGAGAACTATATTTTTCTTTTGCAGATTTTCCGATTAAGCCTTTTAGAATTTAAATGGCTTCACCGGGTTAAGAAAGTTTCGTTTACAGCCTATAATTAGCTGTTTGGTGTTTATTGAGAAGTATGTGTGGTGGAGTAACTTTGAAAGATAAAATAAGAAATGAGGTGATCAGAAAGTGTGGTATAAATGAGGACGTTGTGACGGAGCTTGAGAAGGGTGAGTTGGTTTGGGCATGTGGAGAGGATGAATGAAAGTAGACTGACAAAGAAAGTGTAAATATAATGGAAGAATGGATGGAAGGGTCGTAAAGGAAAGACCTCGTCGGACTTTCACCGATCAAGAGGTGAAATTCTAGAGAAAGGTCAGAATAAGTGTACCCTATACCAATGAGCGTGCATGAAGACTATGATGAAAGTAGATGAAACGAAGGAGGTGTGTCAGGACCGAGGCAAGTAGAGATCCATGATCTATGCCTACCCCTTCGAGAAAGGGGCGTGATTTAATGTATTATTTTGTTAATTATTACAATTATCTGAGACTTCCCTTGCTTTGCTATAGTCATGTACTGGACTACAACTTATGTACTTTTTAAAGTTATGATGTTAGAATAGATGACTTATAATGTATACTTACATCCTTGATAATATGGCTAAGAAACGCCTTTACAGGTTTATGTACAGGGAAGTGCAAAATATTACCTTACCTACGTAAAATTAAAGCAAATTCCGGGTCTTAGCGACGAACTTGATGATAAAGCTGTTTGAGTAAAATCAATTTATAGCTCATTGTTGCAACATCATATTAGTTACATTTCAACTTTAGTTGCCAACACGCAATGGTGTGCGTTGCTACTAGTTTGATATTTCTAGTACGTAAAGATCCTAACAGCCAATTCATGAACCGATATCGAGACATTTTTTGCATATTTCAGATTAATGATCCTTCAGTGGTCTTCATACAAAAATTCAAATTGGGTATTTGAAAAATTCAAGACCCTTAATAATCTCTAGTATTGAAATTGGTCGAAGTCAGTAAGGTTAAAACACTTGAATTAGCAAACTTATGGTGCAGTATTAGAAACAGCAATAAGAACCTACGATTGGTAGGCACTTATTTAAAGTTAGTTTTACTCGTAAGTAGTCCGTCCACTAAGTTATTGACCATCGTTATTCATTCTAATGCGGACATAAATTGCGGCAACCGAGTCGTTTTATTGAACTTCCACTCGTGTTGCATTTCATTATTAAATGTAAACTTTTCAGTAAACGCCCACCAGGGCTGCCGCGAGCCTAATCTGTTGATTTTTCCTTTTCAAGTAACCCGTTCTTGCTGATATCGCATACACGTATCGTGTGCGCCAATGACCTTGCTTATCAAAAGCATGGATTACATTTATACCTACATGCTTTGTTCTGAATGACCACTGACGGTTAAAGCACAGCCTAAACCGGTCATATTTAAAGATCTGAAACTGGAGGGTGTGCCCTTTGTATGACGTATCTACACACGTCTATACTCGTACATTTGTACGAGTACCACCCATGCCTGCCCGTGGGTATCGTACGAGGCGATTAAGGGTTTCCAGGAGGTGGGCAGCCAGCGCCTCCCGTACTGACAACATAGTCCGCAAATCACACTGCGGTCACCAACCCGCCTGCCTAGCGTGGTGACTATGGGCAAAACCCCCCTGTGGCAATAGCCTTATAGCCTGGAGGCCTACGTCCAACAGTGAATAGGCTGAAGAAGAATATTCACCTTTGTAGGTACATACTTTGATCTTAAAAAAGTGCTTTTAATTATTTGACTTTTTTTAACATGAGGCTAGGTAGGGGTCTACAGTGGAAACATTTTTGCTCCCGACGTGTTCTGTCTCAGCAGACATAATAAAAGATGTTTAGAGTCTACACGTATATTTGTTCTACAATCCTGTACAGTACTTATTGAATTTTATATAATTTTGTGCAACACACAAGGCTTACATGCCGGTTGAAAGTTTCAAAAGTCGAATGCAGGTCGAGGCCGATTTGCTATATTTGTTAGCATAGGCGTTAACATGTTCCAAAAAATGTAATTCTTTATCTACTTTAAATAAGAATTTTAATACTTTTCTGAAAATATATAATTTGAGAAATTAAATTTATTAAAAACACTGTATTTCACCGTAATATCCGATGTGTCTATCTTTGAAAATGGAATTTTCATTGACAGCCCTGAACCTCAGGTCACTTCAGGGGTCAACCGTGCCCATCAAACCTCCTCAAATATTCACCACAGAACTGAATAGAATTTTAACTTTCTTATACCAGTTAAGTATTTTGTTCCCATAAATACTGTTATTTATAGATATTTATTGCTATACCTTTAATCTACCCACCTAAAACTACATTACCCAGGTATTTAATGAAAATTTAAAAGCCTATGCCATATTAAAGATATCTGGGTTTTGAGCCGTTCCTAGTTTGCTTCAAGGCCAAAAAGCAAATAAATATGGTAAGTACATAAAAATTATGTTATTTCGACATTTGGTATCTTCCTACCAAGAAGATTCTGAATTGCAGGCTTCGCATTGGTAAGCGATTGCCGATCGCATTTGATATATTTGGAATAATGATTATCAAATATGCAAACAAAGAAAATGTACAAAGATCTTTATGATTTTCTCAAGCGAGGAAATCAAATGAAAACTTGGCTTATATAATATGATTTATAATTATGTAGCCAAAATATCTAATATTCCTATGCATAGGTCAATTTCTGTTGACCATGTATCCATTTATGTACTTACATCAGTATTGCTTCTATGCTACTCTGGGAGTGAAAAAAAAAGTATATCTAATAGGTACTACAGCTACTTCTCTTCCCGGGCATACTGTACAAGTCAGTAGAGGGACAAGAGGATCTTGGTGTTTTGTAGGCGATGGGCTGACCACCTGTCACTACTAACCGAATTTGTACATCTCAACTATACCCTCAAAATTGGCCAGAAGTGGCACCATGTGGTTCTATAGACCCTTGGTGCTCTGCCTAGCCCGTTGGGATAAAGGCGTGATTATATGTATGTATGTACGTAAGAATAGCAATGTAGCATAGTGGAAAGGTAGCCTAAACGTGGCTGTTGGATATCATTTGCTAATTCGCGATCCTACATATCTGCCTAACCCATTTTTTTTGAACACAGCCGTGTGCACTATGTAAGTACCAACACATTAAGCTATATCAGTTCTAACATGTTTATTACAAAACAGTATTTCGTACTTTTTCCCAACACGAAATTTAAAATCTGTTCATTTTTCAAACACAAGTTTTCGATTGATCGCCTCAAATCTCTTTAAGCTTAGACAGGGATTGGTTAATTGGATCCTAACTGGCACCTTCATAAAAATGACCCGCAATGGACTCGATTTCGAATCATTTCTAATTTTGGTCAAATCCCTCCTAAAGATCCTAAGGCTCGTACACAATACAAAATATTGAAATTAATTACGTGATGTGAGAAATTTTACCACATGTCTAAATTTTACATGTTTTCTTACACCTCATACATGCACGCCAATATTTTTTTAGGATTGGCACAGTATGCTTCCTTATGGTTTAGAATGAACTGAACAAAATTTTTTTTGAGAAATTGTTACTAGTTTAGAAGGTTCATTTGTACTGAAATACCATGTTAATTTGGTTTTACCAAGAAAAACAGATAATACAAGAAAATAGTATTCTATGTTAATTATTGCAAATGTGGTAAGGTCGAGCGGTGCATGTGCGTCATATTTTCAACAAAATTGAATTTTAAAAGTAGGTGCTAGTACCTTCTTTAAATTTTTAAAAATAAATCTACTTAAATGTAGAAATAATGAGTTGTTCCGTATTTATCATACTTATTTCATTTCTGACAAATTCCTCCTAACGTCTGAAATAAATAGTCTGCAGTTAATAATAATAATAATAAGCCCGCAGGGCAGCTTGTGGCGAGCTGTTGGGAGGTAGCGTCCCCACGGACCTGAAGTGCTCCCGGGGAAAGACCCTATTCCTCATCTCCGGCGCCGGAGTGAGGTCTGACTAGGGACAGTTCCCCCACCTCTGTCTTGCCTTCGCCGGCCGGGCAGAGTGGAGTCGCGAGAGCTATGACAGCTCGAGGGTGGACGTGCCCGTCAGTAAGTGGCGAGTTGGCTTCGGTTTAAAGTCCAGGGCACCCCTCCACCCTAGCCGTTCACCAAATGTTGCCCCCTTTGTCGCTCCGTGCGTGCGGCCGTTTCAGGGGGCCCATGAAATGAGTTGGCGAGTCACCGCCTGCCACCTAACAATTATGAGACTTGGTTGTAATGGCAGGCGTCCGTTAGTCTCCTTCAATAGCCCAGTTACCCAACCCTACCCAACATTCAGCCCCATAGCCCATGACCTTCGTTTCCATCGCATGACATAGCTCTGCACTCCAATAGTCTTGCACATGGCGGGGACCATCGCCGGGTGTATCATATTGTGTGCTCGGCGATGGTATCCGCCATGTGTATCCCACACCATATTAAAGTTCTCTTAAAAGGGCCTCTACATCTTGGCTATGGCCCGATGCACGCCTCTCAAAGGACCGGGACTCTGTAGTCCCGAGAATTTCAAAAGAGATACAAAATAATAATTATTTATTTTTAATGTACACACATTACTTAGTTATCATTATTACACATTAATTATAGAATATTAGTGTACGTGTGTACACTGCAGAAGAATCTATTTTGCATACGTTAACTATGATACCCACACTAGGCTTAATGCCTGCCTCGTGGATATCAAAGTCACATTTAGCTTGAGAAAAACAAAGTATACCTATACAATAATAATAACAGTTAACATTTAACAAAAATTGTACAGAGTACAGAATTAAGACTTTTAAGTTATATCTACTATGCGAGTATATTCTTGTACCTATAAAAATAAAACAGTTCGAACTTCAAATAACAAGTACTAAGGAAAACTTAAGGAAAAGTAAATCGTTAAAAACAAAAACGTATTAATATCTTTTTAACATTATAAACTATCTGTGTAAATTATTAGGAAAAGTTATGCAGAGTCAATGCACGACTCTCAGGAAGTTTTCGGTGAAATCGTATGACCACGGTTGTATGGTGCACTGGATTTTTTATTTTGCTTCCCGTAATGTACACTCTTTAATATCGCAAACTTTTACTATTCTGTTATACACAAAGGAATTCCAATAAGGTTTGAATCTATGCGCGAAACTTGTTTGGGTTCTGGTTAAGTGTATTTTATAAATACGAGATTGCAATAATTCCTGATAATCTGGAGAGTTAATGACCATTTTGTGGGTATTTAGGCTTACCTTTAAGATATGAAGTCTGCGAATGCTGAGTACCTGAGCATCCTCAAGCAGAGAGGCAGTTGGGTAAAGGAATGGCTTATATAGCATTACCTTAAGTACAGCCCGTTAAGCTCTCTCCAATTTGATAAGCGCCGAGGTTGTTGTGCTCCCCCAAACTGAGATGCAGTAGGTAAGTACATAAGTTGACATAATGCGAAATATATAGTTTTTAATAAATGGAAATTGGTCACATCCCTAAGTTGCTTCATAATATTGATGAGTTTACGAGTTCTACCCGATGTAAGTTCGATATGGTCTGCAAAAGTCAACTTATCATCAATAATAATTCCCAAATTTCTTTATGAAAACATACAAGTTTTGTTTTATCTGTATTCAGCGTCAACAGATTTCACTATGGGTGCGCCCACCACCGGGCCCTACACCCTCCACTGACCCTCGGATCTGATAACTCATAATTGCGACAACAGGCACTTGCACTAACTACAATCGCCATGAGAAACCAGACCCGAGCACCTAGCATGCAAGACGATACATTGCACCATTCCGAAATCAAAAACTAGATAAATAATCTACATATGTTTCGCCAACAACCGTGGCATCCTCAGGATTATAGAAATTAATAAATTAGTAAACCACTAATTATTATAAACCTCTAAAACCCAATTGGGTTTAAGGTTATTGTAACGCCTAATACAATTTCATTTAGTCAACAGATTTGTATTCAGCCATGTTGAAACTAGAGTTTCATTCAGCTTTAAGATTCTTTATTGGTATAAATGTTCATAAAAACTTATATTACTAACGCATTTTCTAAACAAGTTTAGGAACTATTTAATAATTATGTACCTAAAATGGTTAGGTACCAGTCGGTACCTACTAACACGTTAAAATTCACATAATCATTTTTATGTAGGTAACTACAGGATAATAGGCAAAAATGTATAAAATGGCTCCCCACCGACCAATAACGAATATTATGTAGGTAACTAAATTAATATTTTTAGTAACTTGGTAAAACTTTACAAAAATTAATTATGTACAAAGGGTTAAATTATTATAGTTTTGATTTATTTCTTCTACTATTAGCGAATTTGAAAACATTCTCCATGTATTCTTCAGAACTTAGAATTTTTTCCAGCTCTTCCAATTCTTTCACATTTGTTTTAATTAAATCACCTTCATGCACACCTTTTAATAATCTTTTGATTGCAAACATTGACTGTTTTGACAGTTTGGATATTTCATAAATTTTACTCCATACTTGGTTCTCGATTTGCTCTGGCTTATAGATGTAATTAATTAATCCCGAATCTAAAGCTTCCTTCGCAGACATCTTGTGATTAAACAGCAACATTTCAGTAGCCTGGTAAGATAACATATAGTAGGTACTAAATTATTAATGAAAGTTGAATAAACAATGACACAAAAAGAGGATAATATACAGCATTAGCACGACTTTACCCGCGAATGACACTACACACTCGATTGTCATTCTTTTTTGACATAGAAAGAAGGAGACATTGTATCGTCATTTAAAATTCATTCTAGTTGGTATTGGTAAAGCTAATTAAACACCTATTTCAGAAATGAAAATACCAATTCTGACGGGAGTCATTAACATACCTTTCTGGTGCCCATTAACTTAGGGAATGTGTAACTTGAACATGCTTCTGCGACTATACCTAGTTTTGAAAAAGGTGTGTAGAAGTATGTCTGAAACAAGAAAGCAAAAGAAACCTTACAAGGTTGGGACATTCACAACAATAAGCGAATAACAACTACTTTATTCAGCACTAGAATGCACATGACAAAACTTCGAACAGATGAAATGATATCTAAGTTATTGTCAATTTGTGATTGTAAACTTAAAAAAGCAAAACATCTGTATTCTATGTGATGCTCGACTACTAACATTAACTAATAATATATTTTAAATATCTATAACTGACATTTGCATGATTTGCAAAATAAACAGGAGCTAACTTCTCAATTATACTTTTATTATTATGCCTATATGTATGCAAATATTTATTTAACGATCTGAATTTCTTCGGTGTATTTAGGTTTATAAATTGATGAAATGATCTTCATTTTGTAACATTTTCTGAGGATAACAGTTACTTACATTTTCAGCTGAAAATACTAAATCACATAGACCAAGCATAGTAGATCCAATTCCAATAGCTGGTCCATTTACAATTGCAATCAATATTTTCGGGAATGTAACGAATGCATTAATGAAATCCCTTAGAACAGTCAAAGGATCATATCCCTTAGGATTGTTTAGAACTGCCGTTACATCGTTTCCACTTGTGTAAAAGTCTCCTGTACCCGTTAAGACTACGATTGTGATACCATCATCTTTTGCTGCATCTTCAAGTATTTTCGTAACACGTACATACATATCAAAATCTATAGCATTCTTTCTTGTGGGTTTATTGAAAGTGATTATTTTTATGGTGCCATTATTGGTTTCTGTAACTGACTCCATTGTATCACTTCTGCACTATTATGTACCACCCCCGGCTGCTTAATATAAACTGGCACTTATATCTGACTCAGACAATATTCAATAGATTCTATAGATTGTCTAAAATAATGTAAACTTAAGCACCAAATACCTATAGGTACTTCTTATGTAAATAATATTTTAGGGTTCCTCACAAACTAAGCCCCATAGTATGCGTACTTTATTGTCTATTTTTTTATCTATATATCTTTTCATCCATTAAGAACTTATCTTAACAACATGTATATTCGGTCTTTTTAAGAAAGCTTTAATACACATACACAGAAAAATTAAATAAAGTCATACCTAATTATCCACAAAAGGTTATGCAGGAGTGTGTAAACGACACACCTTGTCTTGCCTTGATTGACCTAAATTAGATCAATAATATAATTATATTTTTTATGACTCCAGAAACCCCGTGTTGCACGTTTTTAACTCACACTTCGACAATTCAAAAATTATAAAGCATTTGTAACATCATGTTACATGAGGTCTAAGTTTCAATATACTGTATGGCAATTAGTTGTTATTGTTAGTAGGCACTTGGTAGGTAGGTAAGGTATATTTATAGGTACTTAGTGAAAAATCATCAGTCTATTAGAGTACATAGATATTATGCTAGTCTTTACTTATTGGCTCAAGTCTTGTGGCCGGTGTGCACGAGTCGTAAGCATAAAGGGAAGCCGAGTTCATGGGCGGATCGTTTTTCCACACAAAAAGTTTTGGAACCTTTAATTTGGCCCGCTGCTGTTAATTCGTGCGCGATCAATTCAAAGCCAGTGCCAGCCATTATTAAAAGCGTAAATTGTCAAACAGATGTACCAAACGGCTTCGGCTGCGTCCCGTTCGTTTTAAAATGCAATGAAATGTGCTCGGTTTTGGCCCTTTTCTCATTTTTGTACTTTCGCAATTATACAGGATGTTTTTGACAGCCAGGCAAATATTGATATAGTGACTTCAGGCCATGATTCTGAGATGAAAACCAGTGAAAATTTTCAGACCTTTTTTTTCATTTTTGCAGAAAAAAGTAGTGTTGTTCATTTAAATAATGACTTAAAAACAATTTTTTAAACTATGGATTATTTTCAAAACAGAAATTGCTCTCAAAAAAGTTCAATTAACTGATCAACCCCAAAGGAGAGTCCCAAGTGATCTAAAAATAGCATTATATCACATCATAGGCAATAACTAGTTTAACTATTTAACTAGTCACTGGCTCGCCCGATACTATTGGCGCGGAAACCAAATATTGCGGCTAGTCAAATGAAAAATGCATTTCCTGCGAATAATAATACTGGCATATAACTTAAAACAATGGTACTTACCCAGTATTTCAGTATTTGCCTGGCTGTCATACACACCCTGTATTATTACAGATTTAGGGATTAACTTTATTTAGTTTAGGGCCGATTTTTCAAATAGAGGATAATGTTTATGCTCTAAATCTTGAACAGGATAGAGATAGCAACAACTTTATATAAAAACCTAATACATCCAGACATGTTGATACTATGATAAGTCTCTATCTTGATCAAGTTTTGGACCATCAGCTTTATCCTTCAGATAGGCTATCCATAAGATAGTGACTTATCATAATACCTACTTGACTGAATGCATTTAGGTTTTTATCGTTATAATATTTTTTTTTTACTTAATCATAATCGAATGTTTAAGTTACACTCGATGCTATTACTGAGTTATCAACGATATTGAGCAAGGGATACTCTTTCAAGTTTGGAAATCATGTTGTAATTTACGCTATATTTAGATTCAGTCGTGATATCTGATATCTTAAACCAGATATAGATTCTTACCAGATACTATGTTCAAAAAGATAGTAATATACCTATGTGATATTGGTATTATACTATTGGCCGCGTGGTGCCGGCAGAGTAGAATTCGTACCACCCCATGTCTGCCCGTGGGTATCGTACGAGGCGATTAAGGGTTTCCGGGAGGTGGGCAGCAGCGCCTCCCGTGTTGACAACATAGTCCAAAATACAAACTACGGTCACCAACCCGCCTGCCCAACGTGGTGACTATGGGTAAATACTCCCCACATCAGTCTTATGACGTGCCCTGGGGGAGGCCAACGTCCAGCAGTGGACTGCAATAGGCTGATGATGATGACCTGTACATATAATATGCATTAATGTTAACGAAAATAATAAAAAAAAGTGACAATACTCAATAATAGAGTCAGATATCGATCTTTGGACCACTTTGGTACACCACACAGTGTGTTCTATAAGTACTCTATCTATAGGTATGTATAATTTCATGAAATATTAGTGGTCACGTGGTGGTCACATTATTTCAATGCTGAAACCATAATGTTTTCTATCAGCCAACTGCACACGTTTCTCCGCAATAAACAGAAAATTTATATTTAATTTAATAATGCCTTTGGGGCAGAACATTCTCCTATTTTATTTGTTATTTATTCAAAAACTAGTGGACTCCCGCGACTCCGTCCGCGTGGACTACATAAAAGAATATAAATAATCCGGGATAAAAACATTTTCCCGGGATAAAAAGTAGCCTATATGTTAAGTGGGACCTGTCACAATATATTCCTGAAAACTGCATCGAAATCGGTTCAGCCGTTTCCGAGATTAACGTGCACAAACGCACAGACAAACCAACAAACAGACAAACCGACAAACAGACAAAAATTCCAAAAATCATCGTTTTGGGTTCTATTGCGTTGATAAAGGTCTCCTATAATAATTTTTCTCATATATTTTCCATGTACAGACAGCGATCCGTTACATTTTTATTATATGTATAGAAGATATAAACTGTTAATTAAAAATTTCGATAGCCTATTTATTTTAAGTATTTAAACTGCATAGGTATATAAATAAATATAATATAATTTATTAAATACCTGCAGAATAGTGTTTTGTATTTAACAACTCATCTATTTTCCGTATAAAATAATATATCGTGAAAAGGTATTAAATAGAAAGATGCCTACCTACCTATAATTACGTAGGTACGTACAATCTCTTGCTGGTATAAAGCTCTAGAACGCAATGTGACCTACAAGTCTCACGTTTTCATCAGCGTGTTTGCTCCTATTTGCAGCAGGCCCTGCCTCAGGCTCGTTCCCACCCAGGGGACCCCCTGTATTTAACCAGGTCTGCAGTAGTCTGCGCTAAAGACCCTTTTGATAACCTACAACCACAAATATGAGAAACCTTTTAACAGAGATGAAACGCAAACTCACAAAGCTTAAAATGTCCGAAATGTTGGTATAATATTTCTTTTAATGTATGTTTTCAATAGGTGAAGTAGATTGTTTAATTTTTTACTACTCCGAAAATCACTTACTTACTTACCTATGTAAGTTAAAAAGTTATTCTACAACTAGTGGACGCCCGCGACTCCGTCCGCGTGGACTGCAGAAAAAACCAAATGTCGAAATTATCCGGGATAAAAACATTTTCCCGGGACAAAAAGTAGCCTATATGTTAAGTGAGACCTGTCACAATATATTCCTGAAAACCGCATCGAAATCGCTCCAGCCGTTTCTGACATTAGCGTGCACAAACATCGATCCGTTACAATTTTATTATATGTAATAATAGGATAGATAGATATAGATAATACTAGTGGACGCCCGCGACTCCGTCCGCGTGGACTACAGAAAAAACAAAATGTCGAAAATATCCGGGATAAAAACATTTTCCCGGGATAAAAAGTAGCCTATATGTTAAGTGGGACTTATCACAATATATTCCTGAAAACTGCATCGAAATCGGTTCAGCCGTTTCTGAGATTAGCGTGCACAAACCCACAGACAAACAGACAAATCGACAAACAGACAAAAAATCAAAAAATCATTGTTTTAGGTACTATTGCGTTGATAAAGGTTTTCTGTAATATTTTTTCTCATTTATCTTCCATGTACAGACAGCGATCCGTTACATTTTTATTATATGTATAGATATAAATATAATATATAGAAGATTGATGCAATAAGTATGTATATTAGACACTTCCAAATTCGTAGGTATATGTTCATATTATAAATGTGACCCTGTGCTGATGCGGGACTAGAATGCATCATTTGCATCTTCTTTCGTTCATGTCGTAAGAGTCGCCAAAAAGAACTCCGCCATTTTCTACGGCGATAGGCTAGCAATTTGTCTCTATACCAGCATTACTCGTCCCAGCGTTTGTATTTCTTTCCTTTCAGTGGGTACGTCATCGCCCTCTAGGCATTTTTAATAGACTCGTGGTCTAGGAAATTTTCATAGATAGATAGATAGATTTTTACTGTCATAACTGGGTTTGTCATAGCAAAATGTATCATATTGCACCACGACATTAATCAAGTTTGATGAATCTTGCAGTTCAGGCTACCCCATTTTGGGAACATAGCAGTGTCTATGTATGCATGTGTATGTGTGAAGTTACTAATATCTACCAATAAAGAACAACTTACTGAAAAAAGAACACTGAAAAAACTGAGAACATCACCTTAAAATGTGACTGAGTCCTATTTTAAATGTTTTCTACTAGTTTCTTGACACAAAAATAATCTTAAACTGTAGGTAACTTATCTAATCGAACGACTGGACCCATACATAACCTATTATAAAGCAAAGTGACATACGATTACACACATTTATTTGGTTTTATGAAATGCAGGGTGATAATGACTTGCATAGAATGACTATAGAAGATAATGTAACACTACATACGTACGAGTATTAGATATTAAAGCTTGTCATGATAATAACTAGAGTTTTAGAACATCGCACGATGAATGACAGTTTATCAAATAAAATGATAACAGATAACAATTTAAGATAAATATAGGAAACGCGTTAGTACTCGTACATTTACATGCGTTTCCTATATGTAGGTAAATAATGAATGGAAAGTGTTCAGGTTCACTTTTCTACATCATGAGAATTTTTGAAGATTTTTGAAGAGTCTGAAATACAGGCTTCAAGACTTACTAAAGATTTTTTGTACATCATCAGTTGGATTTGGTGAAAATTTGAAGTGTTTTTAGAAAGAGATCGATATATGTTATAAGATATATATTAAAAGCAAATAAAATTAAATAAACATAAAAAGGTAAATAAATCTTAAGAAGAAAAGCTAAATTGAGAACTTTATTTTATCGATTCAAAGCCATCAGAAAACCATTTGGCATCGTTGTCAGAAAATCCATTTGCTTTTTAGAGCATTAATGATTTCGATAAAAATTCCTTCTCAAAGAATGTTGGGAGATGATTAATTTTCCGAATATTGATGAATTGGAATTATGTTAATTCATAAAAGCTTGTATTCTTGTAGGTACAATAACATTTCAATAATAGCCATAATTTGTATTGTACTTATAAGAAAAACAGGTTGATGATTATAAAATTTTGTCATGCTTTATTCACTTACCTACTAATAGCGGCCCGGGACTTCGTCTGCGTGAGAATTTCATAAGTGAAAGTAGCCTTAGTTGCGATAATGTCTGTGCGGGACAGCCTGGTTGTTATAGCTTTGATGGACTGTCTCGCCAAGATGTCGATTAAGTGGACTGTATATTTAAATGAATAGGGCGCACTTGGTATAATATAAGAAAGTCAAGAAAAACACAATATTAGAACTTCACTTGTATTGTGCACACACTAATAGAAATATAGGAAAACAGAAATTATAGCCTGTGTCGTAATATGTCCTTATACGAAGCTAAGCTAGGACTAACTAGAAGGCGCAGTTAAAAAAGGAACATTAACTTTTTAAGTGTAATTTTATATGTTGCCTGCAACAATGTCTCGCCAAAATTAGTTTAGTCCAGCCGTTTCAGAGATTAGCCGAAACTACCATACAGACCGACAGACAGAAATACAAAATTAGTAAAATTTGTTATTTTGGTAATATTTCTGTATTTCCTTTTCCTAAAGGAATTTTTCATAATTATTTCTTAGGGATAAAACTAACTACTGGGGCATTCCACGGTGACGGTCGGGACATTTTGATTAATTTCTTTCGATTCTTTTCGAAAATACGTGGAGATTAACATGTAAATCAATAAAAAATGAATTAGGTACGATAGCTTTTTACGTCGGGACACCGACGACTCCGCTTACCTTGCACAAGTATACAT
Organism: Carposina sasakii; assembly: GCA_014607495.2. Taxonomy (NCBI): domain Eukaryota; kingdom Metazoa; phylum Arthropoda; class Insecta; order Lepidoptera; family Carposinidae; genus Carposina; species Carposina sasakii. The sequence goes on along the minus strand of CP053159.1, from coordinate 7,184,639 downwards.
ATACTGCTCTCGATTTCAGTTAAACCAAACGTCTTAAATATTTGCTTTTTTATATGTGACAACTGAAGAGTGCTGTAACAATTTGTCCTTAGAAATAACCCTAAATTACCAACTGTCATCATCATCATCATCATCATCATCAGCCTATTGCAGTCCACTGCTGGACGTAGGCCTCCCCCAGGGCACGCCACAAGACTGCCATGGGGGTTATTTGCCCATAGTCACCACGCTGGGCAGGCGGCTTGGTGACCGCAGTTTGTATTTTGGACTATGTTGTCAACACGGGAGGCGCTGCTGCCCACCTCCCGGAAACCCTTAATCGGCTCGTACGATACCCACGGGCAGACATGGGGTGGTACGAATTCTACTCTGCCGGCACCACGCGGCCAATAAATAAATCATCTGAAAATTCGTAGTTCAAACGATTACCGAAGTTTTTATGGAAGATTCTTTAAGAATTTGTAAAACTTAATTTTACAGAAAAAAAATTAGTTCAACGAAATTATCTTACAGACCCAACTATAAATTCGTAGTACTTATTTACGATTACCGCAAGTTTCTATGGAAGGTTCATAATTTTTTTTAACTTTACTCGTATTTATATGAGAGATATCATTTTCATCCATGATAAATGTATCCTCTATGACGGGGGTTTCATGAAGTTATAAGTGATAAATATGTTATGTTTATAAGACGTTTAGCTACGTTTTTATAATAAACAGTTTTTCACATATGCGGTCACCGTTAGCGTGGAATACCCCTACTTATACCTACTTTTTAAGGAACAACGCTACATGTGAATTTTAACTTTTAGGGCGCCTTCAAAATTAGCCGGACAAATTATTAAGTTCTCGAAATTTTAAGATTACCTTTTACCTATCTACTCAGGAGAAAATCTGTCTCAGATTGCCTCTACTAATTTTTATATCTAACATGTAATACTCTAGACTTCTTTCCAAGAAATAGACAAGCATTAGACACTTCCACCAGACATGACAATGAGTACAATGTGCCATACGTTGCAGTAGATGCGTTTGATATCCAACGAATAAAATTCATTGACATCATCTGGCCATCATGGAACATGGTTGGAACATCACGCGCATCCCTAGCAACGGAGCATACAACTCACTTCTTTGCAGATTAAGCGATTTTTCTAATGTGAGTCCTGTTTTCTCCGCACTAGTGTGTGTCCTAGCAATAACAAACACATGATATGAATAATTATACAATTAAGTGTAGTCGTTTGGAAGTGATACCTAATTATCTTATCTAAATAATTTCGGCGATTCATTTTTGTTTATTTACATTTGAGCAGAATATGGATTAGTAGACAAAATATCGTAATTACCAACTAAGAATACTTAAATTATATTTTGTCATTATTTGTAATCTTAATAGTCATACCTACTGGCGATACCTCGTGAAATGGTTATATTTTTAGGAATCCGTCTCTCAAAAGTAAATAGTGGAACTCTTGTTATGTAGGATACTATTTGAAGTCTTCAGCCTATTGCAGTTGCAGTCCACTGCTGGCGTAGGCCTCGCCCAGGGCACGTCACATGGCTACTATCACAGGTTTTGCCCATAGTCACCACGCTGGGCAGGCGGGTTAGTGATCGCAGTGTGATTTTCGGACTACGAGTATGTTGTCAGCACGGCGCTGCTGCCCACCTTCCGGAAACCCTTAATCGCCTCGTATGATACCCACGGGCAGGCATGGAGTGGTACAAAATCTACTCTGCCTGCACCACGCGGCTAATATGAGTAGATAGTAGGTAGTTACCACAAAGGTAAATGAACAGGATTACAAACATAATATTTCCGTTGGTTGCTCTCGTAATCACTGTATCCAGCTGAACTTTAATATTTACAATCCATTCAAAATTAAATATCAGTACCTATTTAATAATATTGGTTGATTATTTTCCAGTAGATAAGGTCATGTATGTACGAAACCCCCGACTACGACAGTCAAACGCGGACTTGATCGAATTGTCGCGATGACAATGGACAAAAAGTAGTTATCTATGTTTATCACTACCATCACACTATATAGGTATAGTAGGACATTAAATGATCATAAGTATAATACAGACAGAGCCAGTCGAAGGAAAACAAAACAAGGCTTTACTCTTCTACATCTAAATAAACAAATAACACTGACAAAATGAGTTTAGAAAATAAAGTAGTGCTTGTAACCGGCGCAAGCGCAGGGATTGGCGAGGAGACGGCTATTCTGTTCGCAAAGAAAGGTGCGAAACTGGGTATTGTTGGTCGGAATGAGGCTAACCTGAAGAAGGTGGCGGCGGAATGTGAGCGTCTGTCAGGATATCCAGCACTGGTGGTCGTGGCGGATTTGAGTACCGATGCCGGTTGTGAAGAGACTGCTAAAAAGACGGTAGACCATTTTGGAAGGTTTGTAAATTGAATTTGAATTTGAAAAGCTATGTAAACAGTCCACTTAAAGTAACCTACCTACAAAAATTCAAACTCGAAATCACATATTTATTTTTCTAGATAGTATGGAGAATTCCTAAACAACTCGGGATGTTCATACAATATTGAAAAATAAACATGTGATTTCGAGTCGCAAATTTTGGAAAAAGGTTAGAGAACCTAGTGAGCTATATACATTTTGCTTAACATATCCTTTCTGTTACACCCTGTATAATTATTAAATAGATTATCATCAACACTAATAGGTATTTTTTTGGAATTATGTTGCCTTACCATCCATTCAATGAAATAAATAAACATCTCAGACAACTCATCTGGTCGCATTTTGTATTAATAATGACCCTTTTGCGATGTCCCTAAGTAGGTTTAAATCTCTAAAACTATGCAATGACTTTTGATGCGGTTTTTTCAAATAGATAGAGTGATTCAAGAGGAATGTTTATATCTAAAACTAGGCACCCGCCCGGGATTCGCACGGGTGCAATTTCTCACGCGGACGAAATCGCGGACAGCCGCTAGTTGCCTAAAAGGTTGTGTATTGGACTTTAAATATTACTAAGGACTATAAATTTGCAGATTGGATGTACTAGTAAACAACGTAGGCGTTGGAGCCAGAAACAACATCCAGACCGCAGATATGGAGGCGTTCGATCGAGTGTTCAATACAGATGTGCGCGGAGTTTTTAACTTGACGCGCCTGCTGGTACCAGCTCTGGTGGAAGCTAAAGGCAACATCATCAATGTATCCAGTATAGCAGCCACCATGGTCAATGTGGGCAACTTGACTTATGGCATGGCAAAAGTAAGTGAAGCTGTCTTACCTCCAATGCAGATAAATATTGTAAATAGTGGGAAATATGAGTTCTATACGTTTATCCTTATTTATAAATGTCTTCTAATCATTTGTCTAGTCTTAAACATTCTCAATTTTCGCTAGGCTCTGCTCGTTACATAAATAGGCGGTTCTTACCAAACAGACGCTTAGGCTCTGCTACTAGAAGTTACATTAATCAGAGTTCTAAGTATTAAACAGTAATATGATCATAATGGCTAGACGAGCCTTTCGGTGGCCTAACACCATTTGGGCCTTAAAAGCATATATTATTTTCATTGCAGGCAGCCCTGGATCACTTTACGCGACTCATAGCGTTAGAGCTGGCGCCTAAAGGCGTTAGAGTCAACGCCGTCAGCCCCGGTATCACGGTATGGATATTGAAATACTAGCTAAATCATCAGGGAGAGATAGATAAATAAAAAATTAAGTACTCTGTAGGTTTCGTACTTACCCCTACTGTGTAGCAATGGCCGGTCATAGTAACTATGTAGTTTAATTACTAATTACCCTCATCCCAACAAATATCATAAATGCTAAAGTAAGTTTGTATGTTTGTTACATCTTCACGCTTTATTTACTCCACCAAAGTTTTGCATGCATGATAGTTGATAGTATGGAGAAGACCACAGGCTAAAGTAGTCCACGCAGACGAAGTCACGGGCCACAGCTAGTACCTACCTATTTCAGTCAAATAACAGCTTCACAACAAGGTGCGATGTCTGCTCGCGGTTATGTTGTGCTGGTATGTCTAGGAAGAATTTTGAGCAATGTTTATGTTTTCTGCTACTTTGATAGTTTATTCTTCTTACCTAGGTATATGAAGAATAAAATTGATACTGTCCTTATCATAATCACGTTTTAGAGAAAGACATCATGAACTTTATTCTTCTGATAGGCTATCTAGCTGAAGTTTGAAAAATCGGCCATAAGAAACTTATTATACTGTAAGAAGGAGTGTTTGTTTTTTTATATCGATCTCCGTTTGTTTAGGTGTGATTTTACGACAAAACAGACAGATATCGATTTACTGTAGTACTTACGAAGGAATAATAATTTATTCTGTGGTACAAGGATCTAAAAATTATGAGTAAACGAATACTTATTTATCGTAATTTTCTACGCTTTTAGAGTTTAAACAACATCGGAGTTATTACAAAAAAGCGCCTAAAGTTTGACTCGATTTAAATATGACATTTGACAGCAAAATGTATGGCATATCTGCCAAATTTAGGGCATGTTTAGCTTAAAACATGTTTAAATTCTTTTGTTATAACACGGCATGAGTCTGGGGATTTTGTTTTTGTTTTTTGTCACAAAAGTTTTTTGTCTGCTTCAGGTAAGCACCTTTGTACAACGCATGACTGGATACACAGATGAGCAATACCATGAATGGCTTAAAGGTTTAGAGTCTAGCATCCCGCTGGGCCGTGTGTGTACAGGTGAGGATATAGCGAAGATGATCACGCACCTAGCTAGCGAAGACTCCGCCCTCGTTACTGGTAACATTGTCGAGGTAGACGGAGGAATGCGCTTCTCTAGCTTCGGAGATTTTGTTGTGAAACAAATTAATGCGCGCAATAAATGATTCACATAGAATATTAATGTCTTTTAATTAATTTTTATGTTTTATTTTAATCTGTTTTTTATCTAATGAACAACTTATGGTAAATTAATAGGTCAGTACACAAGCTTATTATAAGGTAAAAAAAAGAACATACAGACGAATTAATAACCTCTCTTTTTTGGAGTCAGTTAAATTAATACTATAGATTGACATAGCAAGCTTAATTACTGATCAAACAATTTGCCCTAACTGGTACGAATCCTTACATAATATTATTAATGCGAAAGTAACTATGACTGTCGCGCTGTCACGCCAAAGATATACCGAATTGATATAAAATTAGGTACAAAGATAGTCTAGATCCTAGAGCATGAGGACGGCAACTTTTTAGTAAGTAGTAATGAAAGTTTGCATCGAAATTACATTATTTTTAAAGCTATATGCTATGTCTTTCTGTTTTCTCGAGGACCCACTAATTTATTCCACTAGTGGTGGGAACCAGGGAGAGTCAGGAGTGATACTTAATTCTCATATGACTGATTAGTTATCCAATATAATGGCTCTCGTTTTCGTTATATAACTAGTTATTGTAAAAGTATGCATGATCATTGAAAAACTTAATCCGAATAAAGTATCTACTTACATATTTCATTTTCGTAGGGACTATGCATAGTTCTATGGCCTAGGCATCGAACAAATTAGTTAGTTAGTTAAGAAGTTAGTGCGGAAGCTTAGTCTGTAGCAGTTAAACTTGCACTTGGCCAAATTGTTATAAATAGCAACATTAGTACAACAAAATTCGGATATGCCAGTCAAAGGATAGCAATTATTACATAAAGGATATATAGGTATATTGTAGATTGCGAAATGACTGCACAATTCTTATCACATCATATTTTTACATTTACATCATATAGGGTGAATATTGCGCAATATTTTATACACTTAATGTATATTCAACTAACAACAGCTATCTATATTTATTACTCCAGTGAAGTAAACGTTAAAGAGTTCACTTGAGTGCAATGAAATAACAGATAAAGCCAGTCGACAGAAAAACGGGAACACAAGGCACCTATGCATGCAAATCTTATCTGTATTATTTATTTAGTTTCGTGGATGGTGGTTCGTGTTAGTCGCGTGACCAGGGTTGAATTGTTGTGTTTGCCTTTTGCAATATAATTCGTGATCAATTGCTGCAGCAATATTGAAAATACGTAACTACGTTGACAAAATGAGCTTTCAAAATAAAGTAGTGCTAGTAACCGGCGCAAGTGCTGGGATTGGTGAGGCGACGGCCATTCTGTTTGCAAAGAAAGGTGCAAAATTGGGTATTGTTGGTCGGAATGAGGCTAACCTGAAGAAGGTGGCGACGGAATGTGAGCGTCTGTCAGGATATCCAGCACTGGTGGTCGTGGCCGACTTGAGTACCGATGCCGGTTGTGAAGAGACTGTTAAAAAGACGATAAACCATTTTGGAAGGTTTGTATATGAAAAGTTTGTAAAGTTAATTTAAATTTTAAGTTAATTTTAAAGGTATTTCGGCTAAATTCATAAGTTTTCCATCAATACTGATTATTATAATTAGAACTTTACTTTTATGACATTGACCCGGTGGCTTAGTGGTTATAGCGGCTGGCACGGTTTGCAGCGGTCGTGGTTTCGATTCCCACTCGGGTGAAGAATTTTTTCCATTTTCTTTATTAATAATTTTATAATATATAATATCTTGACTAAGATGAATTTATAAAAAAACACTTCTCCATTAATTCTCCGTTAGGATATGGTTGATCGTTTCATCTTTAAACATTGTGCTGAGGTATTCAGCTTTGTTTGCCGAGATTTGGTTATACACTAGTATAGCTATCGGGATGAAGAATAACGTTGCCAATATGTAATTTTGAAAAGTGATGGTAAAATTCGTCATCCGAGTAATTGACCCGGTGGCTTAGTGGTTATAGCGGCTGGCACGGTTGGCAGCGGTCGTGTGTTTGATTCCCACTCGGGTGAAGAATTTTTTCCATTTTCTTTATTAATAATTTTATAATTTTATGACATCATCATCTTCCTGCCCTTAACGTTTCTTTCGAAACTCATATTGCCAAAGATTTGGCGTTTTTGTTCTACGGTTAGCTGCCTGCCTGATGCCAACCCTTCTCGGGTATAGCTAAATGACAATTTTAGAAAATTTTAGAAAATAGAAATGAAATAAATTCTATGGTATAGGCCCGTGACTGAGATCTATGTGTGGACAGTGGGAGAATAAATGCAATATTCGAATACAAATACTTTAACGGCCCCCTTATTACCTAACTAGCAAAAGCAAAGCGATAGCGGAAATTGTACAAAAATACGTATTACGTAAAATGAATTTCAAAGGAACTTTGACATTTCAAGGCGAATATTGTACAAATTTCGCTATCGCTTTGCTTCGGCTTTGCTATTGCAAATTAGGAATCAGGGGGCGGGTTGATTAAAAGTTGCCATAGTCGGGCTGATGGTTTCTCTAGTAAGCACATCGCTTATTTTCACAGATTGGATGTACTAGTAAACAATGTGGGCGTTGGAGCCAGAACCTGTATCCAGAACGCAGATATGGAGACATTCGATCGCGTGTTCAACACAGATGTTCGCGGAGTTTACAACCTGACGCGCCTGCTGGTGCCAGCTCTGGTGGAAGCTAAAGGCAACATCGTTAATGTGTCCAGTGTTGCAGCCACCATGGTTAATGTGGGCAGCTTACCTTATGGCATGGCTAAGGTTAGTTTTCAGTTAAACCCTCCAACCTCTTCAATATAGACACACCATTAGAAATATTGGTGCTCTACCAAATTGTCATTATTTTTTGTTGTCTTCAATGATGATCTTTGATTTTGGACAATCGTGTTAACATCTTTACTGAATTTGAATTATTTCATTTCAGGCAGCCCTGGATCACTTTACGCGACTGATAGCGTTGGAGCTGGCGCCTAAAGGCGTTAGAGTCAACACCATAAGCCCCGGAATTACGGTATGGATTATGGATGTCATGAGAAAGAAATTACTTTTTAATTCTAAATTGCCTTTAGATATTGCTCTCACTTTCATCAGAAGGTGTCCCAACCTTGAATTATCTTACTTAAGTCTAGCAACTCATTCTCAACTGCTTAGGAAAAACTATGCTATATTATGAGAGGACTTAACATGAAACTTGTATTTTCTATGCATTTTGGACCTAAATCGCGCGAGTATGTAGCATTTTTAACAAATAATTAATCAATCAATCAATCAATATGTTTATTTGCTCAAATATGTGTATTTATACATGTTATTATTTGTATTTACAGCAAGCTTTCTACATATTTCGTCATATCTGACATGCAAATTTTTTATTCCATACAATTCAACATCAAGCAGGCATTAAGTAGTTGTAATAAATTCCAATAAAAATGTTAATTTAACAATAAATAACAACAGAAATACACTATGTCAATAACTACTATTTCAATGTCAATATTAAAATGTAAATTTACCAGTCAATAATAGAAATATACTAATTCAATACATAATAGGCATGTCCACAATTTCATATAAATTTTCTATGAAATTTCGAAGAAAGAAATTCATTAACAGAGTAATATACATCGTTAAGTAATAACTCTGTAAGCTGACTCCTAAATGAAGATATATTATCAATCTTACAGAGTTTTGCAGGCAATTTATTGTAAATCCTAGGAAACATACCAAACACGCTATTATTAAACATTGCAGATTTACAATGCGGCATGCATATCTTATGTTTGTTTCGTTCTCCTTTTTACTTACAAAATTAGTCTAAATTATTTTTAACATGCATTGCAATCTCCAAGATGTACATGCATGGGAGGGGCAATATGTTTAAACTTTTAAAATAAGGTCTGCAACTGTCCGTTTGTTTGAGACTTGAATATAATGTCTTTTAATATAATGTGTTGAGTTACCCCAAAAAATAACTCCATATCTCATTATTGATGCGACATATGCATGATATACTGTTAGAACCGCTGACTAGTGTACAACCTTTGTCAACATTCGTATCGCGTATTAGAACGAATTTATTTTTTTGCTTTTTATGTCAATGTGGGTCTTCCAATTCAAGTTACTGTATATATTTAACCCCAAAAATTTTGTAACGGCAATTTTGTGAATATTTTTATCATTAAAATTAATGTCATGTTTGTTGCATATTAATTTCCGATTATTAAATGTCATTATTTGTGTTTTATCAAAGTTAATTAATAGATTATTTGAGCTCGTCCAGTGTGCTATATTTTTTAATGTCTTATTAATCTTTTGTTCAAAAGTATTTATGTTATTTCCCACGAAAATGACAGTGCTGTCGTCAGCAAATAGCGACATTGGGTGATTAGTTATTTTGGGAAAGTCGTTAATGTATAGACATTATATGTATAGACAGAATAAACAAAAGTGGACCCAAAACACTACCTTGCGGAACGCCATAGCGTACCTGTCTAGTATCAGACATATATTTGACTTCAGTTAAACAAATTTAAACAAATTCTGGTTACTAGGGTTGCCTGAGACCTTCCCATTAAATACGACTTCATTAATTGAAAAGTGTTACCACGAACACTATATGCGCTCAACTTGTTTAATAGAATGGTATGGTCCACGTAATCGAAGGCTTTTGTAAGATCCATATACAGGATGATTTTTGGTCGTCAACGTTCCCGAAAACTACGGAATTTCCTCATCATCACGATCATTTTTCTCCATGGAAGCATACCTGGGAAGTGTCTGGTTTCCAAAATATTAGGGTCCAAAGTTGAGTAAATAGACTGCGTTTTTCTGAATAAATGCACATAGACGCGCGTAGCAGGATTTTTTGACGAAAAATAATTAATATCTGTCTATAAAAAAACTAACATAAACACTAGACACTATAAATTTCGCACGATCAAGGAATTTAAAAAAAATTTTCAAAAAAAAAATTTTTTCCCAGCATTTTTTTTGGCATAAACTTACTTTATTTCATGTATAGAGTACGTACCCTTCGTTAAAGGTGGCCACAAAAAAACACCCTATATAAAGCACAGACAGGCTTGTTGTTTGTTAATTAAATTTGTTTTTTGTCTGCTTTAGGTAAGCACATTTGTACAACGCCTGACTGGATACACAGATGAGCAATACCGTGATTGGCTTAAAAGTACAGAGTCTAGCATCCCGCTGGGCCGTGTGTGTACAGGTGAGGATATAGCGAAGATGATCGTACACCTGGCCAGCGAAGACTCCGCCCTGGTTACTGGTAACATCGTCGAGGTAGACGGAGGGGTGCGCTTCACTAGCGCTAACAATGTAATTTCGAAACAAATGAATGAGATCAATAAGTGATTCACAGAGATTGTTAGAGATTGTTATTTAACCTATCATGATTCATCATTTACAGCCCTGAGAAGTCCACTGTTTGACCTACGCCTCCCCCAACAACCTCCACTCCGACCGGTCGGAAGCAGCCTGCATCCAACCGACGCCCGCGACCTTGGCCAGGTCGTCCATCCACCTCGCGGGTGGCGTTCCCACGCTGCGCTTGCCGATACGTGGTATCCACTCTAGAACTTTCCGACTCCATCGGCCATCAGTTCTTCGAGCTATGTGCCCTGCCCATTGCCACTTCAGATTGCTGGACCGTTGAGCTAAGTCGGTGATCTTTGTACGTCTGCGGATCTCCTAATTTCTGATTCGATCACGCAAAGAGATCCCAAGCATAGCTCTCTCCATCGCTCGCTGTGCGATTCTGAGCTTCTTTATGAGGCACATAGTTAGAGACCACGTCTCGGCACCGTAGGTCATCACCGGCAGCACGCACTGGTTGAATACCTTCGTCTTTATGGACTGGGGTATCTTGGACACAAATAAGCTTCGTAGTTTCCCGAACGCTGCCCAGCCGAGTTGGATTCGCCGATTTACCTCCTTCTCAAAGTTGGACCTACCTAGTTTGACCGTCTGTCCCAGGTAAAAATACTCGTCAACAACTTCGAGCATCGAGCTCCCAACTAGTACAGAAGTGGGCGGCACATGGACGTTCGACATGATCATCGACTTGTCCATGTTCATCTTCAGGCCCACCTCTTGGGAGACTCGATTGAGGCCATCGAGCATTGTGCTTAGATCCTTCAGCGATTCTGCCATGACCACGATGTCGTCTGCGAATCGAAGGTGAGTGATGTATTCGCCATTGATATTGATGCCGAGTACTTTCCATTCGAGAAGCTTAAAGGCGTCTTCCACTGCATTAGTGAAGAGCTTCGGAGAAATAACATCTCCTTGTCTCACTCCCCTCTGCAATGAAATCGGCTCAGTGCTCCACTCCTGTACTCGTACCGACATGGTGGCATTGCCGTATAAACTCTTCAGCACTTCGATTTATCGATGGTCAATATGGCACCGCTGGAGAGACTGCAGCACTGCCCATGTCTCGATCGAATCAAATGCCTTCTCATAGTCCACGAACGCTAGGCATTGTGGCCGATTATACTCTTCCGTTTATTTTTTTTTTATTTTTATTGAAATGACAAAGGAACATAGATTTGCATAGGCTTATTTGGTAACTTGCGACCGATCGGCAACCGGTTGATAAAAGACGACTACTAACGCAACCGATTCAAAAAACCTTATATTATAATTTATAATATGTCAGTATAAAGCACAGATTTTTTTTATTGGATACAAAGGTACCAAATGTAATGTTTAACAGGCACTATTTAAAGATTGCGACTGGTTGCAAGTCAGAAAATAAGCATGAATTAGAACAAATTCATAGACATTTAGAACTTATTTTACATTACTTTATTTTTGATATATTCATACTAGTGGACGCCCGCGACTTCGTCCGCGTGGAAATTGAATTGTAGCTTATATGACACGTTTGTCGGTTTACCATAGCAGTGCCTATTGATTACTTACTCAATCCAGTCGAAAAGTATCGACATCTGTTAGAATCTTTTGGAGTTAACAGATAATTGTGACTGTCAATTAATTATAGACAAATAATTTGCAATAAAATAAAATTGCGACTATAATTAAAGATCTAAGCTATCCTATCTCTCAAGTTGGACCAGACTGCTCACGGTGTGCCTATTTAATTTAAAATCGGTTGAGTAGTTTAGGAGTTCATCGCGGACAAACATCGTGACAGGAGATTTATATATATTAAGATGTAGCAGGTATCTCATAAGTATAACCCCTTTTCGCCTAAACCGAATGGGCTAGCTGATTTTGTTATGAAGTAATAGTTTCCAGGTCTTCTGCAAGAAAAATCACACATATCATCAAATTACGTATTTTTATTAAAGTAATATACATTTTGGCAATGTACTCTACTGTACTTTTAAGGGATTTCAATAAAAATAAATATACTTACATTTGCGTACTAAACGTCGCTATATCCAATATGATGAAATTTCTTTCTTTGTCCGAGTAGTTTCTCCATATTCTAAAGTTTTTTGCGTAACTCCCAATTATAGATCCTGGATACTTTAAGGCATCTATTAGTAATCTCCAACATCTGTTATGATTGCAAATATCTGAAAATTAAAAATATATACAGGGTGTGATTAACAGCCAGGCAAATACTGAAATGCCGATTAAGTCCATTGTGTTGAGTTATACTACAGTGTTAATACTCTCAGGAAACGCTCTTTTGACTATCTGCAATAGTTAAATGACGTTATTTGTTCACTTGTGTCTCTACATTAGGGTTGATCAGTTTTTGAACTTATTTGAGCTCAACTTTATTTTGTAAATCATCTATTAGTACAAATTATGTTTTTAAGTAATTATCTATTTATCTACATTAGGGTTATATCATTGATACCTTCAGGTGAGAACATAGGATATGGTCTACTATCGCAGCCCGGTTGAGTAACAGTCCCCGGCTTAAAATTAGGCCAGAAGTCCACGGTACCCAATGGCTTGGAAAACCCATACTTGCTGGGGTCTGAATGTATGACTGACACAAATTTAGCAGACCTCGCATTCAGTCGCGGGAGATTTGGCCTGTTTTCAAAACCCACGCTGGCTGGGTCTAAGCCGGTGATCCTAAAAAAATATTACAAATATTTCTAATAATAATGGGTACAACCTTGTGATGTATATGCATAAGCTAATATGCATATAATATTTATGATCTCTAGTTTGGTCTGAGAAAACAGAAAACATTAGGTACTGTAGAAATTCATCAACTGGAATTTCGTGCATAGAATATCGTTTTATAGCTACGCGGCTTGTCCTATCGACGCTCCGAGTGACTGTGTTAATGTTCTGGCACAGCTCTGAAACTAGCCTCAGATTTAATGAAAAGCTCTAGAAACATTGACTTACCAGGGTAATAAGATTCCCCTTTCCACTAAACGATTGCCGGCGATCCCAAATAGATGAGCACCAAGCGAATGACCCACCAGGTGGGTCTTATTCAAGTCCAGTCCAGCCAGAGACATATTGTACAGGACTTCAGAGAACTCTACTCCAAGCTAATTATAGAAACATAATTAAGTCAATTGAGATAAAAAAGTTCATGTTGTTATGAGATACTCGTGAGACAATAGGTTGAAGTACTGATGTGCATATTGCAGATTATGCTAGCTAAAGCTACTTTCAAACAGTTCAGCCTAATCATAATCTCTTATTGTTTCCGCTGTGGCCGAATTCGGTCATAATATATCTATTATATACCTACTTTCTTTGTAGAAGCTATAAGGCAGGGTAAACCGACATTGCTTTCACAATGCGGCCATGCTACTTTAAGCGTCCATGGTTACCACGCAGGTATGTATATTCCATTCCGATAACCTAGGTGAACATTGAACTATAATGCCTTTCTAATCTAAATAATATTTATTTGCGTTGCTGAGAAGAGAAAGACTTTTATCCTATATTCCGATAACCTAGGTGAAGTGAGCATTGAACTCCAGGTGTCATAATATGATTTTAATTGGAATTAAAAATTCATCGCAATATCTTTTACAGAAAAAAAGTGTTACAACCTTCCTTGCATTAGGTGCTGCCCAGTTGATGTATGAAGAAGCTAAGCTGGTCGTGACAGCCGCGGCCAACTGCTCCCAGTTGAGTAGCACTACGTTGTAGTGTCCTAGCTGAAGGTACGCTTCTACTACTGCTGCCACTGCTGGGCCCTTTGGATAACCTTGAGAATTATGTTATGTTAGTAGATATTATGCAATGTTCAAGAAGATTGAAGTGGTGGAGTCGACGAATTTCTAGTAGCTACCGAGTTTTAAAGTACTTAGTTACACTAGTTATAGTAACACAAATATATTTGTTATACTATACGCCAACGCTCCTGGAGGTCTACTCTGAAGTGACGATAAACGAAGTATCGGCCGAATATTGAGGTATTTCCTACTACGAACTTCCTTCGATCAGATCAGTCGCGCCGTTTTTTCATTCGGTCTGATCAAACTCTATTTGACAGGTATAAGGCTAGATAATAGAAAGTTTATAATATTAGTCAATGTGAATTATTCTCTATGGTTCCAAATGAGTTCTGAACTCAGATGAATGAATCCGAAGCAATTTCGTAGTAGGGTCAAAGGCTGTCAAAGGGTTCGATTCGGTCGGGCTTCGGTCGGACCGAAAGATTCGAAAGCGGTATATCAGAGTAGACCCCCTGGCACGCGCTGTCATATAACGTTCTATGACTGCGTGTGCCAGGAGGGTTAGCGTATATTATAGTTACTAGTATTCCCAGAAACTGTTTCCAGAGCTGACGCTTCGCAAACTGCTCATGAATGAGTGATATTGAAACCTTCTTATCAATGACACAGTTAACCTTACCTGTGAATCCGTGAGCAAATATGATAGTAGTATAATCGGGCTGGTACCAAGACGTGGCGAAAATCTGGTCAGCTTGGTGAAACGGCAACTCGGTGTAGTGATCAATCGAGCTAAAAATTTAATCATAATCTCAAATCCTATAGAAATACATAACGTCGTTCAAGTTCTGACACCACGGATGTCAAAAATAGCAACTTTTCAGGAGAGAGAAAATATGGCATTCCATTAATTATCAGGAGCAACCGGGCAGCACGTTCCACACTATGGAAGTTACCTGACTTACGTGCTGTTTCCAAAAATAACGCCGATTTGTTGGATCCCGTATTGATGTATTTTCTTAATTTCACGAGTTTCTATTGGCCGATACGTGTTTCTGATTAGCTGAAACGATGCGTCTTCTGTTTTTCTACCGAATGGCATCAATATGTCAAAATAGCCAAAAACTGACTTACGTGGTGTTAAAACTTCAACGACGATAAGCAGTCATACATACACCCAAAATGTAGTAATCAGGACGAATTGATCTTACAGCCACTTTTAGCATATCTGACCAGATGTGAAACATCAGTGACATGCCAGCTCATCATCTGAGAGAATTTGCGGGAGTCCTCGGCCGTGCCGTTACCGGCCAGTGGAAAACCCAGCCATACTATTTTATACATTTTTGCTTCCATAAAAGCCGGGCGTGGCCGTACTGTCAAATGTAAAACTTATCATTCGAGTTCATTGGTTGACAGGACATATGACTCCCTCGTCTATTTATTAGTCGTAGTACTAAATAGTAACCACTTAGGTTTTTTCTAGAAACCAGAACTGTAAACTGCTCATGAATGAATGAATTTTAGGTATATACTCGTAATAGGTACTTAGGCACTTACCTGAAATAATAGCGTAGCTTTGCATTTAATTCTTGGTCGCATTGCACTGTAAAATAAATTAACATTATACAGCATGTAACACTTTTGTTATAAAATACTTGTCCGATTACCACAGCTCCAATTTTTTACCCGACTGCGCGACGCAAAGGAGTGGTATTGTGTTTAACAGCCTATGTATGTATGTATGTTCCTTTGAAGCGCTACACAGACCAAACGCCTCAACAGTCGGGATCCATTATCCGACAGTTAAGCTAATATTTCAATGGATCCTGGCTGCTCAGTTGTTATGTTTCGATCATTAGAAAATATTTTATGTTCTTCAATAGTATTCATTCCATAATAATATTATAGAATTCTAGACCACCGGACATCTAAGTGCTTGTTTTTTTTTTCTTTTCAGTTTTTTTTTATGTACATTATTTGGTTCTTTTTTAAGCATTCGGGTTTTTGGATTTTTTAAATTATGTTTTTTATATGTATTTATAAGGACGTCCGCGGGAGATTACGCTGGTTGCGGGGGGCGCCCCGCAGTTATGTCTACCTCACCCCCTCAAATACCTAATATTCATCTATAACGACTCGTAATCACATGTTTATTCATACTTCAATGACTTCAGTATGTAAGATTTCTTTTTGTGTGAACTACTTGAGCTAGCAAAAATAATATTTTTTTATGGTTATCTCACAAGGCCAGGCCATGGACAACTAGGTTTATTTTACAGCTATCTATAGCCGCTGTGCTATAAAGTTATCTGTTTGCTGAACTTTATATTTATTCTTTTACCTGCGTACTTTTTAGGGTCCTGTATCACAAAATAAGAAAGACTTGGTTGTCCGTCTATCTGTATATTATATTAATATATCAATGCATTAATATCTAAAGGGAATACCTAAAAAACCGTTAGTATTATGTTGTTTGTGAAACTAGTATTACCTTCGTTTACGATGATGATATTATTTTGTCGGAAACGCAAAAACTACGTTAAGTAGGTAATCAAATCCCAAAATTTAAAAAATTTGTACGCAACCTAGTTAGTGCAAGTACCTATAACTTAACCAATCAAAGTCTATTATACATATATAAATATTTAACCAATTTATTAACGTAGAGTCGTTCATCATGCTCTGAATATAAATTAAACGAATTATATTTTAGGGTTTCCCTATAATGCACACTGCACGTTATGATTGCGTAATGCGCAATTATCACTAGATGATACTCGTACCATCAAAATATGACACTCAGAGTTGCCTTGAAAAACTTATCACAAGTTGGGTAACAATGATTCTTGGGTCCTATATTGGTAAACTTTTTATAATTGCAATCCAAACCAACCGGCTAAATGTAGACCAGATACCCAGTTATTGTTTTTACGACGTGAAGTAAGTAGTTTAAATTCATTTTCACTTAATGCTGAGGTTATCTCGTTTAATTTTTTTGCCAGTAGGCTTCTCTGCTTTTAGATACAGCTTACACCGTACGAATCGCATCCTATACCATAAATACCTATACAGGCTGTTTTTTGGTCGTCAACGTTCCCGAATACTACGGAATCTCTTCATCATCACGATCATTTTTCTTCATGGAGGCATATCTGGGAAGAGTCTGGTTCCCAAGATATTAGGGTCCAAAGTTGAGTAAATAGACTGCGTTTTCAATGCACATAGACGCGCGTTGCAAGATTTTTTCACGAGAAATAATTAATAGTCTATAAAAAAAAACAAAATAAACACTGGCCACTATAAATTTCGCCCGATCAAGTAATTAAAAAAATAATACAAAAAATTTACATCGTTTCCCAGCATTTTTTTGGCATAAACTTTATTTGATGTACAGTGTACGTACCCTTCGTAAAGGGTGGCAACGAAAAAACAGCCTGTATATTACCTACAAACAGCTAATTGATGTCGTGATAACATCAGATGTTTTTGAGTCATCTTTCCGAATAATGATTTCATCATAGCTATATTCGTACCTATTGATATTATAGATTAATTGGTTGGTATGTTTATCATATGTTCCTGTGTCTTATCTGCTAGTAGGTACGAACATAGGTATGTACCTGTATGCACCTACATGAAATGGCATCAATACAGGGTGATTTTTGGTCGTCAACGTTCCCGAAAACTACGGAATCTCCTCATCATCACGATCATTTTTTTTCGATGGAAGCATACCTGGGAAGTGTCTGGTTTCCAAAATATTAGGGTCCAAAGTTGATTAAATAGACTGCGTTTTTCTGCATAAATGCACATAGACGCGCGTAGCAGGATTTTTTCACGAAAAATAATTAATATCTGTCTATAAAAAAACTAACATAAACACTAGACACTATAAATTTAGCACGATCAAGGAATTTAATTTTTTTTTTTTCAAAAAAAAAAAAAATTCCCAGCATTTTTTTTGGCATAAACTTACTTTATTTCATGTATAGAATACGTACCCTTCGTTAAAGGTGGCCACAAAAAAACATCCTGTATACAAAATCACTCAAAAGCACTATTAATAGATGTATTTTTTTTCATAGCCAATTTTAATACTATGATAATGTAAAAAAAATTATATGAAATTAAAGATTAAATCTGATATATAGGTATGCAAAAATATCTTTACCTATGTTTTTAGGGTCTATAAATATCTCAAAACACTTGTTTGTAAAGCGATTTTTACAATTTATTTAGAGTTTGAAACTCATCCACTAACATGCTTTGAATTTATATTAATATAAAGATACCGTAAATTACTTACCAAATCCAAAAATTGCGAAACAAACCAAGTAAAACACACTTGTGGCCATGACGATATTTTTCGGATTGTCCTCTGCACCGAATTTTCAGGTAATATATATAGGGGCTGGTATCACTGCAACCTCATCGTGGGTCCGAGGCGTTTCGCGGTTACCTTGACACTAAAATACTGATTAAGATCATATTCGACTATGTCAATATGTGTAGTTTGGACGTTTTTAACAAATTTTATTTGTTCGTGGGTGTTAATTGATGATATTACCTACCTATATGCTAGTTTAAGGTACATATAACTTGATGTTATATGTTTCTATAGTACCTATTCATCCATTGTAGATTCTTCTGAATCTTACCAAATAATCTATGTCATACATATATACGAGTAGTGACAACTTAAAATTATCGTTCGATAACATTGATATGATGAACATCTTGCAACATACTCGTATAGATTATAGGTAATTTACTAGGTGTGACAATATAACCCACAAATTATCACGAACAATCATCATCTTCCTAACCTTTTCCCTTGGCAGCTTTATACAGAATGTAACTAAAAGGATATGTTAAGCGAAAATAGTATGGAGAATTCCTTAACAACTCAGGAATTTCCATATAATCTTGAAAAATAAACAAGTGATTTTGAGTCTCCAATTTTGGAAAAAGGTTCTCTATAGTGGGCTATTTACACAGGTTTTCGCTTAACATACGCTTTCTGTTACACCCTGTAGATACTTAAGATAGTAAGTTTCACGATGACTTTGATAATATTAACAACCGGTTTGGTTTAGTGGTAAAGTTGTTGAACTTAAATAAGTAGGTATATATAAAAGCAGTCAGGTCTTGGGTTTTATCTTGGTTATTGCGGATTTTACTTCTCGTTCACATATGTTCATAAGCGAAAGTTCATCGCGTAATTTAACAAACGCTTTAAATAAAGGCTTCCTATTGGATGAAACGTTAATAATTTTGCTGTCACTGGAAAAATTGTTACATTGTTTAATCCCCAATACTTAGAGATTATATTAAGATCTATATCGGAGTTTCAGATTTTCAAAATAGTCCACAAAATTGCCAATAAAATAAAACACTGATAAATTGAACATACTATTTTTATTTATAAATTAATATCCTTCGTAATCATGTAATAATTATTTTCGCTTACAATTTTTAATTTGGAATGGTATTATGTAACTTTTAGCTTACAGAATAAATAAAAATAAAAAACAAAATGATGACTATTTTTATACAACATGCAATTTATAATTCGCTTACAGATAAGGAACATGGCAAAGAGTTAAAGATGAACGCGACTCTTTGGCTTCACAAGATGTTTATTTATACTCAAACAATCTACAGGATGTTTTTTGGTCGTCAACGTTTCCGAAAACTACGGAATCTCCTCATCATCACGATCATTTTTCTCCATGGAAGCATACCTGGGAAGTGTCTGGTTTCCAAAATATTAGGGTCCAAAGTTGAGTAAATAGACTGCGTTTTTCTGCATAAATGCACATAAACGCGCGTAGCGGGATTTTTTTACGAAAAATAATTAATATCTGTCTATAAAAAAACTAGCATAAACACTGGACACTATAAATTCCATCCGAACAAGTAATTCATTTTTTTTTTTTCAAAAAAATTTACATCGTTTCCCAGCATTTTTTTTGTCATAAACTTACTTTATTTGATGTATAGAGTACGTACCCTTCGTTAAAGGTGGCCACAAAAAAACACCCTGTATAATACCTACTAAAAAGCTAGAAATATTAATCAGGAGATAAACACAAGTAAAAGCATTCATCATTCTTAAAATTATTGCCAAAGCTATTGTGTATATGAAAAATTTTACATCCGGACATAATTTTCACTTAAAGCTATGTTATTTTTTTTTTCCTCATTAAAATTGTTATTTTGTACATAAAAAATAATACAGTGCCAACAACCACAATAAACTATAATAATTAAGTTATAAATATAATAATTAATACAAAACCTATTTAATAGATACTCTACTATCCCTAATTAGCTGGTTCCGATTTGGGTACAGAGACATCAAGTTCAGATTCCATACTCTACCTACATACATATAATCACGCCTTTATCCCTTACGGGGTAGGCAGAGCACCAAGGGCCGATAGAACCACATGGTGCCACTTCTGACCAATTTTGAGGGTATAGTTGAGATGTACAATTCTCTACCTAGTAGGTAATAAACAATTTATCTACTAATTTATAATTGCGCCAATCAATCCTAGTTCGAAAACATGAAAATATAAGTATATTGGAAAGAAGAAACATTTCACAAAGAAGAATTTGTGAAAACAACTAGCGTTTGAGCCAAAATGCGTCATAATAGATAGAAATTTTAAACACTATGTTTAAAAAACAACAAGAAAAAAAACAACAGTGCAAAATTTTAAGAAAAAACTTTTGCAGGAAATATTAAGAAAATTTGACTAAAAAGATTTTTAAAAAGTAAGCAGATGAAGGTAACTTTAATTAATTGGCGCAATTCACAGGTACATAAACACTTTTCTTTATAAACGCAGCTGATATATTATAATGTGATAACCGCAAAAGGCTCTTTTAAGAAAAGCAGACAATATAATATCGAATATCTCACTTTTATTGTGACTTTAGCCGACAATCCGAACGGTTTGCACAACCCCGTAAATACCGCAAAAGTTAATACTTTATCCATCAGTTAAGAAATCTGAGGAATATTTTAATCATACTACATCTTCCTCTAACAATCGGAGATATCGTGTATCACCTCAAGCTTACATTACGGTTAGGTTACGTTGAATCCACATAGGTAATATATCGATTATGAGAAAGTTGATAATTTCCTTCACAGTCCAAAAACCAGCTCAAAATTAGACAACACGACCAAAATTACGATTCACTCCATCGCATTCCACACGATCATCTGACGATATATTCGAGTACTATTTACAGGCGTCACAGACACGGGTCCCATGTTATCTAATACTACGGACATGCATTTATCCGGCAAGAATGTCTTTTAGCACTTCACTTTAGACTAGTTTCACTGTCAATATTGGTTGTCGTGGTATATGTAGATTGCTTCTCCGGCTGACTCCTTGAGAGGGGGAGGCGGTGGGGGAAAGTCGATGTCTCCAGGCCTGAACAGCTTGGAAGCGTTGGGTGCGGGGGAGGCGGGCGCGGGGGAGCCTCCTCCAGGGGAGCCCCCGCCACGCCTCTTCACTCCACTCGCACTGGGGGATGTACTCGCGCGGAATGATGACTTTCGCGCCAACCTGAGTACAAAGTACAGAATTAGGAACAAGTCACACAACAATGGTCATAATAGACTCCTCGTTCTCGTCGTACTGTCGACGTGTGGGCAAGAGTAGCGGCAAGAGGTTGAAAATTGATTTTTTTTATCTTTTGGTGGTGTACAGGGTCTATAGATAAGCATGTACATAGGTTAGGTAGTTCTGTAATTCTGAAAAGTCAGAACAGACCGTTGGTTATCATTTGCCTACAAAATAGGAGGGCGATCACCTAAGAGTCATGCCTAAGTAGTACCTTGATGCGACTTCCTCCGGCGTCTCCTCAATCTCCAGCACCCAGCTAACGGAGTCATGTTTCTCGACCACGCCCTTGACGGCGGGGAGCGTTGCGGGGGACGCGGGCGAGGGCGACGGCGGGGTGGGGGGCGAGTCCGGGGAGGGGGAGCGCGCGGAGTCCACCGACGTGGTGCGCGAGCGCAGGGGCGCGCGCTCTATGTAGCCGCCGCCGGCTAGCAGGCTTACCACCTAGGGAAGAACTTACTTTAAAGTATGTGTAGCTTATTTCTGTAAGGAGCTCTTTTGCGGCTGGTAATATTTTATGGGAGCTCAGCCACAAAATGTCACGTGAGTTCTGTTTGAGTTAATCTATTAGAGCGGTCTAGATCTTCTGGGATGGAAACAATTAATCTCAGCTACATATAAAAAAACTGTATTATATCCAAAGACATTAGTTCGTTATCCTTTATATAAGGCGACTAACCTGTGACTTCTGCCGCAATTTATATCTCAACTCCTCATTAAGAGCAGCTAGCCTGGTGGCATGGTCTCTATCCCTGGCCGCAGCGTCCCTCAGTCTCCTGTTATCATCCTTCAGTCTATCTGAATCTCTCTGTCTGGCTACGGCACGCTCTTTCAGTTCTTCTGCCGCGTGTCGAGCAGTTCTTGCCTCTCTTTCGGCATTAATGCGCCTTTCTCTTTCACTCGCCAGTTCAGCTCGTGTGTCACGCAAAGTCGCCATTTCAGCCTGTTTAAGCTCGATGACAGCTCGGAGAGAACGCACCTGGAAAATGAGGATACTTCGTTTTTTCACTTGGTTTAACATATTCAAGATCTGATTAGTTTCTTCAACCAGTGCTAATGCATTTTGCTGAAGTTATATGTAGATTTACCGCTGTTGTCAAGATTAGATTCAAATTAATATTTACGAAGCAGTAAAAAAAATAAGTTGAGTAACTAACCTCAGCAGCCAACTCAGTAGCATCCGTGCTCAGCTCCTCATCAGCTGCCAGCCTCATCTCGCACTCCTTAATCTCACAGAATACAGGGTCACAGGCAGCATCGCACGTATTGCTGGATTTGTTGCTCGCATGGTCCAGCTCGTCCCCCGACTGATCCATGGACCGTTTCAGGTCGCTCGACGATCGATTGAGCTCGACCGATGATCGGTTGAGCTCTGATGACCGCTCTTCGATCTCTGCCCGTGCCGCTTCTAATTGCGCTCGCAATGTGCGCTCGATTTCACTATGCGCGTGTAGTCGCGCTCTGCTTTCAGCTACTTCGTGTTTTAGAGACTCAATTGTGTCCTGAAAAAAGTGAATCTAATTTTAATTTCATATCATTAAATAGCAATAAATTGCGTATACAAAAATCTGTGTAAATTACAAACGCTATTCTACCATTCCTACCTCAATCATATGTCACTCACAAATTGCAAGCACACATTAATTACTATAAATCATCCAGTGAGCCTTCAAATCTTACTGACCTCTTCCTGAGCCAAGAATAGAAATAACAAAGTATTTACCTTGAGTCCTTTTACATCATTGGCTAAGGCAGCGACCTCCTCTCCGTGTGTAGCCTGGAGACGAGCGTTCGCATCCTCTTTGGCTGACACCTCTATCTCTAGCTCTGAGATCTTGCTCAGGCATTCTGCAACTGAAAAATAAAAGCAAAAATGGGTATAATAAGTGAAGTTACACTGCATCTAAAAAATGTGAACCGTACAAATTATAGAATAGAACCTTCATTTAACAAGTAAACTGAGAAACAATTATTTTTTAATACTAACTCGTATCTAAGTCCTTCTGCGCCCTCTGTTGGCGATCGCGATCGGCGCGGGCGGCGCTAGTACGCTCAGCTGCAGCTACGCTACGCCAGCGCTCCGCTTCCAACTTCCAGGAGCCACCGTTCAGTGCATCCAGCTGAAAATAAGGTATATTACATTGTAGGTAAGAACGCAATGTAATATTTCTTGTTTATCCATGATTCAAGAAAGGTACATTTAGTTGCAGAATTTCATAAAAATACAAAGGTGGTTGTTAGCGAAGTAGCAAAATTAAACAACATTGTTATGTTAACTTAATAAGTACTAAGGTAATTTTTCTGAGTACAATTCCTAACAGACTAATAACTACTATATTCGTATACCTACAGTCTTTATTCAACATCTTTCAAAAACAAAAATTACAAATGAATAATTATGGGAAACACCTTGAACCAAATATTCAGTGATAAGTTGCTAGATTGTCGCTTGAGAGAATAGCCGAGTTTCTTAGTCGACTTTTACGACATACACAAACGTACTGTAAGTACCAAAGTTTTATAAAATATATTATTTACCTTAACAATTCAATTTATTTTGAGGAATAAAAATTATTACAACTCACCTTAAATACTAGATACTGCACTAGAACACCTAAAGCCTCAACTCCTTTGGCCGCATGTGCTATTGCGGCACTCTGATCACGCGGCGCGGGGATCGGCGGCGCGGACGCGGGAGCGGGCGGCGTGCGCGTCTGCTGAGGTGTCTGCACACGCTTACTTCGTGGCCCCACCGCCGCTGCCACACGCGGAGGTTCTGAAACAACGATGGAAATTTTTTTTCAATAAAATCATTTTAACTTCAGTATTTTCATACAAGTACATATTTGCTTGTTTACTTTTTCAATAATTTATTTAAGCTATTAAAATTGATTGAGCTGCAGTTCTGGTTACGCCATTTCGGGAACACTGTTGTTCATACACTATCCGAAATGAAAACACTGCTGCTTTGTTTTTACAAGACTACTATATTTTTAAAATTCACAATGTATAATGAATACAACAAACCTAACAATATCGCGTTTTAAAACGCGGACAGCGCCATCTAGTTGTGACTTTAGAAAACATCAAACATTTCGCCACCCAAGGACTAATTGTCGTCCTTAAGAATAACTTAAATTAACATAAATACTTAATTAATTAATTGCATCAACTGGTAGAGGGCATAACTTTATGACAGGTCTTTTGAAGGTATTATTTTTCGTCTGCAATGTAACTACCCGTGTTATACCGTCAGGACCAGGATGTTTTGCAATTACCCGACCTAAAAGCCATTTTCCAGGTGGTAATCGTTCATCTTTAATCAATACTATGGTTCCTAGAGCTATATCTGGTGTAGTCTTGAACCATTTATTTCGATGTTGTAATGTTGTAAGGTACTCGGATTGCCATCTACGCCAAAGAGTCTGAACCATTCTTTGAACAACTTGCCACCTATCTAAACGGTAAAGCTTTACATCTAAGAGACTTTCATCGGGAACATTGATAGGTGGTTCGCCTATGAGAAAGTGACCTGGTGTGAGTGGAACATCATCAATAGAAGAACTCATCAAAGTGAGTGGTCGAGAATTGACACAAGCCTCAACCTGTGTTATTAAAGTACAAAACTCTTCAAATGTTAAACAAGTTAATCCGATTACTCTTTTGATATGACCTTTGACGGATTTTACCCCTGCTTCCCATAAACCACCAAAGTGTGGAGAGCCAGGTGGGTTAAAATGCCACGTAGTACCATCGTTAGCTAAAAGTTCGGCTATTTCATTAACTGTTTTTGATTTCGTATTCTTAAATATCAGATCTAACTCGCGAGAAGCGCCAATAAAATTGGTACCACAATCACTGTATATATTACTGCACCGGCCTCGACGAGATGTGAATCTTTTAAAAGATGCTATAAATGCTGCAGTAGTTAACTCGCTCACTAGCTCTAGGTGAATGGCTTTTGTGACAGTACAAATAAATAAACAAATATAAGCCTTAGTTGTTCGGGTACACCTACCCGAGTACAGCTTCAATGAGAAAGGACCTGCAAAATCAACTCCAGAAGAGCTAAAAGGCCTTGTAGGTATCACTCTGGACTCTGGTAAGTTCCCCATTAACGGACTTGTGGAAGTTGCAGATTGTTTAAAACATGGTATGCATTTTCTAATAACATTTTTTACTAAGTTTTTGGCTCCCACAATCCAATAAGTTCTACGTATAACATTTAAAGTCAGTTGCTGGCCTCCATGCAACGTGCGCATATGTCCATCTAAAACTACAAGTTTAGAAAAGTTACAATTATGACTCAATACAATAGGTGTCTTCATATTATATGGAATCTGTGCATTAACAAGGCGTCTACCAACTCGTAATAGTCCGTTATCATCTATAACAGGGTGAAGTGTGCGCAATGAACTAGTTTTAGGTATTTCTTTTTTAACTTTTAAGCAATTAATTTCAATCTCAAAATGTAAATATTGTGACATTCTTATACAAATATTACGCGCATGTTGCATCTCGGCAGCGGTAATGTAAGTTAAACAATTTGAAGTTAAATTATCATTTGGTAAAAGTTTCGATCTAAGTTTCATTTTGCATAGCTTAATAAATCTAACACAATAAGCAGTAACACGTATAAGTTTGGTAAAAGTGGAATATCTTCTTAAATATAAGTTTATCTCATTTTCTTCTGTACAAATGTTACTCACTATCTTAACCTTGGATTCTAATTCTGTCTCAGTTATATCATTACATCCATTATAGCGAATTCGAACAGAGTCACTCAAAAAATGTGGTCCACTCCACCATAGTTTGTGGTTTGGAAAATCCTTTGGGTCAATACCGCGCGATGCGACATCTGCAGGATTATCTGCGGATTGTACATGATGCCACTGACTACTAGCAGTTACATTCAAAATTTCTGTAGTTCTATTAGCAACAAAAGTTTTCCAACAGTTCGGGCTTTTCCTTAACCACGATAAAACTATAGTGGAATCTGTCCACGCATAAACATTGTTATCAGTCACATCAAGGCTCGTTTTAACATCCTGTAACATCTTTGCTAGTAAAACAGCTCCACATAACTCAAGTCGTGGCAACGACACTTGCTTTACTGGAGCGACCTTTGTTTTTGATATTAACATTGAAACCTTAATATGATGATTGTAGTTAATAACTCTTAAATAAATTACGGCTGCGTAGGCTACAGTGGAGGCATCACAGAACCCGTGTATTTCAATTATGTTTGTGTCATCAGAAATGCCTAACCACCGTGGTAAATGTAAAGCAGGCAATTCGGAAAGTTGAGAGCAATAACTCTCCCATTCTAGCTTAAGAGAAGCTGTTAAAGGCTCATCCCACTGAATTCCACATAACCATAATTTTTGCATAAATATTTTTGCTATTATAACTACAGGTGATAGCCAACCAAGAGGATCAAAGATTTTTGCTATAGAGGATAAAACTGTGCGTTTTGTACATATATCATAATTATTTAAAACAGTAATTTTGAGCTCAAAAGCATCTAACTGAGGGCTCCAACGTATTCCTAATGCCTTAATAGAATCGTCTATCTGGATAGTAATACAATTTGGTGACATTATATTGCTATTTGGTATCTGATCAAGCACAAATTGACTGTTAGAACACCACTTGTGAAGCAGAAATCCTCCGCGACTGAGGAGATCTGTTAATCTTTGTTGAAGTCTAATTACACCTTCTACGGTTGAGGAACCACTTAGAAGATCATCCATATAGAAATCTGTTGTTACAATCTTTGACTCTTCTGGAAAATCCTTTTGTTCATCAACAGCTAGTTGACGAAGCGTTCTTATTGCCAAATATGGAGCGCTAGCCGTACCGTAAGTGACGGTAAGTAATCTATATTCTTTCACAGGAGCTTCAGGGTTATTACGCCAAACAATTCGTTGATAGTCGACGTCTTCATTAGATACTAGAATCTGTCGATACATTTGTTTGATGTCTGCAACCAAACAAATTTTGTGCTGTCTCCATCTGGTGATTAAATCGCGAATATCTTGTTGCAGAGGGGGTCCTATCAACATTTCTTCGTTAAGTGAGTTTCCATCTTTAGGTTTAGCACTTCCATCAAAAACTACACGAAGTTTTGTGCTGATACTGGACTCTCGGATCACAGCGTGATGTGGTAAGTAATAAACATTTTTCTTATTCTTTTCATTTTCAGGTACTTCCTTCGTGTGTTCCAGCATCTGATACTCTGTCATAAACTTTGTGTAATCTTCCTTGAATTCAGGTTTGTAGTGAAATCTCTTTTCCATATGTCGTAAACGGCTCACTGCTAAATGTTTCGAGTCACCTAAATGTAATTCGTGTAAAGGTTTCATAGGTAAGCGAACTACATAACGACCATCAGTGTTTCGCGAGTGAGTTGTCAGATAATGTTCTTCACATTGCTTTTCTAGTTGTGTAAGAGGTTTGGTTTGTGGTGTATATTCTTCGATTTCCCAAAACTTCTTAAGTAATTGATCCATATCTAGCTGTGCATGCATAACTATAATTTTGCTAGAATGTGGATAGGTTTCTATCAGGCTTCCAGATATCAACC
This sequence comes from Carposina sasakii, assembly GCA_014607495.2. Lineage (NCBI taxonomy): Eukaryota > Metazoa > Arthropoda > Insecta > Lepidoptera > Carposinidae > Carposina > Carposina sasakii. The sequence goes on along the minus strand of CP053159.1, from coordinate 7,156,399 downwards.
AACCTAATCTTGAATTTTGTGCAATCAATGAATGGTGTTTCGATAAACCATCCAAAATGATTTGTGCATATACTTCTGCACCGAGAAGAATATCAATAGGACCTGGCTTCTGTAGTTGTGGATCTGCTAGTGTCATTGTTTTAAAAGAAGGCCAATTGTCCAAAGAGAATTCATGTGAGGGCAAGATGGAGGTAATCTTTTTGAGTATGTATGCATTTGTGGAAATCAATTTTGTTTTGCAATTCATCGAGTAGAACTTGAGTTCGACCATAGATTTTGTAGTGATAACTCCGTCGTTATTTATTCCACGAATTTTGCCATTTACAGGAGTTCGCTTGAGTGATAAAAGTTGGGCAGCTGCCTCCGTGATAAAAGATGCCTGCGATCCTTGATCAACTAGAGCTCTTAATCTATGTAAATCACCTTCGTTAGAGGTAACTGCTATTTGTGCTGTAGCTAGTATAACCTGATTGCCTTTGAATTCAGTCGTCATACTTGTTATATCCTTTTCTTTATCCTGTTCTAATTTTTCATCCGACAGTTGCAACAATGTGTGATGCCTACGACCACATTTTTTGCAAGAAGTGTATTGTCTACAGTTGAATACCGAATGTCCTTTTACTAAACAGTTAAAGCAGTTGCCATTTGTTTTAATAAATTCTCGTCTTTTTTCTACTTCAGTTTGTCCGAACTCTTTGCAATGATAGATATGATGGCCTTGTTTGTTGCAGTATGAGCAGTCGTTTTCTATATATTCCGCTTTGTATGTTTTTAGACTTGTAGGTTTCTTAGAATTTGTGTTTTTTGTATCTCTTTTTTGAGCCATGTTAATGATTTCCATTGTCTGAAATTGACTTTCCAGGTATGTAGCTAGTTGGTTAAAAGTGGGAATATCATGTGTCGATCCAAGTGATTGTTCCCATTTCATGAATGATTCACTGTCCAATTTAGAAGCTACAATATGTACAACGATTGCATCCCAGGTGGTAACAGGTATTTTAAGATTTTTCAGTGAACTCATACATTGCTTTGTTGTGTCTAATAGTTCTTTTAGCCCACGTGCCGATTGTGATGTCATCTTTCCTTGGTTGAGCAGGCGGCTTAGAATTTTGTTAACTATTAATCTTTTATTGTCGTATCTATCTTCTAGCACTTTCCAAGCTTCTTTGTAGTTAGCTTCTGTTAAAGATAAATGTTTAATCAACATTTCTGCCTCACCCGATAAACTTGATCTTAGATAATGATGTTTTTCAATGTCACTGAGATGAGTTTCTTTGTCTATAAGTGTAATAAACAAATCCTTAAAACTCATCCAATCTTGGTAGTCCCCAGCAAATTTAGGTATGGAAATCGGTGGTAATTTTGGTCGTACATAATCAGTTTGTTTGGTTTCAACTTGATCATTCTGACCTTTAGAAACATTACATTGTAGTAAGTTCAGACTATCCTTTATAAGAGTTCTAAGTTCCATTCGGATATTGAGTGTTTCTTCATAATGCTCATCAATGTCATAGCCAATATTTCTCAGTTCTTCAACAGATAACCTTGACAGTTGTTCGTGATTGGTATCATACTTAAGCCAGTACTCATTTAAGATTTCATTTCTAGTCTCAAGGTAGCCTACTGTAAACCTAGACTTAGATTTCTTTAGGTTTGTTAGAAGCTTTAGAATTTTTTCTGCAGTAGCTCGATGAGTTGTACAAAGATTTTGAACAGTAGAAGAAACTTGTGTAGATGTCATGTTGCTCACAAATATGGATAGTCCCAATCTAAGTAAATTTTCTAAGTCCAAAGTTGTCACAAATTATTCTAAGTCCTAAATGTCGAAAAATTTTCTAAGTGTTTTTCAATATTTTTAAATCACGGAATTGTCCCGAATAATGCACTTTATGTTCGTAATCACTTACTGAAATCCTGAAAATTTCAGACTGAAACTGATATTTGCACTGTAATCCTGAATCACTGTAATCCTGGGTCGGCACTTCACTGAAATCCTGCACTTTACTGACTCACTGCAATCCTGAATTACTGCACTTCACTTCACTGAAATCTTCACTGAAATTATCCGTTTCGAAGGACCAATGTTCATACACTATCCGAAATGAAAACACTGCTGCTTTGTTTTTACAAGACTACTATATTTTTAAAATTCACAAAGTATAATGAATACAAAAAACCTAACAATATCGCGTTTCAAAACGCGGACAGCGCCATCTAGTTGTGACTTTAGAAAACATCAAACAACTGTCGTAATTAAACAAATACACGTGATTCAAGACTATCCCGCTATCTACTTTACGAATCAATGTTTTCGAAATCAACTACCTACATGGCAATAGAAACGGTATTTCCTTCGTTTGTTTTAAAATTACACAACTCAGTTCATATGAAGTGAAAGATACAATAAGCCGTTACACACAATAGAGATACTGAAATTGGTCAGTATTTTTCGCATTGTATCCCAAACAAGATAACATTGAGATCATGTATCTGATGTGAAATAGACGTAACTTGATTAACATTCGGCACCAAGATAGCGATTCTGTTATAAAACAGATGGAAAGACAATTAATTTGTTGGCCTCTAATGAGGCGCTAATATAACAATAGAATAGACTTTGATTGTCCTCAATAATGAGGCAATTTAACGACTTAAGATGTTTTTATACACGAAGGGAAGTAAGCAGCTGTTGTTGTGTCACTAATCATACAGAATATGTAGGTGGGTCTAACGAAAATTTTATCTGAAGGCAAAAACGAAGTATGTACCTAATAAAGTGTTCACCTTAGTTTCCCTCAGATACCAATATGGTCTATCTATATCTATACATATGTAGCGGACTCACATCATCGCGCTACGTTCATCTTCATCAACTTTTCATTCATCATACATATTTTAGGCCAGCAAACCCGCGTGATTGCTACGCCGTCTGTGTGTCTGACTGTACATTTTCATTCAACATTTTTCATCACTCATTGTACCTCACACGACCACAGGCGGCGCACGCAAGCGCGCTACGGTTCAATCTGAGCCAGTCAGATTTTGTCACCCGTGAGTCCACATGCATTTTTGCCTAAGCTATTTTGTATTTTACTTTCCTGTACATAGTTCACTAATTCTCTCCTTTACATTATATACATTTCTACATTTTGTTGGGACTTCTAATTTCACCACCCAACCTGCTGGGAGGCACGGCCATCCAAGAGGACCTGCCGACTATCCCTCCTACACATATAATAAAAATGTAACGGATCGCTGTCTGTACATGGAAGATATATGAGAAAAAAATATTATAGGAGACCTTTATCAACGTAATAGTACCCAAAAAAATGATTTTTGGAATTGTTTGTCGGTTTGTTTGTTTATCTGTGCGTTTGTGCACGCTAATCTCAGAAACGGCTGAACCGATTTCGATGCAGTTTTCAGGAATATATTGTGACAGGTCCTACTTAACATACAGACTACTTTTTATCCCAGGGAAATGTTTTTATCCCAGATAATTTCGACATTTTGTTTTTTCTGCAGTCCACGCAGACGGAGTCGCGGGCGAGTATTTAATATATCTATAACTTTGAACAGCTTAAGACTACCTTTTTTAAACATAATTTTATGTGATGAGTTGGCATAAATACACGTAGGTACTTTCTAAATTAATTCGTCAACCGTCCGTACTTAAACCTTTAAGTACAACCAAAGTGAAATCGATGGTAGTACTAAAGTAACAAAATTAATTAAGATTCAGTATACGTTACAGATAGGTGTACAAGCATTAGGTAATTAGTAGATGGTGACGTGCTTACCGAATTTATCCGACTGAAGCCCGACCGAATCGAAGCCTTTGACAGCCTTTGACCCTACTACGAAATTGCTTCGGATTCATTCATCTGAGTTCACAACTCATTCGGAACCATAGAGAATAATTCACATTAACTAATATTATAAGCTTTCTATTAACTAGCCTTATACCTGTCAAATAGAGTTCGATCGGACCGAATGAAAAAACGGCGCGACTGATCCGATCGAAGGAAGTTCGTAGTAGGAAACACCTCGATATTCGGCCGATACGTCGTTTATCGTCACTTCAGAGTAGACCTCCTGGACAGTCCTAGGTAAATGTTCTGTCAGAAATCACAAACACCTACCTACATAAGCCCTGTGATTTGAAAGAAAACGAAACGAATTGAAACCAGTCTATGTGTTTTTGGGTTGGTGAGATAACTTAAAAAAAAATGTCGAAAGAGCTTTTTCCTCTGAGTGGAATTGTCGTCATTATCAAGATCAATCATTCTGACATGGGAGGATAAAATACAGAGGGGTAAGCACGAACCTCTCGATAGTCCGTAACGCTATCGTCCAACTGTCAAATCACATAGATTTTGCTAGCGAGTCGCGAGTTACGCCGCGTAAAAAGGTTCGTCGTGCTTACCCCACAGAGCTCCGCGTAATATTTTTCTCAGAAAATTATTATCCATCATTAGATCCTACGCGCTTTCATTTCATCACCACGGATTTTAAATGCGTCGTAAACACTATCTTGTTCATCTTAAATAACGAAACGAGAATAAGAAATATCAACTAAGTCCTTTTTAAAAAATAAGACCTATGCCTCATTAACTCCTATAAGAAAATTGGAAATTCATCTGCACCTCATTTAGTCTAATTTTCCTCCGCTTTGATATTACCCCATCAAAACTGTTCAAATTAATCTCCTATTGCAAAAGATATAACGAGACTAATGTAAACAAATATATTTTTAACGCTGGCTGACTTTATCGTCGCATGTGTTACGAATCGGAACTAAATCATTAGGTTTGATAGATTTGAACGTGGCGTTGATGGTGGCGACGCGGAAAGATAAAAGGATAGTGGTATTAGTATCGTTCCCACGCGCACCATTGGCAGCCCTCGTTGGTCTCCACGCACTATTAGCTGCCGCTACCAGCGCCCATTTCCGCTACATAATAATAGTGCAGTATTAGAAAATTAATTTATCTCCGACGATTATTCTTCTGAATGAGTCTGTGGTTCATATTTGCGGTTAAGGAAAACTTTTTCTTTAAACTACCAATTTGTTATTTATGTTGCATTGCAAAGAATTTCTCATTGTATTATACCATTACTAATTGGTGATATAAAAATATTGAACCTATTTCCTATAGTAAGACGACATTTTCAATACTGTTTGCACATATTAAATCAATCAAATCAGCCAGTCACTTATTCGAGACAATTTCATTTTCAGAATTTTATTAGCAACGCAACCTAATCTCCACACTCAGCAATCGGACGAGACTTAAAAGCCTAGACAAATGAGATAAAACCCGAATAGTTAGCCAATTAACAAAGCAATTCAAATAAGACATAACTGCAGATGATGTCTCAACTCTCAATAGTAGATTTGTGAATGGGCAGAGGGTCAGCGACGCGTGGGCACCAATTGGGGACGTAGATGAAACGTCAAATTAACGATACGCAGGGCTGACACAATTCATAATAACAAGAACACTTTAGGTGCAATAGCTAGAAAAATTGAAACCATTAATGTAAGATATAAAGCGACTAAATATAATGGCTTGAGTGAGATAGATATGAGAGAGAACGTCTTGAATAACAAATTATGTATTATATATCTAATTCCCGTTATAATTACAATATTATTTCTGTAACTTAATATGTATGTACGTTTTAAGGTCCGTTCACATCTGACAGAAGATACGTCGAGCGTATCTCCAGGTACAGGCAAACTCACTGGCGCATCATCGGTTGAGTGTGAAAGGTTGAATATTTTGTCATATATTTGCATGTTCTGGCGTTACGCGACCAACAAATACCCCTCGGATTTTCCGTCAGATATGAACCTATCTTTAGGATCCACAGTCTTTTACTTCGCTGGTCCCAAAAAAAACTGTCATGGATGTGTGATGGTTATACATAATGTCGTCAATTCTGACCGTCACACTTAAACATAAACTTAAAATTTGGTCTAGCATAGAGCATGGATACATTAAAAATGTACATTAAGTATGGAGAGGGACAGACATATCGAAATTATAAGTTTATGTATATGTGTGACGGTCAGAATTGACTACAACGTACGATGTTATATAGTTATGAAATGTTATGTCACATTACGTCTTTAAAAGGCAAGTATTACGTATGTACGTTCATAATTTTTAAAATTTCCGATTAGAATCCTGTCCGTTCACATTTGTTACCTAAATCAAGATAGACAGTGGGCCACTTCTTTCGGTATAAATCAAAGGTATGCGATTATTATCAGGTTGCAAAACTTTAACCAACATCTCAAGAAATGGTGAACATATTACTATTATGGGAACGTTTATGGCTGCTTATATAGCGGAAATAGTATAAATTAATCATAAAATGGAAATAAAACATAAACCATAAACCATAAAGAATATTTATGTAAATGTTAATAATTTTATAATTATACTTTTATTAAAAACATGGTCTGTGAAATGAAAGTGGGTATGTATAGTATAAATACAGAGACGTTAAAAGCCATCTGCGAAGTGAAATCATTAGAGAGACATAAAAATGATAACTACATTTTAGTTTTCTCATAAAATAGTTATGCTAGCCCTTAATTTGCATAAAGTGTTGGTACAAAAGAGCGATGCGCCTACGCCGAAGCAAAGTGCGCTTCAAAAGACGATTGTAAGATTTATAATACCTACGTGTATTCACATAATCAAGTGACCGACCAGTCAAGGACTATTTGCATAAAATACGACGATATTTTGTTAGTACAAATATTTATTGATATTTTGTTGGTACGTTTTGTTTGTATTTTAATTATTATTAGTATGTTCGGTGTGTACTTGTGTTTTTTAGCAGAATGACTTCGATACGTCGTCATGAGGTATTTGATTCGCTTCTAATTTAAGTACATACATACATGTAGGATGGATGCATGGAAGGTTTATCTATGATAGGAGTGCATGCATGGAGGTAATGAGCGAGAAGTAATGAGTGCGAAAGAGAGACGGAAGATAGGAATGGCATAAAAGAAAGAAGGACGAACGAACGAAACGACGGAAGACGTAACCATAGTGGCTAAAATTGTAAAATATTTTATTTAAAGAAATACAGCCGGGAAATCGGTATTTAAATCTTTCATTTCTACATACATACATATAATCACGCCTTTTTCCATTACGGGGTAGGCAGAGCACCGAGGGCTGATAGAACCACATGGCGCCACTTAATTTATCTTAATTTAAGTACATTATTATGAAAATATGAAAACTACGTCTTGCAATTTCATCAAACTTACTGATCCTTGCTTTTGTGAATAATATAGATATAATATCTAGAGCACAGTATTATTTCTTCTATTCGTAGAACATTTTCCAGTCTATTAATATCAGTAAATGTTTCCGCGACATATTCCTATCAATTCAACTAAATAACTGGCAGTAAATTGATATGGACCATCAACTATATTATTCCTCTATTTTATTGACGTCAAATTTGAACTGAGTAACAACGCGAGACGCCAATAACGATGTACCAAGTGCTTTATGATCTACTTATTTAAAAGTCATGATTGAAGTAGTTATAAAAACTTTTAAAAATTCTAAAAAAAATCTATTCTAAAAGTGGCACCATGTGGTTCTATCGGCCCTTGGTGCTCTGCCTACCCCATAAGGGATAAAGGCGTGATTATATGTATGTAAAAATTCTATGATTTACACATTTCAACCACATACCAATAACTAACTTTTAGATAAACATGTTTTATAAAATTATTAATAAATAAATGGAAAAAATTCCTCACCCGAGTGGGAATCTAACCACTGAGCTACCGGGTCAATTACTCGGATGACGAATTTTACCATCTCTTTTCAAATTACATATTGGCAACGTTATTTTTCATCCCGATAGCTATACACTAGCCAAATCTCGACAATGTTTTAATAATTACTACCTGTGTATTTATACTGTAATGATGCTATTCATATATTCTGTGTTTTAAGTAATGCTGTCAGAGAGAGCTAGTTACTGTAACTCCAGTTGGCGATTAGCAGTCCATATGCTGACTAGGGCAAGAGGTTTCTGACACAACCGCGATCTGAATACAATGATGGAGGTTCTCATCATTACTCTACATTACACACTTTTTTATACTGTTGCTCATGTTCATTAGAAAACGTCGTGTAAATGTAATGTTTGTATATGTATATTGTAGATAGGACGGTAGAGGAATGGACAAAACGATTTTAAAATTAACGTTATTATGGAAAGATTGACAAAAATCACCTTCATAAACTCCCTCGATGGAAATTTGAACTTCCGAATAGTAACGCCTGATACAATTAAATATCTCTCATTTAACGCAATGACTAAACGATACCCGTAACCGCAGACATAAATTACAGGGTTAGAACGGCTTTGTACTATCAAACAACTGATAAAAAACTAGACCAAAGGATGATTAATACTTACACGTAAGGGGCGGATATTATAACCGTAACATATCTATTGTCATACAATCATATACCAATGGAACTTGTATAATATTTACAATGTAAATTCTTGCACAGTAGTTACAATTAATTTATAGAAGCCTGGTCATTGACACGATATTTGCATATTGAAAGTGTTTGTGCGTATGCCGTGAAACGAAGCTGAAATACTCTAATTTTCTAGATGTTAGAAAAGATTGTAAATTTTCACTGTAGCCTGTGTAGACTTTCCCTCTGCTTTACAGACAGATTTTATTTCATATCATTGTTTGTCTTGCTAGTATTACGCCAATAAATTTATTCTGCAAACAGAAGCAGGTGCAGAAAACGTCTATAAACTTAACCAGAAATATGCATATTGCATTTTTCTTTGCTAAATGGTCTGTTATAAAGAATCACCAATAAATCATTATGAATAAATGAGCACCATTTTTGAATAACTGTTTTGTAATGATCGTAAAAACTTTCGCAAAGAGAAATGCTGTTTCGCTCATTTTCACACTGTTTACCCGTATTGCTTAGTAGTAAAAATTTATTTAATTGTAAATTTTCACTGCTTACATCAAGCTTTACTATTGACAACAAGATTTTAGTTCGTCTTATGTGATTTCAATTACAAGTAATGTTGAAAGATTTTAACCATCTATGTAATTATCTATCATATATAGCACTAAAATCATTTTCATGAGTTGGGCTCATTTCATAATCTACTGCTTCAAGATGTTATTGGTTAAGTAGTTTAAGTCATCATCATCAGCCTATTGCAGTCCACTGCTGGACGTAGGCCTCCCCCAGGGCACGCCACAAGACTGCCATGGAGGGTATTTGCCCATAGTCATCACGCTGGGCAGGCGGGTTGGTGCCCTTTGTATTATTGGACTATGTTGTCAACACGGGAGGCGCTGCTGCCCGCCTCCCGGAAACCCTTAATCTCCTTGTACGATACCCACGGGCAGACATGGGGTGGTACGAATTCTACTCTGCCGGCACCACGCGGCCAAGTAATTTTAGTACCTACAACCAATTGATATTTCTATATATTTAAGTCACGTAGAGAAATTGATTCTAAAACATTTGATGAAAATTTTCGACAAATCTTGACATCAATTTTACTATGTTATTTGATTTCGAGAGTTGCACGTAGAAAATCAAGTTCTGAGGGGTAAGCACGAACCTTTTTACGCGACGTAACGCTAGCGACTCGCTAACAAAATCTATGGGATTTGACAGTTTGACGCTAGCGTTACGGACTATCGAAAGGTTCGTGCTAACCCCACAGGTGCAATATTTTCCACGATCTCAATGGTTTCTAAAGCTGACTAAACCAACCGTCTGAATTTCGGACATTCTCGAAGAAGGCAGATGTGACTTAATCAAACAGTAAGTAGGTAGAGCGTTCGGGTGTGCAATTGAGTCCAATACTGCGCTAATATATTTACACACCATCAGTTAGCTAGCGTGCATTTGCGTATGCCGCTAGTAGTGAGAATCTCTAAATTTATCTTGTTTGTATGTCACGAGGTCGCGCGACGCCCGCCCTAGAAGGGTCATCTGTACCGCATTTGAATATGAAAGGTTTTATTACACTTTTTAAATTCGTTTCATGATCAAAGACGTGCGCGTTCGTGTTTTCAATTTCTGATAATAATAATATGCTGTTAGATGTAATGTGTATCTTTATATTATGTAATGTAAACTTATAACAGCTGTTTGTATACTAGGTATGTAGCTAGATTTTAGCTAGGTTTATATAATAGGTAGCTAGGTAATTAATGTCTTTTTGATTCATAGTTATAATATTTTTATTAAGCTACCGTAATGCAATGGTAATAAATCATACATATCAGAATTTAAACAGGGATTTCTGATATAATAATGATGACCCAATGTGTTCCATCAACGTCGGTATGTTTTTTTTTTAATATTTTTTTAGTTACCACTAAATCGATTTCAATTTTTTTTATAGTTGGTCATGGTATTCCAGGTTGGTCCCATATTTCAGGATCATCTTGGAGAAATCGAGGGCAATCCTCAAAATTGTAGGCACATGTTTTTACACTTTTAATTTGGAATGATGAGAATCTAGGATATCCTAAAATATAATAGGTACTCTGTTTTTAGATTTTTTGTTAACCATAATATAAAGGAAACCGAGCCGCTGAAAAATAGATAGTGGAACTTTTTAGTAACAAAATCCCCATATGGCAGGGGGAGGCCTACGTCCAGTAGTGGACTGCAATAGGCTTATGAAGATGAAGATAATTGTCTTAAGTCGTGTAATTATATGTTGCGTTAAGCCGTGTCCGAAGAAAGATGGTTATAGAGGAAGAGGTAAAGATGAGAATAACGAGATGACGGATAATAGGGATGAATGAAAGAAGAGTATTGCACCGACCCCAAATGATTGGGAACAGGGCAGGAAGAAGGAGTGTAATTATATGTTGCTTATATTGTCAGACGTAAAATTTCTAGGCCTAGTCATTTCTCTCAGTGCGCTTTTGTCATGTGGCCTATTTAATCATTTTCTGGCATATAAATCTGACAATATTATGCCTTCTAAACTTCGTACACGGCTTAACGCAATACCAAAACTCGAGCTTACTAAAGTAAAATTTTTAAAAGTAAAAGTTTTGGCTCATATGGGTTGAAGTCGGTTTTTCGTTTTAAAAAAAATATATTATCGGTTTTGTTAATGGGAACTGGGAGGGAGTGAAATTCTCTTACAAGGTTTGTTTTTCTAACTTTCCAGATAGGGTACAATTTGGGAGTAAGTCTTCGTATTTATTCTAAATGGTTTTGTTATTGACATAAAAGTTATTTCTACAATTATTTGTAAGAACGTTGAGTGAATGGCATAGTAGCGAGTTTAATACACGCGACGTAACTCATTTATTCGACTCTACAGCACAACCATCATTCGAAGAAACTGCTCGTGGGTAGTTGCCTATGTGTTTAATGGTGATTTTAATAATAATAATAATAATAATAATTTATTTTACAAAACACAATTGTACAATAAGCGCACTGAGATTGATATAAGTTGAGGTATAGTAAATAACAGTGACAATATGCGCGGTAGAAACGCTGCTGTCTACCTAGGATTTAACCTGTTCTTGTAGACATCAGTGCCCTCCTCGACATTTATGAATACATAGTATATAAAACAATAAGTACTTAAGTGCACCAAATATGCTCTACAAGACTGTTTTATCTAAAAACAGCTTAGAGAAAGAAATAACATTATTAAATCTTAACCTAACAGAAATACATGCACACCAAACCAACTTATCCTAACACCATGCGTGTGTGTGTGTGTCTGTATGTGTGTGTGTGTGTGTGTGTGTGTGTGTGTGTGTGTGTGTGTGTGTGTGTGTGTGTGTGTGTGTGTGTGTGTGTGTGTGTGTGTGTGTGTGTGTGTGTGTGTGTGTGTGTGTGTGTGCATTTGAGGGTATGAGTCATTATTATAATATTATCTTACTACTCTCAATAGAGCTTCCGTTTGTTCATAAGTAAGGTTCTGAAGAAATTTTGACACATCTAAGGTAAGGAGTTTTAAAAAGTCTACCTCGTCTTCGAATGTCATTTCGGTCACTATCTAATGATCCAGCCTCTCTGTGCTTCCTAAGAATGACATTGAGAATAAAGAGTTGCCTCACCGTCAGTACCAGCGCTCTTCCATATAGTTTTAGATTTTAAATAATACTCATCCAAAGTAAGCAAACCAAGCAAGCAAGCAAGTAAGTAAAGTTGACTACGTACATTACCTAGCTATCAATCTCACACGCAAGTTATTTTTCAATAATTTCCGTCAAGACTGTACACTCGATTGAACATTGTTGATCGTTTTTGTTGACACAATTTTGTTGGCACACCGACTTGGTATTTAATATATCTGAAAATACGGCTTAAAACTTGTAAATAAGGCGTGATTATGGAATAAGAAAGGAAATATGGAAACAGAGAACTTTTGCGTCTATTTGTAATAGTTTCGTTGTGTTACCGAGTGAAAGACTGCAGACGTTAAACTAACTTTCAATATATACCTATGCTAATATAGTGTAGTAGTAAAAATGGAACCTGACTCGGAATAAACTAAGTCGTTAATCTAATTCAATTCCCACTCGGGTGAAGAGTTTTTTCCATTTTCTTCATTAATAATTTTATAATATACAGGGTGTAACAAAAAGGGTAACTGTAGAGAACCTATCCACAAAATTTGAGACTCGAAATCACATGTTTATTTTTCAAGATTGTATGAAAATTCCTGAGACATTTAAAAATTTTCCATACTATCAGGAAAAATAAACATGTGATTTCGAGTCTCAAATTTTGTGGATATGTCCTCTACAGTGGGCTATTTACGTAGCTTTTCACTTAACATACCCTTTTTGTTACACCCTGTATAATATCTTGACTAAGATAAATTTATAAAAACACTTCTCCATTAATATAATCCTTTAGGATATGGTTGATCGTTTCATCTTTAAATATTGTGCTGAGGGATTCAGCTTTGTTTGCCGAGATTTGGCTAGTGTATAGCTATCGGGATGAAGAATAACATTGCCAATATGTAATTTAGAAAAGAGAAGGTAAAATTCGTCATCCGAGTAATTGACCCGGTGGCTTAGTGGTTATAGCGGCTGGCACGGTTTTCAGTGGTCGTGGGTTCGATTCCCACTCGGGTAAAGAGTTTTTTCCATTTTCTTTATTAATAATTTTATACTATAATTCAATTTCTACATAAATTAGGTAAAACATCCAAGTAGATAGGTACCTAACCAGGATAATGTTTCCTTAGTTAGACATTAGGTATAGAATGAAGTCAACCAAATGTCTTATACCAAAATGTAGTATGACAACCATGACGTTAAAATAAATTGCCTGCCGATTCCGATAAGCAACTCACACACAATCAAATCACAATCGTTTTTCCTAAGTACTCGAAAAATCTGCAAAACCGGAACTAGGTAAATTATATACAGGGTGTTTGTGACAGCCAAGCAAATATTGATACCATGACTTCAGACCACGATTCTAAAGCCGAAACACTAATAATTATCGCAGGAATATTCCAAAATTTTCCGTCATTTTCTTCATATTTTCAGGAAAAAAAAAAGTTAGTTAGTTTTATTTGCCCTTAGATAATGACTTAAAAATAAAATTTCAATCAAAAGATGATTTAAAAAAAAAGTTGCTCTCAAAAAAGTTCAAATAACTGATCAACCCTACTGGAGAGTCACAAGTGATCCAAAAAACAGGAATGTGTCACATAATAACCAATAAGCACATTTAATTAGTCACAGGATACAATTGGCATGGAGAGCAAAGATTACTGATAATCAAATCAAAAATACATTTCGTGCGAGTAATAACACTGTCGAATAACTCAACACATGTACTTGTTCAGCATTCTGGCTGTTACACACACCCTGTAAAGTAGTTCAAGATCTATTCATAGACTTTAAACGGTGACTTAACATGGTGTTGAGCATAGTAGTACTTTATTAGACGACTTTACAACATTGCGGGACTAATTTCCTGTGTAGGTTACTACTAATTAACATTTCATCATGGTGTTGTACCGACGGATGCGCATGATGCATGTGCATGTTATTTTAGTACAAGTTAAATTATTGTCAACTTTATTTGTAGATTTTTTCAGAATTTTCAAGAGTTGAATTTGCTTGACTCTGGACGCAAAAGTGTTGCCACTTGCAAGACAAGCTTGGACATATTTCAAAGAGTTTTTTTTAGCAACTAGCCTAGAAACTTACTACCTATCTGGGAGTAATCACCTTCACAGGCTCACGTCTGTACTATTTTTAGCGGTATCCGTTTTGTAAAATTGTAGTACTTTATGATATATGATTGTATTACTATCTAGTTTAACTTCAATACTGTACCGTAATTGGTACTGAAAACCTACCATCTTATTAGAAGCTACACGTCAGACCGTCATCGTTTCAAATGTAAAAGAAAAAATATTTTTAGGTCTAGTGTTCAAACGTGCATCTATTTTAAACACTGAAGATCAATTCATTTTTAAACCCCGAGTCAAGATAAGCTCATTGGCCGATTGACGCCCACTGCCCGTCTTCTAAACTATTCCCACGATATTTCTAGGTATAAGAAGTATTATACTACCTATCCTTAATTTTATTACGTTTTCAATCCTATATATGACGATGATGATGAAAATATTGGGTTGCAATTTGTTTTAGGGCAGATATTTCTGGGTCATTTGATGCACTTTTCTCTAACTAGATCAAAAAAGACAGCATTAACTTTATCATTTTAATAGACCTATCTGACCTTTGGAAAAATCTCCCCTAAAGGCGATATAGGTATTGATCGAATCTATCGGAATAAACTGCATGTCAAGCAAATGCTTCAGAATTTTCTACGCAGTAGTTTATAATAGTAGGTAATTGTCGTCAGAATGCAGCGGATCTTGAAGATTGCAAACTAATGGGAGAGAGTTTGGAAAGCAGAAGCCTCGGGTTACCGGCGTACTATTATAGTTCATTGTTCTCGTCTCTGTTGCTTCCTGAAGCACGTAAGCCCGCTCTACACCTATTGTTTAGGATAATATGGGTGTTAATTACGCTATTGCCATGTCTTTACCTATATTGGAAGAGCAATGTTAAAATTTTAATGTGGCTGTTATAAAAGTTGACCGAACTTGTACATCTCAACTATACCCTCAAAATTGATCAGAAGTGCCACCATGTGGTTCTATCGGCCCTTGGTGCTCTGCCTACCCCGTAAGGGATAAAGGCTTGATTATATGTATGTAATGTAATTTGTATGTATAAAAGTTATTAAATTCTATTCAGCAAATAATTGACACTAACTCTATCTCACTAAAATAAATTCAAAAGAAAATAGAGCCGAAGATTAGTACAATTTGATGATTTGAACTCTATGTATTATTGCAAACCCCGCGATTAGTCGGTAAAATGAAATCAAAATCCATTGGATTTTTAGGGTGTGTTATCTTCACTACACACGTTATTTTTATGAATACTGCAGAACTTATTTAACTAATTGAATTCGGACAAAAGTGACCTCGGGCGTGTGACGTACGGACAGGTATTGTGAAGTCCTGGCACAAGTCCAATGTTATATAAAATATAGCAATCATTCAACCAGTAAAACGTAGCCAAAAATGAGCAGTGGAAAGACCAAGAGAAATGATTCAGAGGTCGCAATATCCTAAACTAAAAGCAGACGACCAACCAACAAATACTACCAATAAGAATAACTTAAAAACAACGCATTTATTGTCAAAACGTTGCAAAAAAGCATATGACCAACCAACACCTTACACTACCAATAAGAAGAAAACTTGAAAATAACGCATTTATTTTAATGAAATAACATTGTCAAAAAGGCGTTGCGGCAAAAATTTCGTGGAAGCAGAGGCCTTGGCGAGGGCAAGGTCAACCGGAAACTTTCAAGTACTTTTACACCCATGACTAAACGCATTTTCCACCTTAAGGCCGAGCTAGACCAATCCACGTTTTATCTTATTTTAGTATCATAATGTATGGTGTCAGAACAAGGCCGCCTAGGCGATAAAGAATAGACATACATACTAGTATCCGTTTCTTCAATATGTTTCATCCACCTCATGTTAAGCAAAAAACATGTTCTTGTTAAATATACGAATGAGATTTAATTTCTACCGAAAATAGACCTGACAAAGTAATTGATAGTTTTACAATAATGCATAAGTTTTACAATAATGTTACAAACTCGTGTTTTATACATAACATGGGCATGGAAACTAGGATGGACTAGTTTATATTCTACATGGCTATACTGAATCTGTTTACGTAGTTTTGCAGATAAGTCTCAAGTACCAATTTATATCAGTGTTTTGTGTCATCATCATCATCATCAGCCTATTACAGTCCGCTGCTGGACGTAGGCCTCCCCCAGGACGCACGCAACGAGACAGTCACCTCGCTGGGCAGACGAGTTGGTGACCGCAGTTTGTATTTTGGACTATGTTGTCAACACGGGGGGCGCTGCTGCCCACCTCCCGGGAATCCTTAATCGCCTCGTACGATACCCACGGGCAGACATGGGGTGGTACGAATTCTACTCTGCCGGTACCACGCGGCCAATTTGTTTTGTGTGACGGTATTCAATTCATCGCTTACGAGTATAGGCTTTCGAGCTAGTAGCTAGTACGTAGGTACATTTCGCTTTTCCTACGAGTATAATGCGTGTGATTGTGATATGTCATTGCCCTGATAAGTTAAACGGTTATATCTCATCCTAATAAAGATAGGAAAAGTAGAGTTCACGCAAGATGCTGGATCGAAATATCTTGAAAGTTCGATAAAGCACTATCATATTATTATCGAAAAGTATTTCCCACATTTTTTATAATAAGTAAGGGGAATTTTCGTATCTATAGATACTGTAACATTTTTGAAGTAACTACCACCTGCTCTCTCAAGGTGACTTGAGTATTAGGTACAGCTATTGCTTTTATATGTGTGAGTTCCCGCTTTCATTTAAAATCTTTGGATATATATCATACATGTTTTAAAATCATCTCGTGATATTTGGCAACGATCGGATCAACGGATCTTTTGTTTGGCTTTGTCCACGAGGCCATCGTGGCAGCTCTAGTTTTTTTTTCCCGGCTCGTATCTTAGTCTATACTTGTCTGTAGATAGGTATTTGAACCCAAAAAAAGCTTTCTCGTGAGAAGTCCCTATAATAATAGCAAAATATTAACTTGGCGTATATAATTACAATCTACTTACACATTTTGTAAGAAATTGACCTTATTTTTGGACGCATTATGTAAATCTGATGCAAAAGTATAACTTTCATATGACCACGTAAAGTTATATTATGCAACGGAAATCGATAAATAATGTAAAAGCACTTTACCTGCAATTGCAGTGGTTTTTTTCTTGTTATTTTCTACATGCAATTGCGCTAAGACACGCGAACGTTTTAGAATAAATTCATAAATTCACCACCGTAAAGTAATTTTTTGCAATGATAATTATGTTCTAGACTGGATTGCTAGACATAAATAATTTTATTCTGGTTAAAAATTCTATATTCTTACAATAAATTTAACGATATTATTTGCACATTGGATAGTAGTTTAAAGATAGAGTTGGTAAGATGTAGGTAAAGTTGACTAACGCTGATCTTATATCGTAATGTGCTTGTAGGTAATTCGTACTCATATTTATGTTTATAATTAGTGTTGTAAGCCATTACCGTTTATTATATCTATTAGAAAACTATATCTACTTATACATATTGTTTGTCTCTAAGAAATTGTAAGCTGAGAACGTTTTCAACACGCGCTTCCTTGTAAATTTCACGCACCTTTGCTACTCGTAATTACAATAACCGCTACCTAATTATCATTATCATCACGTATCTATTTCTAAACGAACCTCGTCCGTCGAGATACATTGGTATCCACTAACTTAAAAACTCCTTCCTCAATCCATTTCGTGCATATACAGGACACTTTTCACTGGCACCCATTGTTAAAAAGTTACGGGATAGTTCCGTAGCGTCGGGAGCGGGACACGTGACGTGTGCGCGATCCCGCGACGTTAGCAAGACTGAAGCCGCCAACGCACTTGTTCTTGTACAGTCGCGGAAAGTCGAGAGAGGAAACCAATTTTCCAATCGAAGAAACATGCCTGAAAATCCTAATCTAAATTTTATATCAGATATCATTTGTCTGCGGGCAATGTTCAGTGACGACTTTCACTTAAAAATTTGTTTTATAGATACCTCTTCTTGCATCACAGTACGTCGTTAGGTATTATAAAATATACGCTAGTGTCATAATTGCTTAGCCAAAAGCAAGGGGAAAATAGCAACGTTAATATACTCAGAATTACATTAACGTGTATAATGTAGAGACGTTCATGAGGCTTCTAATGATGGAAGCCCTCAAATTTAGAGCCATAAGTCTAGAATAATATTGTTAAGAAAATTATTGTGAATCCAGTTGCAAATTCGAATTAGGCGCACTCGAGGTTCACCTGCCACTTGACCGCTTTATTACAATAGGGCTTAATAAAGCGCTACTGCAGAATTTACGTTCATATTTATTACTCTACTAAAATGGAACCTATAGGTAATCTATCCTAGATTTATGTAATATAATTTAGCCGTAATTTTAGGCAAAAAAGATTAATTGAATACATGCTGTTAATTTAAAGTCATCAAAGGTTTAAGTAGTCGGTACATTTTTTAACACTAAGGAACTCGGGCATTCTCTCAGCTGATACATACCTATACATACATAATAATCACGCCTCTTTCCCGGAGGGGTAGGCAGAGATAACGGATCTCCATTTGCTACGATCCTGACACACCTCTTTCGCTTCATCTACTTTCATCTCAGCTGATAAGCTAGCATTTTTTTTACTGATCATTTACATCTGACCCTGGTGTGCCAAACGTAGCTGTGGGATCTCCTTTATGACCCTACAATTTTAACTACCCGATTTTGGGAATAGGGTAATACAGCCGTGTGTGTATGTATGTATGTAACACTATAAAGCATTCTCTATCACCAACACAAGCAAGTTTCTTAACAAACGCTTTTCCCTTTTTAATGGAATCATACTGCATGGAAAGTTGACGAGCGAGATCGTATATATAGGTAGCTTTATGATAAATGTCCGCACACACTTATGTCACATAAGTCTTAAACTTAAAATTGTTTCTAAATCAATATAGGTAAGGCTAAGCAATTTCCAATATAAATGAGCATTTATTGCAAGAAAATAGTCCATTTAGGTATACCCAAGTACGTCCTTTTAATAAAACGGCAATACGAGTATGCATAAATCTTAATTTGTTATTTTTAAAATATGTAAGTACGAGAGATCTGAAAGGTTAATTTGATGCCGTCTTTTCTTAAGCTTGATCAAAATAAGGGACAGCATCAACTTTATCCTTTAGATAGGCAATTTAACCATTGAAAAAATCGGCAGCAAAAATAATTTATTTACTATGGACACTTAAGAATGTAACTAAAATTTTTTCACCTAAGATAATGGTAATAAGGATACGTCAACGATGGTGATACACAGTGAGGAAATCCATTTATATATCGACCACTGCGATTGAACTGACACCGGAACATTTGTAATTCAGTTACATTACATACCTGTTCTTTCCTAGTAAGTCATGGTATGCGGGCATGGAATCCGTTCAATACTACTTCCTTTTCTTTAATTACGGAATATCTCAAGATACTACAACTATTTTATCCTATTCTATACTTAGTACGTACAACGTAGTAGTTGCCATTACGCATCAGGTAGACTTTGCAAAAAGTGATATTAATGTCGAGCGCATATGCAAATCTAATAATACAATTGCTAAACTTGGCATTGAACTGCGTTAGTATCTTTTGAAGTGTAAAAATATCTTTATATTTAGGCATAGAAGTGTGGTATTGCAATAACTCAACTAGACGTTCCATAACGTACAAAAAAGCATCTCTATATACCTAAAATATATTAAGTACCTACCATAATGTAGTTGATAAAAATAATGTCACAGCAACATATGTCCAACTAAAAGTTAAAAGAGTCGGAAAGATTTCCATACGAAGGTCGCATACAACGTCTATGTGGAAACTTTAACATATTAGGGACATCATCACGTCACAATGGAGTGTTTACTACGCGAAATAGGGCCATATTATCTAAACAATGGTGTTTGTAATCCATTGAACAACCAGCAGTCCAGTTAGGGAACAACGGATGCACTTGCCTTATTCCTCGTGACTAGTTTCCTTTCCGGCAGGGTTGTCAACGTACGTAATAAATATTATTAACTAAATTGTAATTAACATTATACACATACATAAGTATAATTTGTAAATGGATACGTGTTTGAGTACGCCATGGGCGATGGAATTTGCGCAATAAACGATATCCTATCAAGTCTGATTTCGTTTTTATATGGTGTCTTTTTGCACTGGGTTTTAGGATAATTGAAAACCTTCTATTATCTACAAGGTAGGATTCAAGTCCTGTATTTATTTCGCAGACAACCCTAATAACCGTACGCGCTAAATGTTCTCAACATCCTGATATCACATGATAAGCTATGTATTCATAGCAGAATAGAAAGAAGCATTCAGTCCAATCATAGACAAAAGTTCTTAAGAAAGCCGCTCTAGATCACAGCTTGAGCATGACGCTAGGTGATGGTAAAAACGTCTTCCTATATTCTCAGCATCACGAAGATAATTACTGCAGCACTAATCACTCACAATATGAAAGAAAATATACGTGTGCTGAATTTTCTTTTATTCGCTAGAGGAGAAAGTACATACTTGATATAATCTACTTAAAATAATTAGGTATTTAAGGATTCCTTGCTCCTACTCTTGCTTTTCACTTTTAAATAAGTATTTCCAACATAGCTATGTACCTCCAGTGAGCATTTATGATGACAATTCTATCAATATTATATACATGATATTTAGACTAGTAGTTGAAAGCGTAGTAGTTCTTGTAGTTCAAGTCACATATCACGTCAAGACACAGATCAGACAGAATCTCCTGATAAAGTTAGTCCATAAACGTGTTAATTTATCTAAAACGTTAGATAGAGCCGACGGTACTTAACTCATACGGTACTCGTATCCATCACAGTTGGCTGAGTACAGCACACAAACTTATACGTTATACACCCGTATGTACATTGTATAGAGTATAGACTATCTATGCATATGTATAGGTGGAAAACACAACTTTCTTCGCACTAAAAAAATGTAGAGTCGATCTTGGCGATTGCGTGCAGGTGGTATCACTTCATGTCGGCACGTCATCACCGTGTTATACGAGTATGACATGAAAAATAAGTCAATCTACACTCGTCATAAAGGTGAAAAGTTTATTTAGTTTGGCGCTGATATGGAACTACTGATCTAAATGGAATAATTCCTTAGTGTTTTTTTTCTTGCAAATTATGATAATTGAATTTTTTGAGTTGCGTATAGTATATGATATTACCAGTATACGATATTATCAAAATCAATACTTGAATATTAATTTCAAAAATGTTTATCAGGGATTGATATTTGAAAGCGCTTTTCAATTCCTACTGACTAAAATTTATTGCACATTATTGACCTTATTTGCCAAGAAAGTATAAGTAATATAATGATAAGATAATATTCAAGAAAATTGGAATAGGTTTACGTGTTGGATAACCCGGTTATTGTCAACTTGAAGATTTTATCCTCAAAGATAAAGCACGACCAAAAATGATAAGAAACGCAACGTCAGAATGCAACGGCAACGTATTATCTTTTACCTTAATTAATAATTAGTTAGTTAGTTAATTTTTAATTCTGATATGTAGGTACTTACTAAACTATTTATATATATTTTATAATGGTCATTTTCATTATTTACAAATAACATAAAATTATCCAGACAAGTAAGAAAATAGGTATCTATCATTACAAATATACTGTAAAAATATTGTATGGATTATAAACAGAACACTGTAGTCCTAGGTAGTCCTTTTCTTCTCCGAATATCGATCGTCCGAAAAAGCCGAAGGTGCGGTGGTAAGCGTTACATCCATCTGCAACGATAAGCTCGCGTGGGACCGCCGGAGTCCCGCAGCGCCGGAGCCGTGACAGAAACCATGCCTGATGCATGTTTGCTTGCATGCTTGCTAGCATGCTGCATGCTTGCTTGAATGCTGCATGCTTGCTTGCATCCTGCATGCTTGCTTGCATCCTGCATGCTTCCTTGCATACTACATGCTTGCGTGCATGTTGCATAGTTGATTAAAACAAGAAAGTTGTTATGGAAAGGTTAGGTCCGTTAGGACTTACAACTATTATAGAAAAGCATTTTATGTCTTAGGAATATTATAGATTGTAATATTTATAGCAAAAAAAAAATAGGTCATACTATATTTAGGGATATCGGTTTTCGGGCAGGTGATATTATAGGACATTAACTTAGGGCTACTTATCATTCGGACACATGATGATTATGTCACAAAACATTATGACACGTTAGATTATGGATAAAAAATTTATGAGACAAAATAGAGAACCGTCGTCCTATCATGAACTGCACTCGGATGCATAAAAAAACAGTAAAAAAATCTCATCTTGTAACAGAGTGATACAACTAGAGACTGATGAGAATAGTTTGTAAACATGACATATAAAACTAGGCTACATGCTCTCTGCTATTAATACTCGACGTTGATTCACCATTAGAAAATATAAACTGGGTGAAGAACAAAATGTCACTTCAGACATAGTTATCCAACATTTAGCTCCCACTCACCTGTGCATTACTCAGCACCATTTGTTTTAAAAAAAAGTAATTATTCGCTTCGCCTATGACTATTTTTTAATGGCTGTCTCGCATTGAAAAAATTTACAAATACCTATAGGTTAGGTATCTTGTATATCCAAATTGATTAGTTTTTAATAAATATAATCGTTATTAAAACGGGTGAGAGGGACTTACTTACATTAATATATATATATATATATCGTGTAATAATTATACCTATATTAGATTAATCCTCCACATTACAATTTCTAGAAAGAGCTTCTCAATTCCTAAAATCCTAATTAAAGATCTCTCCCCTTTAATGCATTTGCAAAACGAACATTGT
Organism: Carposina sasakii; assembly: GCA_014607495.2. Taxonomy (NCBI): domain Eukaryota; kingdom Metazoa; phylum Arthropoda; class Insecta; order Lepidoptera; family Carposinidae; genus Carposina; species Carposina sasakii. Next base: position 7,133,234 of record CP053159.1, on the reverse strand, counting down.
ATACTTTAGCGGGCTTCTAAGGAACACCATTATAAACCCTAAGGTAAATAATAGGCCATAAAATTTTATTTGGTTTCAAGATAGTCTCTTTAATGGACTCTATAAGCAACCGTTCTAACCTATAAACCAGGGAATGATGCCAATAGATGTAATAAAAATACACTGTTAATTTTAAGCTCCGCAGTTTCAAAACTGTTGGTATAAAAATAAATAAACGACGGACTTTTTAACAAATAATCTGAGTATTATTCAATTGCGAGTACACCAAGGTTTGCAGCCGATATTTTTCTTGAGTTCTGCGTTAACCGTACTATAATAATATGATGTTTCTTACTCAATAGTTACCATGAATAGTCATAATAATGATGGTCACGGAGGAGAACTTACGGTATTTATGAAAACTGCTATAAAAGAGTAAATCGTCGAGAATATTCATAGAAACAGTAGTTCTGCAATTCAAAACATACCTACATACGTTCCTGTTTAATCTAGGATAAATAGAACAAATTTCAATAACAGCTAACTCCGATATTATACACAAGAGGTTTAAAGTACTGGATCACGTTTTACAGCGGATGTGTACGAATACCTTTACAGATTTGGACTGGACCATAGAACATAACTCAGGGCAAATCTGCCTGAAAACTGAACGAAGGAACTGTCAACTCTAAACAAGCCTCATGACAAATGTTTTCGTGTTCGGAACTTGAGCTTTAGACCGAAATAGAGTTTTCTAGACTTGAGGTAATTAGTGGTCGGTGGGAGAATAACAACAATCCATCAGACATTGAGCAAGATCTTTGGGAGAAAAACCACATAGTTAGTTGACATGCTATTCGATCACAACATTCACAATGCCCTGTGACAAAGGCGTTGTATTATTATACATAAGTTTTGCCACAAATTTAACTATGATTATACATAAATAGTGCTATACCAATTTTTTTGAACATTCAATCAAGAATACTAGTATAAGTAATTAAGATTCTTTGTCTAAATTCTAACCTTTATAGATATTAAACACGTTCGTCCACGTTTAGGCACATGCATCCAAAGAGCTTTAACAGGTTAATTTACACTTTTCGTCCGCTTCCAAGAGAATATGGAAGAAACTAAGTGTAATTCATAACCATTCATGTACAAGATATAATCTTGTTCGAGGAAAGTTGTTTAGTGAAAGGAAATAAGATTTAATTCTTAAAGTTACAGAAATGTTGAAAAAATGTTCGATATCTCGTTTTGCCATACGCATTACTTTACGCCTTTTAGAGCAAGTTGGTCCATAACTGTTAGCTTACTGCTATTTCTAGCAAATATACAAGTATTTTCCAGAAATAGTAGGTTTTAAAGTAAGTATTAAATCTGTAAAAAGTAGGTTCTTCGTTTCATGCATATATTGGTAGGTACGTGAACGCGCTAACGACTGTTTAGCAATTAGGAATATCTAAAACGTCTAGCTCTAGCTCGTGATGATCCAAATACAATCATGATTTAAGCTTCAAAAATATTAGCATACCCCCCACCATTCCCATGATAACTTCCTTGGTTACACCCTTTAAATGTACGAGACAGTTTACGACGTCATTATAATGTCAAGATAAACGTCGACCACGTACCAAACCTCATAAACGCCTGTCTAAAATACGTACGTGATAAATTATGAGACAGACTATACCTTACTCGGTATCATTGGCTAAAAACCCTGAACTAATGACACATTAGACCAGCCAGACGTTATAAAGCTCGCTCCAACCAACTTGCACACGAATTGGACATAAAAGCTTAAACAGACTGGAAAAAAGGAGCATACACACTGTTTCCGATACAAAAACTGGTCATTTCCCGCGGGTTTGCTTCTCGGAACTAATGAAAGGTACGCAAATAGGACGGACGCGGCCGGTGTGTCGGACGGAACCGCGCCTTGCCCGGCGTCGTGTGACGTGACGGACCAGTGATGGATTGGTGACATTGAAAAAGTGGGACTAATCGATTTTTGAGATTTGAACAAGCATAGAAGGGTCATTAACACAGACTATGTTGAAGCTAGTAAAAGTGTCAATAAAATTGATCTTATGATTTTGGTATATGCCATTCTTATATTTACCAGAGTAGGTACTTAATTTGGAAAGGTTCCGCCTAATACACACAGTAAGTATAGTATAACATAACAATTCGTATTGCAGCTAACAAAGTCGTAAAATATCTCATCGAGAAAGCAGTTAAAGCCTATTTAGAAAAACCGTATTGTAAAATATAAAGTGATAATAGACTGTCTTTATTAGCCCTAAACTCCAGAAGCCGCAAATAAAAGAGTGCAGAAGGCGCCCATAACTCTATTCTGGGCTAATTTGTCATATCGAACGGGGCCGGAGCCAGACGATAGGCATCACGCCGAACACAGGGCCGGATTTGGTAAACATGTTTAGTTAATCTTTTTTTATTTCTATTTTTATATGCTCTTCGAATATAATAGGGTAAGTATATTACAGTATTACGAATAGACTGGTTTTGTATTAAGTTGGCTATATTATATAGTAGGTACATTAGTAGGTACCTACTATGATTTTAAGTAATTTTCTTAACTGTGCCGTACGTTTTGAACAAACTTATTATGTAGTTATCGATAGGAGCCGTCTTTATTACTATTCCAACTTACTACGTTCATTGGCAAAATATCAAAATATAATTTTAAAAGGCTTACTCTAAAATACTTTCAATCGTTTTGTTGAACTTCATAACAAAACTAAAATGCGTTGTCTATTCCTTTCTACATCCGCGATCTAAACTAACATGATAATCGCAATCATTAGCAACATTAGTTCAGTTTGCATTGCAGCATAACATGCCGCTACTATCCACGCGAAATACGGTCACTGACAGCTCTATCTGTCACTTGGTATTTCACCACCTGTCCGTATAACTTTGAATTCCAATCTGCGGGCTCGTAACGGTTCTCTCTACTTTTACCGGCACTTAATCGTATGCTTGTCACGTTCGATTTAGCATCAACATGTTAAATGTGGTGGCATTTATTTATTTATACATTGCATCATGCCATACCGGGTTATTAGTGGCGTAACGTACTGAGTTGTTTTGACACGGTTTAACTGAGTTAAAACTACACAGCGCCGATCATTACCTACGACGACGCCGTCACTGGTCATCGACGACTTATATTTCACGACAGACCGATGAATTCGTCACTGCGACAGATGGGAGAGCTTTAAGTTTGAGTTAGATTAAGGTGCCGCAGTGCTCAATAATAAAATCCAAAATGATCATAGCCGGAGGCCGACTAAGGGAAGTTTATTTCCATACAAATATGAGCGAAGACTAGACTTAAACTAAAAGAGCATAAGCGACAAAACATATTTTTGTGTTTTACTGAAAAACTACACATTATTTTTAAAAAGTGTACTATACGTTTATAGAGTGTTTTAAGACAAGTCTATTGATCCAAAAATTTAGGATAAATTAGCTCAGGTTTTCCTGTAAAATGAACAAATCGGATTTAAAAGAGGTATCTTCAACATATTTTTTTATCGTTAAAAAAATCAACAAATCGTGTTTCTGCAACTACAAAAAGTAAGACAATATAATGAAGAATTAGATTATCAAATATTATTTTTCTATGTTTAGTAATAGCTGAGAAAAATCGACGTAACTAACACTAATTTCACATACTGGAATTGCCTACTAATAAATTATTTAGGTACTTTTTAAAATTATATGTTTGGTTTGTACTTACTTTTTTAAATGTAGTATGCCTTAAAGTAGGTAAGTAGTTTTAATCAAAACAATGTTCTATTATGGTTATACCTTCTCATGTAATGGAAGAGCGGAGTTTCCTGACACAAGTAAAAATCTTGCTTAATAGGAAGCCCCAACCTTTTTCGATTATTAACCACATGTTTTAACCAAAAACTCCTAAGATCTGAGTTGTATGTACGTACCCTTTCCATAATTCTATTTAGTTTCGCATAAGTCTTGCAACTTCAATCAGTGTTATAAAGCCGCTATGTCTGGTAAAAAAACGATATTTCTGTATGTAATAGTTATGATATTCTGTTTGCAATTCTCCACATCGATCTGATCTACATTATTAATCATTTTAGTACAACATGTCTACTTAAAAGGGCTTAGTTAGTAGGAGTGATATCACTTGGATTTCAGTAGCTCATCGGTCTGTGTCAATTAGTATTAACACTATACAGGGTGACTAAATTATGTTTAGACGGAGTAACATTTAAATCATTACTCACTTTGCTGAGGTATTGCAGAAAGCTGACTCAAAGTGACTAAACTAAGGAAAGCTAATAAGATTTCAAGATTTGTGCATGAAGTTGTACTTTTTTTTAACTAGAAAACACGTACGACCTCAATGTTATATGATAAAGGTTTATGGTAGAAAGGACGTGCAACAGTAAGTTATTGTGTTTATCTATGTATTTTTTTAAAACCAAGTTTATAGTTGGACATGTTAAATTTCATGAACGTAAAATGAAATTAGGATCACAATGTAAAAAATTATCAAGCGGTGAATCCCTGCTTCTGAATTAAAATGCATGTAGCAAAGCTGAAATTTTACAATACTGTATTCCTTCTTTATGTACCTACAAAATGTAATAAATACACCTGAAAGTATTTTTTAAATTCGTACATATCTTGGTATACGCTCAAATTACTGGAAGAAAGTTATTCTTTTAAATATCTACCTATACTCGTACCTACAATGGAATTGTGTCTGTTATGATTTTTTTAATGATAAGCAATTTTTCAAAGGTGCAATAACCCTGCAATAAATACACATTATTGCAATAATGCACAATGGCAATGCAAAACAGTAGGTACAACTATGAGGTAGTAACTTTACCGCTAGTATGTAACAGTTATTGTACTAAATCGTTTACCTACTGTCCTTCCCCTAGAGACACTGTAATCATAACCTACTGGCACAGCTTACCTATACATTACATTATTATAATGACAAAGATTGCGGTGCCGCCGTGTTCAACTTGTAGAAATACTACAAAATATGTTTCAATTCAACCATGCCAAAGGTAGCATCCCTCATCTATAGATATTTACCTATACCTACCAACTTTGGTTAGGTCGACATACCTATCTCACACCAAAACGTCTAATCCACAGAACAATTAACACATTATCTCAGATCTGATACGTCACTAGTAGATACCACCTCTACGTACTACACCACGGGTAGAATCTGATCCTCTAAAGTTTAGATAGTTTCGTTTCGTGTTGATATAGGTTTAGAGTCTAAACCAATACCAACACGAAAATACATTTGTTGTTCCAAAAATACTACCATAGCACTTATAAAGAAATATTGCCAAAACCTAGCAATAGGAAGTATTGGCCACTATCAGCTACGCTAATGTAGGTGTATCAAACCACATTCGCGAGCCAGATGCTGCGTTATCGGTGCTGGCAACTCTTCAAGTGCTGAGTCCATTAGTATGAGGTTACTGAGCCACATTTATCAGATAAAATCTTTTTGATAATCGTGTTGCGAACCTAAACAGTATCTATAAAACTTTTCCGCTACTTGACTGAGTGACGGACGGCAACGCACAGTAGGAAGCTAAAATCTGGCAGAAAGGATTTCCCGAAATTTCCACGGGAGTTTGAACAACAGAAATCTTAAATCCTGCACTAATTGATTAAAAATTAAATATTTTTTATTATGCAGCCCTATGTGCAGTATAATATCCTAATAAATTGTTAAAAGTTGATATTATTTAATGGCAAAATGGTTTTGTTTAGCATACAAATAACGCATCGAGAGGTGTAAACATAGGAGGTCAGTGTCAAATGCTACTGAATATGAAGTTTTTTGTGCAATATTTACCGTATAAGCTATAAAATGCATCTCTTTTCATGCTTATCGACTGTCGTAAGGGTAGACTATAGAGTCTAGGGGCGTTATCTCAGGCGATGAACTAGCAACTTATCACCAGAGGTCGGAATTAGGTAGTCATTTATGTACTTGCATCGAAATGTTGATATTAATGTGGACCTTCCCAGGATTTCTAATGGACAATCCCGTGTGGCCAACAATATTACAAATAAATAATAATAAAACCCTCAGAGATAGACAAATAAAACAAAGATAATTAACATAAAATGTTTATTAGTATTTAGGTACATTAGTTCACAATACAAATTATTAATAGTCTTAAGGAAATTCTCATACGCATACTTCAACTTTTTCATAAATACGAGCAAATACTTTTGCTTCTAGCCTAGACTCGTGAGGTTTTGCTTATTCAAACGGCCCATTAGAATCATTTGAGGCATATCCACTTTATTCTTTCGCTGTATGAAATCAGTGCAAGTACATAAATGACTCTACCTAATTCCGACCTCTGCTTATCACTCAGCTTAAACATACGCTATGCTAAACATGGCTGTTGTATGTGCCGAAACGTAGCTGCAGTTTTGACCACCCCTTTCTTGGAAACACATCCGTGTATATATTTATGTAATGGGTGATTTTAAAACCATTTCCACTAAGACTTTATAAAATAGCTTCAAACAAACCAGTCCAACCTTAACCTGTATATGAACTCTCCGGTTACCAACAGGCCAGTTATGGCCCTGTTATGATTTCAGAGCGGATACTGAAATTTTACCGTCCATTCTCGTTCACGGTCAACATCAACATCACTGGTATTTGTGTTCAGGCGAATGGAAAATTAATTTAACTTTATCGGTTATTTAAAGGTAAACAAAATAAGATTCATATAAATGTTTATGTAAAGATTTCAATTGGTCAGTTTCTAAACTCTTACATTTGAAAAGTAAAACTGATTAATTTTATCAAATGCCACTTGCAGTTTTTTATTGATCCAATAATCGATTTACAGCAATAATAACTGTAAAATATTTGGCTCAGGCTCGGGTTAAATACTTTAGATATAACTCATTTCAAAATAGACAGTTCAAAAGGAAAAAATACAGGCTTCTTTATACAGGGTGTAACAAAAGGTGTATGTTAAACGAAAAGCTATGTAAACAGCCCACTTAAAGGAACCTATCTACAAAATTTCAGACTCGCAATCACATATTTATTTTTCCAGATAGTATGGAGAATTCCGAAACAAATCAGGAATGTTCATATAATCTTTAAAAATAAACATACGATTTCGAGTTTCAAATTTTGGAAATAGGTTCTCTATAGTGGCATAGCTTTTCGCTTAACATACCCTTTCTGTTACACCTTGTATATCTATAATTAATGACCATCGATAAAATTTTCTTCGTATGTGGGTAGAGCTCTAACATAATATTTTGCCCCTAACATAAATCATATTTCGTCATGCCTTTTTGCCGCATCCCAAAACATTCATAACATTGCAGCATCCATCAAAATCAAGCGCTATAAAAATGAAACTGCAGAAACAATAGAATATAAAGATTTATGTTCGTTTAAATGCTTATAATTTTTAAAGAATTGCTGATTGCCTAACCAGTTGATATAGTAGAGTGGGTTAGACGATGTTTTTAATAATTTCAAAGTTGTCATGCATAAAACCTCGCGTAGTTTCCTAATCTATCACTAGAGCAATGACCACCCAGATATCACTTTTTGTTTAGTATTTTAATAGTAAGCTCGTCACGCACTCATTCACAACAAAAGATTTGTATTTGGTTTATTTTGTAGGTATCTTGACACTGATAATATTAGCGTTACACGGGTTACAAATCTAGAATTTCGATAATGTATGTTATGTAACTTTAAATTATTTCACCAAATTAATGTTTCGAACATTTTACATTGAACTTCTATTACGTTATTTTATGGCGGAATTTCAAGTTATCTATCAATAACTCGTATAAAAAGCGATTCGTTGAGTATTGCGTAACGAAATAATAACTGAGACAGTGACCATTATTATATTAAATTGAAGGTATTTATTGACCAAAATGTCACGATTTTGCTAACTAATATTATAGCATTGCATCAATGCGTTTACGTTACACAGATTTTGTAAGCTTTGTAGCCTGAGCAATAACGACAAGTTGAATCTTCGAACGTGGATGGTTAAGTTTGGTAACTTAGAATAACTTTGCTCTCTTCAATAGTCAAATAGAACGTGACTGCAGCCGTATAATGGGGCTTTGTTTTTGGTCAATGGTTTCTTGTAATCTCGTATCTGAGAGTGGAAATAAAATGTTAACGGCAAATAGATAAATAATGAATGATAACTGTTTCATAATTCTACAAAACTATCAAAACGACTAATAAGTAAATAACATTTAATTACTTACATGAATTGTAGGTAATTTCTAAGTAATTTTGTGTTGTTGTTATGAAAATATACCTACATAGCAACAAAGGTAAGTAGGTACAGTATATCCTACCTACTTGCTGTAACAGTGTAAAATAATAGAATCAATTTACTTACATAACGCACCTTTAAAGACAAACCGTTACTAAAAGATTTTTTTCCGAAATTGAGTTATCAATGCCATCTATCTTAAAATTTCGTAAACTACAAGATGACTAACATTTTTTGAAGTTTCGCTCAAATGAGCTAGATAGCGTATTTTTTTCCAATCAAAATTTGGTTGGCTTACTAAATACAATATTGTGTCTATACCAATTGGAACGTGTTTGTCGAAGAGAGATGATGAAAGTTAAAAAGAAAAATGTGATTATTTGGATAAATCGGCTTCACGTCAGGAAAAAAGGACATTGTTTATAATTATTTTTATTGGTAAAATGTTATTTTTTGTATAGTCACAGTTTTATGTTTATCAAAATTATTATGTTTATCAAAATGCAATTCGTTACACAATTTAATTGGTAAATTGTTACTTGTAGTATAATATCCATTTACTTCTATGCTTAGGTCATAATTTCAGCCCTGGAAGTCCAGTGCAGGACATAGACCTCCCCCAACAAGCTCCACTCTTCGCGGTCGGGAGCAGGCTGCATCCAACCGACGATCTTGACCAGGTTATCCGTCCATCTCGCGGGTGGCCTACCCAATTGCCACTTGCTGGACCGTTGAGCTATGTCGGTGATCTTTGTACGCCTGAGGATCTCCTCATTTCTGATTAGATCACACAGAGACCCCGAGCATAGCTGGCTGTCTCCATTACTCGTTGTGCGATCCTGAGTTCCTTAATGAGGCACACAGTAAGAGACCACGTCTCATAAGTACAATTCTCGATTTAAAAAGTACAAACTAACTACTAGAAAATCCCACAGATAATTCTGCCAAATAAATGTATGGAAGTCACTCTTTGATTTTAAATAATTACCATTAATTTGGGTGTTTTTTTATATCACCCAAGTAAGTATCCTTAGAAGAAACATATGTAAACTTTATTAAATACTTATATGACAATAATGGTAAAGTTTATGAATAGATTTCTTATTTTTCGGATAAATACATTTTTTACATTTTAATTTTATAAAGTTAACTACCTATATATTGAAAAAATAAATAAATGGTAAAGTGTTAATATAAAAATTCAAAATAAAAAAAAAAGTATTTTTATTGATAAATCATGATTTTGTACATAAATAACTGTAATAATAGCCCTCAAAGATGTCTTAAAACATCATACATAGGGATTTATTGCAAAAAGATATAAATTTTTACCATATATTTGCTCTCCTGAAAAATTTGATATTTTTGTATAGAAACGGTTTGTCTTTAAAGGTGCGATAAGGTAACGATATTGTTACGTGCTTTTTTGATACGTAAGTATATTATTCATTACTTTGCTATATCTACCTAGATATATAAGTACCTACTTATATTCGAGATATGATAGTTTTTAAAATACAAAGTGAGACGCTTATTCAAGAAATATTTTTCTTTCACTTCCACCCAAACATGAAAGAGGTGATTTCAAAATTAACTTGTTAATCAATTAAACTTTCCGCCATGACACCAAGTCTACTTTTAAACAGTTTCATATTTTAATTGTGCGTTTAATTTTAAACGTTTTCTCGGAACAATATTGGGAGGTAAGGAAGCGATAAATATTCAGTGGGAGGGCGCGGTTCCGGGAGGTGTCCTTTGAATCTCCGCATTCGATGACGGGAGGACGTCTCGCATTATGACCCCGCATTTCACATGTGTTGACTTTAGTTTTTAAAATAATTAAGTTTTAACTGCTTCATTTTTGGTGTTAAATTTCGTTTTGTTCAGATTTACGTTATGAGGATGGCTATGATGTGACTGTAAAATGTCACCAATAAACTTAAAAATCTTACTCGGGTGAATTTTATTTATAATAAATTTAAAAATGTTACCAGTAGGTACTCATTTAATCAACAAAATAACATACATACCTATCTATTTGTAAATATACACCTACTTGGGTTAGATACTCATGTATCTTTTGAAATGCAAAAGCAACATGTTGCAACGAATAAAAAGCAACGCATATTAATTCTCCGTATCTTCATTACAATGAATGTGCCAATACAACCTATAAGCACCCACGGACTGACAAACGTACTTTCATCCATTGAAAGAAATCGCCACCCACGGCAGTGTTATTGACTCAAACTGCCACGTTTCAAAACACAATGCGGAAATTCGCTGTTGATTACATAACATCGCTAAATATCAGCAAATTAGACCTAGTTCATGTTCATATGCCACTTTACGTAACGCCTGTACCTAAGGCCTGTGACACACTGCCCAGAAAAAAAAAAAAATTAAATCGAGCTTCTGAATGACAGGTTAAAATGTTGTTTAGATTAGAAACATATAAAGAAAATATGATATTAACTTAAAGTTAACTTTTTCCTAAAGTGCTATCTGGAGGAAATGGGAAATTTTATTTTATTTTTTTTTATAAATCCACGAAAAGCAAGTTTTATAAATAAAAATAAATATCTTGAATGAAAAATAATTAGGACATAATAATTAGGTTAGAGCGAAGCACGGAATACGAGAGGTCGTGAGTTCAAGTCTCACTCAGGAGAAAAACAAATTCATTTCTTAATATTATTTCTAATTAGGACATAAACATATCATCTTGCAAATTTTATTGGTTTTGCATAACGGAGAACCTGGGGCATAGCCATAGGGCTATAAATCTCTACATAACCATTAACTAGACATAACAAAGACATACCCGACTCTATCACATTTTAAAACACCGTATCAATACCATAATAAAACATAAATGAACAGTTTAATGAATCTCTACACTGGGATATCCTCTTTAGACATATTAATTATATGCCTATAGTTGCCTTAGGCGATTGTTGAACTCTGTATAACCTCCGACCGATGTACGTACGTACAGTAATATATATTATGATAACGATACTAGCAGTAAAGAAAAGAGGCAGAAATGAAAAACTAAAATAAACGAGGATACATTTTGCGACCGTATAAAAGTGTGATTTTATTCAGTGCACATGTATGGAACATAGAACCTAGAAAAATGAAAATGTGTTTTGATTCTATGAAGTGATCTCCTTAAAATTAATTCACAAGTACTCGTAGGCGCATAGCTATTTTATAGTACAAAACAATAGGTGTAATCATTTACAATGGCTGTTATTTTCAAGTATATGTGCTACGGTCAGTGCAGAGCCCAGCCATTTTGTAGAAAGTCAACATGTAACGCAATGCTGACGCTAGCTTTCACGTGAAAAGTGCAAAATATTGCAAGGCAATAAATCTTAGTATGTAAGTATACACTTACAAACATATCTGCCTTAGGGCGAATAAGGTAAAAAATAAGAGGCGATTAAGGTTTCCGGAGGGTGGTCAGCAGCGCCACCCGTGTTGACAACATTGTTCGAAAATGCCCGGCTGTTCATCGGCGTAATTGAATGAATTATTAGCATCTATAAAACTCATCGCCTTAATAGAAAGTGAGAGCAATTACCACCGTATAAATCAGAATATCCCAGATCAAAGGAACAATAAGCAATATGGCGTCTACCACCCACATCGTTCATACACGTCACTTATAAATGGCAATGCACATCCGCACACTGACAGCCCCTTTACCTTTACGGGCGTAATAACAAACATGAACTTCATTCATTCTACTTAACCCTTTAAATAGTCCGCGCTGGATTATGATAAACACAGTAGGTCTGTTGATGAGAAAGATAGCAAAATATATATAAATTCTTAAATCAACGTAGTAGATAATCATAATCAAGTTCAATGTTAAGCCTCGAATAGTCTTTAATTCCCCGAGCATTGATAATAGCGTAACTTCGTTCGTATACAGCTATACCTCTTAAAATAAGATAATATGTACATTTTAATTCATACCTTTGGTAGCCTGATAGCTATTCAAACTTTGCCAATGCACTTTCCTAAGATCTTCGAGTTCTGAACAAATGTTCAATTCACTTGTGAACATCTTGTGCACTAATAGTCCTTTGCGGTCGCACTTTACGTCCGGTTGGAAAAACGACACTAACTTATGTATTGGACTCATTATTAAGTAAAAACTAGGTATTAAGTACTAAAAATGCCAGTCTAGATTTCACATGTAAAAGATAACAGTATTATAAAATTGAATGTACGTATCACAGCAATTAACCGTTAATAAATAAACTTTTTAATATAATGAATATTGTTGTATTTTAATTAGATAATCGGTAATATAGAGCGGAAGGGCCCGGGCCGGCAGTGTGTAGCGACTATTTTTTGTCAGCGACTCGCGATGCGCGCGCGCCGGTGACCGACCAAAGCACTATGCGCGTGCACTTTCTTTACCGCTCGCTCACCTACACGGTAAAACTGTCTCAATCGCAATTATGTTTACTTTAAGTTAATCCGTCACTTTACATGAGAAAGTTAAATAAAAATGAATGTAACGGGGTAAATGTGCGCTTTAAAGGATTCGTTTTTAACGTTTGTTCAGAAACATTGTAGATAAAAAGAAGTTAATTTCATCTTTCATGAACCTAAAAATACATAATGTAGTTCCTGCATAATCCTTAATCAAATTTACTTTCTCCTGTAAGTAACCTCGCAGTTACTTATACGATTTTCCAAAAATATGTACAGTAAGTATTCGTATCCTATTTTTATAAAAGAGCTTTTAAAATAGTTGGAATAACTAGGTAATATGGTTTCTTTCGAAAGTCTCTTGTTACCTACTTAGGTACTTTATGGCCGCCCGCTTAGCTGACGCCGTTGATATGCAGCACTTTGATACACGTAGTAATAGCACAAACGACTTGATCAAGTAACCCAAGTAAACAAGTAAGTAATAGGTAAAATAAATTATAGGTTTGGCGGCCAAGAAGTCGATTCTTTTGGAATTGACTAAAAATACCTAAAATTAAATCAATGTAATCTGAAACCTCTTATATTTATCGAATATCTCTCGAATTAGTTCCTATTTCGTTTCTTACTTAATCATTAATTAGCATAAACAACGCTTAAGTTTTTTATAAGTAAGGCCCATAGTTATATTATATTATTATATTATAGTAATCTCTACTTGTTACATTTTTCATAAACAGAAAATAAGTAGAGCGTGCGTCCTCTAGCAACATGTTAAATCACCTTTATAATGATAATATACAAAAAGTACTTAACATTAAATTAGTATGTTATGTTGTTTTCTCTGATCTCTATCTTTCAACTCAATCCTCAGAAAATACAAGTTAGTGTACTTTTTGTTACGAAAGCAGGAACACGTAATGCGGAATCATTTAAAATTCATTGATATTTTATCTCAGCACTTAATTACCAGTTATAAAGCCGTTAAGAACTGCAATAGCACATTCACATAATAATAATAAAATTAGATTAGACACTTTCTATTGTGAAAAGTACGACAGATTAAAAACTCTTCTCAGATTTCTGGTAATATTACCTACTTTATAAAATATTATATAGGGCGCAACTAATGATTTTATTATTAATGATGAATTAAATTAAATTTAGGAAATTTAGGATGTTCATTTAGCTACGTCGAAAACGAAATTAATATGCTACCCTTTGATGCTACCTTTATGAATGAAACCATCTACATATTATGATTAAATTGATACATTCGTAAAACAAGTTCACATATTTGTATGTGGTTCAATTTAATCAAAGATCATTCTTATCTTATTAACAGTGTGAAACCGCAAATTAAATGTAAACTACTCGTAAGGTATCAGTTTCAGTAACCATGTTCAAGCGAGCAGAAGAATCCGACCACAGTGTTTTCACACATCGCGAGAGCACATGTGGTTAAAATATAACTTGATCGAAAGTACATACCTACATAATTATCGCTAAGCACTGCTATCGTGCAAATGTGTTTTATAGGCCAATATACATCTTGTTACTAAGGAACATTGTAGACATGAGAGCTTAGATCAAGTGCCTAATCCGAATCGATAGAGGTTTGTCATTGAAACAAATGCGAAACGATCTTAGTTATCTTACATTATCTAAGTATCCTGATCGAAGTTGACTGCAGTAAGCCAGTACCATAAACACATCAAATTGCAATTTCAGTGAAAGGTCTCGTATAAACCTCAAAATGTATGATTTAAAAACATGTTAAATATTATGTAGAGACGACTGTCCTATGCATGTATAGGAATGGAGGGCGAGGAAGTCAGCGGTTTTTATACAAGATCATTATTATGCGACATCTACGTATTAACAGACGAACTAACAAGAACTACTTCTGTAGATCTTGATCAAGTTAGTGTAAACGTACTACGATCTGCTACGAATGCTACGATCGCAATCTGTGAAAAGTTCTTAATAGATGGCAGCACCACATGCCTTATAGTTTCATATTGATCATAATAGATGGCGCTAGTCATTATGAAGTGAAAGTACTTACCTTTATTATTAGTGTTGAGAGAAGTTGGCCGCTGTGCAGGTAAACGATGTGCATTGGGTTTTCTTGGAGAAGGAGGTGGAGCCAGAGAGTTGCGCGAGCGCACCGACACTGGCGACGATGACAACTTTTGGACCACTCCATTTTTCTTGGATGCTGAAAAATGGAAAAACATTAATCAAACAACTAGATCAAGTAACCATGAAGGATAATAATGGATAGCGCAGATAACAAAGGCTGCTAATTAGATCTAGTGATAACTTTAAGCTTAGTTTCAGACAAAGCTCCTACCCGAAATAACCGAGAAAATTTAATGGACCGTAAAAACAGGTAATGTCATGAATCTTGCCTGCTTAAAAGGCTTAATAATATTCTTCTCCGTTAAAATATTGTTACACCCTACTAAAATTTTATCTGCAATCACTATACTATTTTGTAAATAAAGCCAATACTTTATTCAAGCTACTTTATTCCTTAAAGACTAAAAGGTATTTTTGCACTTTTGCAGGCTACTCTACTCGCAAATTGTAAAAAATCCATCTTTAACAACAAGTCCATCAATGGATAATAATCACTTCATGCCGCATTAGCGCTCTGAGTTCCAACTATTCCTATGCCTAATTTCGGAACTAACATTTTTTATGTGCAGTAAAATGTATAGTAACTAGCGCCATCAACCATCGAAACGCACTCTAGCTGCACCTCAGAGGCTCTGACACACTTTTAAAGGACAGCCATTACATGCTCAAACGTTATTGTCTATACCTAATAGCAGATATAGGCTTGCGTAACGAAACGACACTGCAAAACAGGCCGTGTAAAGTCAACGGTTCAGATTAAGATCGGTTATTTAACTTTTACTAGTTAATATTCGTGACTGGTTAAGGTATGTATCTAAATCTTAAACAAATAAAAACTTAAGATATTAAACTTTATGTCAGACACGAATGGCATGGTATGGTATTACCTAGTTTGCGAAGATTCTTGTTAATAACATTAATGTTATTTTCATAAGTCTTTTGTATCCTACGTGATATACTTACTAGAGTTTAAAAGAGACATTCCGCCTATTAAAAAAAAAAAAACAAAAAGGACCTGTAGCTTTAGCTTTAACTGTGCCATATATGGCATAAGGAGTACACCCCTTTTGAATATATTCCTAAAACAGTATACCAAAAACGGCTCAGTGTAAACATAGAGGAATAAGATGTAGACATAGAGTGCTAATGTCATACTAACAGTTTCGATGCACCATTAGACTTTTCGGCGCCTCACAATTCCAGTCCTTGACACTTAGATTGCATTACTATACGTTACAATATATTAGTAATGTAGTACATTATTATACATTACACTAGTAGAATCTAAGTGTCAAGGAACTGGAATTGTGAGGCGCCGAAAAGTCTAATGGTGCATCGAAACAGTTAATATGACATTAGCACTCTATGACATCTTATTCCTCTATGGTGTAAATCAAAACCTTAACGACTTATTTACAACTTTGATACGACATTATCAGAATCGTGTCGTTTTCACAACGTACGGTATAGAGAAGACTATTCGGTACAAATCTTTGATTAGTTCCACTCCCAACCTCAGTAACTATCAGAATTAGTTTAACGAGCTGCTGATTTGGTGCAACTAGTACGAGTAGTTTTGTTCGTTACTGGAAATAGCCAATATTCATCTAACAGGAAACTAGAAATTATCGTAAATCAAGTATTGTTTTTATGTTTATTATTGCATGACATCACCTACATCTTTCAACTAACTACCTGGTACTTTTTTAATATACCTATTATAAGACTATAGCCATTAATGTATTATTCGAAATTATTGATTTACCAATCCTTTGGGTACCTATTTATCCCAATCCCTATTGCTCAACCTGGGGAAAAACATTAGTTTCGCGTAAGCTGGCATAAGGGATGACTCACCCGGCTGGCTGGGGGGTTGCGTTGGGGCGGGCGGCGGCCGGGCGGGCGTAGTAGGGGTTGGAGCGCTCTCCCGCTTCTTACCGTTCCCTGTAATAAAGGAAAAGGGGGATGATATCACCGCTTAGTCATTGTACGCGGTCTTACGCACCAACCCTCTTTGTCATGATCCTTATTTAAAATATATACTTCGAGTATGAAGCAGCTACAACGATGTCTGTTTAAATTTCAAAAACGTTGTTATACGCGCTTAAATTGCCGCCATTTTATTATTTGCGAAATTAATACATGAAACAAATTGTATTCTAATAATATTTTAAACAAAACGTATAACAACATATCTGAAAATCCTTCAAACAAAATTGTGAATTAACTACTATATAGTCACTTCATAAATGTTGGTCAACGAAATGGCTAGAGACAGGCTTATCAAAACTAGTTACCTCTATGTAAGTATTGAAAACAAAGTTCACACAGCGTATTTTTATTTACTTTTAGTTTAAGTATATTTTTTAGTTGTTTAAATCATAGGTAGGTATTAGAAGAAAGGTTAACTGTGTCAGACTAACATGCGGTGTTAGACAATGGTTTTTTTCGTATAAAAATTAACACATTTAAAGTTGAATGTACTGAAAAAAGTATAAAATTACGAGAAACTACTTATTCTCACGCGTTGTGAATGTCACAAATATGGGTGCAGTTGTTTTTGATGTGTAAGGTGTTTTCAAAATTAGTAATTTGCTTTTGACACGAGACTAATATTGAAAACACTTTATATAATTATTAATAAAGCATATATTACTTTAAAGTTTGTTTATTTAGAGCTATTCTAATGATTAAAGAAGGTAATTAAATTAATCGTGATACTTTCGCTGCAGTATGAAATCTGATTATTAATAATACTACAAACTTACGAATTACATTTGATATTATTACAAAACCGCATCTAAAGTTAGTCACTGTTTAAATGTTACATTTGACAGCAAAATTTATGAAATGTCTGTCCTTAAAATCTTAATTCAAAGCCACGATTAACTACCTACTCCAACAATAACACTGCATGGTGGCAAATCCTAAAAACTTCTAATAAATACAAAAAACTAAGAGACTTCCTGATTCTCACGTTTTGAGAACATCACTAGATAGTCGAATGAACGTTTTTTTAAACATCTCATTGTTTTGTTGCACAACACAATCTAAGCGCATATCAAATATCACGCGGTGCCATGGGAATGATCTTATGAAACAGAGAGATAAGCAAAAACAGTATCAAAAGAGTAGAAAACTAAGATAACATCGTTGTTTGATTCCATAATAATATTGAGCAGGGTTTTATAGCGTAATTAATTACTAAACATTTTAAAACAAAAAATCAATACTAATGCTTAATATTAATTACTTAACAATTAATTTATTTCAAGTCACACAAGTCGAACCTCCATTAACAATTAATAATGATCGCTATTTACTCGCATACACTAATGTATAAATAAGTAGGTAACTTAAAAATATTTAATCTGACGTGAGTTTCTACTAAAGTATTAAGAAAATAAACCACAGAACAAAATTATACAGGGTGTAACAGAAAGGGTATGTTAAGCGAAAAGCTATGTAAATAGCCCACTATAGAGAACCTATTTCCAAAATTTGAGACTCGAAATCACATTTTTATTTTTCAAGATTGTATGAAAATTCCTGAGATATATAAAAATTCTCCATACTATCGGGAAAAATAAACATGTGATTTCGGGTCTCAAATTTTGTGGATAGGTTCTCTACAGTGGGCTATTTACATAGCTTTTCGCTTAACATACCCTTTTTGTTACACCCTGTAGAAATCTAAAGTATCTAAACATTTGAACAATTATTTTTTATTCATGGATGTCTACGTATCTAATGGCATCTACTGTCCCACCGTGAACCTACATGTGAACTGCTAAGAGGTTTAACTATGGCTTCATTACAAGACCACGTGGGTCTAAACAGATCGTGAGATTTATATTATAAATGGACAACATAATAAATATAGTAGATGAATACCTAGATCACGACTGTTTTATTCTGTAAAGTTAAGTTTATAGCACAGAGGTCCTAAGTCCAGTTGTCTGGTAACTTATCGTTCATGTTTCCCATTCATCGAACACTAGCTGTTCCATGCGACTATGTCTGCTGGAAAACTTCGTATTTTGTAAATAAATCTATTGTAATATTGTATATGCTAAAAAATTCTTTCGGCATTCACCAATTTTACGAGCAGGTTTGTCCGCAATAACTAATATTTATACATAGGAATAGAATACCTTAACTTTTGTTCTTAAAATTGCATGGCAAATATAAGAAACTTAAACGGAATGTCTTACAGACACTTGGCCCTTTTAGAAAGTTCAGAGCAACGGTAAAACATGTGAACCTATGTATGCGAGTAAGTACATATCTAAGTAAAATACTACCTACATAAGTAGGTACCTACTTACTGATTTTTATTTACTAATAAAACCGTAGGTAAACTGGTTTTATTAGTAAATACCTACTTATGTAACTTATATTAATTTAGTTAATTACCTACCTAAGCCATTTCTTCTAACCTGCCAATGAACTTATACGAAGGTTAACAGTTCTTTGCTCTATTGTAAGTATTTATAAAAGACATGAAATAGTGAAGTGAAATAAACAATTTCAATAGATTTTATTGACATGAATTGTTTTCATTCATGATTTTAATGCGTCATGAATGTAAGCCATGATAGTGATTAAAAGAACCTCGGTTTTCCAACTAACAACAACAATAGCTTCGGCGTAAAATAGGTGCAATAATTTACCATGGGATTGCTTAGGAATAGTTAGTATGCTTCTGGAAAATCCGTATTTTATATGTGACAAACAGAAGCCTATCCACACGATATATATTTTTTTATATGAGTATTTTTACATACACATAGACACGGCTGTGTTCCCGGTATGGGGTTGCCAGAACTGCAAAATCATAGGGGAGATTCTACAGATACGTTTAGCATAGTGGGGACAGATGTCAATGATCAGTGACAAGTTGCTAGCTTATCGCCTGAGAAAATGCCCCGAGTTATTTAGTCGACTCTTACGACATTCACGGAAAGAGATGCAAATATTTAAAAGTGATCTCGTTGATTAGACCTACATAGCTACCTAGCTAGTATTACAAACCACAATCAAAATAGAAAGTTATGTACTCTTCGTAGAAAATAATCAAACAATGAAAAGTCCTCAACATTTTTATAACCATACCGTGCAACAGTGTTACATTGCCTAATCTCAATCAATTTATTGATACCAACTTCAACAGAACAAATTCTCGCAATAACAATTACACACGCTTTACTTTACAGTTCAAGTTCTCAGAAGAGTTACTCACCTCTAGTGCCAAAAGAGCCAAATCTTTCTCTAGCAACCGCAACTTTATATTTTTTGTCACTCGGCACTGGTAGTTTGGACGGATATTTCTCGGAATTGCTCCTATAGAGCTTCTCTTTAGATCCGTGAGCGCCCATCTTTCTCGTCTTCATCAAAACTCAGGGCATCACTATACTGACATCACTTAGAATATCTATAAGACATTTTAGGAACTTCATGTTATCGTACACTAGAGTCACATCACTAATTTTATCACATCACTATTATCGTTAACTGTCTATGGATATTAGCGACATTTATTCTCCTGTTTCTGCAATTATAACTGTTAAAAGCTGATGAATTTATAATTTTAGTCACTTTAACGTTCTCTTCTATGGATCAAACGTCATAAATATTCCTGCAATATTATCAATATGTGTATAGCTTAACTTTAAATAGGGTATGTCATAAAAATGCACACGTGTTTGTTAACGGCAAGCAGCGGCTGTGCGACGGTCAACAAAGCGCTATTTGCTGATATAATTATTGCAATGCAATGCTTGAGTCTATTTCGGTAGTCGACTCACTAACACCTCGCCACTATATGACGACCTTCTTACAATACCCCGCTTCTTTACAATCCAGCGTCCACAGCTTCACCTACTCTAAAATAAGAAGCTCTGTATAAAATGGTGATTTTGAACGTGTGTTTAAAAAGGATAATTCTAAGAGCTCTTTGGTTTAACTCATTTGTCATTCAGCGTTACAATATCGTGTTGAGTATATTTAACATGTTTCCCACTTTCAAGTATTTTAACACAATGTAACCAAAAGTGACGCTCGCGATCTTCTGTGTGCTAATAACGTGCTTTCAACTTTACCTATGTAAAATATTGTAAGTAGCACGCTAAGCAGTTAGTCGACTACAAAACTCAGTAAAACCTGATTCAATCAGTCGATTCGATTTCCGATCGGAAATGGCATAGCGTTCAAACGGCTGCTGACAACATCAATTACAGTTATACTACACGAAATATCAAAGGTTTTACAAATTAAAACAAAATGGTCCATTAGCTGTTTTGGAATTCACGGATCGAATTATTCTATTTCAATGCAAGTCAAGTAGGTAATACAAAAAAATGCATACCATAAGTTTAAAATGAAACGTTTTCCAGTTACATAACCGTATAACCATCTGTTTTGAAATATACTTGGTTTTCGTTCTTGCCTAATTGATCCCGTTTTAGATGCAAGCTTAAAAATAAATTATGTCAAATTAACGAAAGTGTCGCCGAGATTTAGTGTGAAAGAGTAGTGACATAAAAAATTGTTTTATTTATAAGAGCTATTTAACCTATTTTAGCTCAATTTTAAAGAAAGAGAGCTATTAGTTTCCAAAAGGTATTCAATACAGAATTACTGTTGTATTTACAAATTGGAACCTATTGGTAGACTTCATAAATAAATTAACCTATGTATATAGGTACCTAAATATTATTTTAATTTGTCTTTGCAAATATTAGAAGTAAATAAATCTCGTATTCTCTCAAAAACCTGAATTATTAGAAATATTAAAATTAACGAAAATATTTACCTCACTGTGCAATTGGTACATTTAAAGGTAATTTGATAAAGGTTAGCTCATAAAATAGTTCAAAGGAAACATTTGTATGCATCAACATTAAATCCGATGTCCACAATTGGTACCAAACAGCCCCATAAATATTATGATGCGTTCAAATTTAGTCTTAATAGTACGTATTAGTCACAAGAATACTACGCAAGTGTTACAAGTTCCCTTGCATGTGTTGCTATTTTAGAATCCATTGCTTTCAGGGTTAAATAACTTAGAGCGAACGTGTTTTTTTTCCTTTGAGTTATTCCGAGATAAGTTAAATCGAAGAAAACATAGATTCTTAGGAGAAGATTGATGATGTAGGTAGGCTTAATGTACTTATGATCGATCGAAATAACCTATTTCTTTTGATACGAGCGACGCGACATTTAATTGTTTTTTAGCATAAAACAATATGTACATCAATAGGTACCAATTACCCTAAGTAGAAATGAATTGCTCTTCGTTCGTCCCGCCAACTTCAAATTCGTTACAGTTTCATATAACATACGAGTATGTAAAAGTAACGAGAATACATATAAAAGTAGGTAGGTTGTTAGTAATTAAAGACGTACAAATAATTACACATCCCTGTCTCATTTTGCGCAATCTGGAATCTCATAAATACAGATCATCACGCATGGACACTGATGGATGTCTAGCTGGAGAGGTTCTTGTTCAAATTCATTACGATCACCAGAGCGTGAACTATGGCAGAAAAGAAATATTCCGAACAGAGGTATATGAGTTCTTTGAACGTTATTTGAAGTTAAGGGACCTTTATAATACTTACATTGATACAGATTTATGTAGGTTTAAGGTAAAATGTACCTATAAGAACTACTTACTTATATTTTTCCCTGCTGTATAAAGCAATAAAAAAACAGGTAGTTTCTATCATAACAGAGATGTCACTCTACGCTGTTTAAAGTGGCGGCGTCTCGCACCCACAATGGAAACAATCTTGCTAAAAGGATTCCTCCGAAGGATTCCACATTTCAATCAAAACGTAAAATTGCTTATTTCATAATTATATTTGCAACTATATATTACAAAAAATTCCTTCTAATTTAAATTTCCAATTATTTTGTCAGCATAATACTAAAAAACAGGCATCATAATGATACCTTTTAATATTGTTGAAAACACACTTTTTTGTTTCTTTAGGTACCTACCGATACAAAAATCAATACAGGTAGATGTCCATAACTGCATTTATGCATGTACAAATAAAGTAACGTTATTATACTATTGTATTTCATTGCAGCTTGATATTTGGTTACGAATATTTACTATGTGTTATGGGAGCCTTCGCATTTACAATAATCTGATGATCCTTGCAAAAACACTCATGAGGGCGTGAAATATGGTTTGGAATTTTTATATTGAAATTTATGCTTGCAACAGTACCAAACGCTAAAAATTTAAGATTAATGAAGATTTTAGAATTCAGCTTTTCAGACAGTTTGAATAGGTAGATACATATTGCTATAAAAATATACTGGGGTAATTTTCAAGTTGTTAGACATGGGTGACAGCAGTAACTAAATAACTTTATTATGTATATTCTAATTAGTAGGCGCCACAGAATGGAAGGCCTTCCCCTTTTTTACTTTTGTTTGCTATAATCAGGTTTTATACTTATTATTTTGGAAATTAAAAAAGTTTAGTAGACCAATAATTAAGCAGTCTGCCTAATAATGTGACGCAAATTATTTAAAAAAATCGCAAGTCATTATTGAAATAGTACAAATCTCGTTATTATCTTATGCGCACTTTTTACATCCAAATCCACACTGAGGTATTCACAAACACAATAACATTTTTTAAACGTCAATCGGCATAATACGTGATGAACACACCTAGAATACGCGAACGCGAAGTAATGAATGTGTTAAAGTGGTACTCGTAAATGGTAAGCAACTGAAACGCGTGCGGTATGCCACCCCGCCGCTAGGTTGGCAGCATTATATAAAACACCGGCTTATCAGTAGTATCTCACTAATAACTACTATAGTAAGTATAGCTACTGGGCCCTTAATAAACTGGATTGACCACAGAACATTTTACCAACAGGCAGGCCCTTCGATTTACGGGCTTTGAAAAGGAAAATCGGTGAAGTATCTTAAGTTGCGAAGATGCATAGAAACTACATATTTATTGTTTTCTGGCATTTTAAACTGAAAAAAATACAATGTGACGTGTGGATTATTTACAAAAGCGTAGACAGCTACTATATTCCCTAACAAAGATTTCAGTATAGTCCGATACTTATTGTTTTTTTTTGTAGAAAATATTACTTAAATTCCAATTGTATAACTGCTTAATGTCATCAAATAGTCAATTTTAACACCATTTATCATTTACAGCCCTGAGAAGTCCACTGTTGGACATAGGCCTCCTCCAACAACCTCCACTCCGACCGGTCGGAAGCAGCCTGCATCCAACCGACGCCTGCGACCTTGGCCAGGTCGTCCGTCCACCTCGCGGGTGGCCTTCCCACGCTGCGTTTGCCGATACGTGGTATCCACTCCAGAACTTTCCGACTCCATCAGCCATCAGTTCTTCAAGCTATGTGCCCTGCCCATTGCCACTTCAACTTGCTGGACCGTTGAGCTATGTCGGTCATCTTTGTACGTCTGCGGATCTCCTCATTTCAGATTCGATCACGCAGAGAGATCCCAAGCATAGCTCTCTCCATCACTCGCTGTGCGATATTGAGCTTCCTTATGAGGCACATAATTAGAGACCACGTCTCGGCACCGTAGGTCATCACCGGCAGCACGCACTGGTTGAATACCTTCGTTTTTTAGGACTGAGGTATCTTGGACACAAATAAGCTCCGTAGTTTCCCGAACGCTGCCCAGCTGAGTTGGATTCGTCGATTTAACTCCTTCTCAAAGTTATACCTACCTAATTTGACTGTCTGTCCCAGATAAACATACTCATCAACAACTTCGAGCATCGAGCTCCCAACCAGTAAAGGAGTGGGCGGCACATGGACATTGGACATGATCTTATTCTTATTCTTTATTATACACATACAATTATATACAGACAGAAATTATGAAACAAAATGTACAAAGGCGTGCTTATCTCTGAATCTATAATAAAATTTGAATTTAACAAATAGATACCCTAATCCAATCAATCTTCGTCTTGTCCATGTTCATCTTCAGGCCCACCAGTTGGGAGACTCGATTGAGGCCATAGAGCATTGTGCTTAGATCATTCAGCGATTCTGCCATGACCACGATGTCGTCTGCGAACCGAAGGTGAGTGATGTATTCGCCATTAATATTGATGCCGAGTCCTTTCCATTCGAGAAGCTTAAAGGCGTCTTCCACTGCATTGGTGAAGAACTTCGGAGAAATAACATCTCCTTGTCTCACTCCCCTCTGCAATGAAATCGGCTCAGTGCTCCGCTCCTGTACTCGTACCGACATGGTGGCGTTGCTGTATAAACACTTCAGCACTTCGATATATCGATGATCAATATGGCACCGCTGGAGAGACTGCAGCACTGCCCATATCTCCATCGAATCAAAGACCTTCTCATAGTCCACGAACGCTAGGCATAGTGGCCGATTATACTCTTCCGTTTTTTTGTATAATCTGCCGTAGCGTGTGGATATGGTCTATGGCATGGAGGTAATTATTACCTCCATGGTCTATGGTACTAAACCCTTTTCGGAAACCGGCTTGTTCGGGAGGCTGGAAGTCATCATCAACACCATTACGCATTCATAATTAAAATCAACTTTAAAAATTGCTAATGTTACACCGATTTAACAGACGATTCTAAACAATATTATTTACTTACTCATTCCACCAGTTTAGATTAGTATTACATCATTGAGCTGCGAATTAACGAATTGTATAAACATAGAAGTCAAAATAAGTTTAAGCAAAAAATGCGCGTTAAGTATTTTGTTTTTCAAGAGGTTTTGTTTGAAATACGTATTTTTCCATAAGTTAATAAATTGTCGAAGATTCTAGATTACATCAGAACATCGTCGTGCAAACATAGGTATAGTTATACCTACTAGAATGTTACAAACACCTATAGTACCTAGTTGTTTAATATGATTTTGAACACACCTTAGGTATTATGAACATTGTAAATTGAATACACGAGGTCATTGTGTCACTATGTTTACTTTATGACCGTCTGTAACTATACAATTCAACAGTCTTCAATCGCAGGATGACGCAACTTGACAATATTTTGAATGTCAACTTTATTGCTGGGTCTTCAACGGTTATTGGTGTCGCCGGTATTAATAAATTAGTAAAATATTACTAAATTTAAAAAATAAAAATTAAAGGCTTTAACGCGATCGTTGCAAAGCAATGTTTCTATATAAGAGTTGAGATATGAACAGGTAGGTACATTATAGCCTTATTTGTACTTTACTTTAGTTTAATTTAGCCAAATGAGAAAAAAAACTCCAAGCCTGACGTTAGCTAAAAGATTTATCATTAAGCAAGATATATTACATGCTTCAAAAGATTTATCATAGTATCAATCGATGAGCTCAAAAATAAACAAGACAGACATGAACTCACCCATTAAAAATGGTCGACTGAGTTCGAGCGGATGTCATCAAACACAACATTGATTTATACAAAACGCTGTCGGTGCGATTATGAATTCGCAATAAACTGACATCTGTACGAATTGGATTCACCGAATGAACTATGAATCCAGTCTTCAGATTACCTGGTTAATAGGACAGAAAACTCAGCAGAGCGGCAAAACATAATGGCATGAGACAACAAGCCTAAACACATACATTGACTTGTTAAATGTATGCAAAACTTATTCGGGCAAAATCAGTTTTAATGATGATGAAAGAATCAAAAGAGAACAAGTTATTAAAGGGAACTCACTTCAATATAAAGTAAGATTGATATCAAATAGCTTGCTTAAAATGATTAATAGAAAATTGTGCCAGGTTAGAATGTCGGCTCATCATTTTATACTTCGAGTAGGCAAAGTATGGGCTTAGTGACTTCATTAATTAGATTTATAAGACTATAAAATGGAAAAGATTAATAGATAACTCTTAAATCTATAGGATAAAGGAGAAGAATAGCATAGATACTTAAATAAACATCTGTCGCAGTCGTCAAGAATGCAACTCTCATGATCTTACAACATCAAAATTTAGGTTAATATTTTCCGCACGAGGAAAAAGTTAACGTACTTATTTATAGATCATAATGTAAATATAGGTTTCCTGATATCAAGGAATAATACAATATGAGTTACGTTCAACGTGATATTATAAGCTTCACTCACTTGTAATAGGTATCTCAGTATCCAAGCAACTACCTACTTCGTATATATCTAAAACTTTACAAGTATTTATTCGAATTCATACAACGATGCAATAATTTTATCAGAACAATAGTTGAGTTAGTAAACGAGTAGCTGCTAGGTAGTGTAAAGAAGATACAATAACTCAAGTTAATTAAACAAAATTCTATATTTGCAAATAGCATATGTTTGTAATAATGTAGTTTATTGAAACAAAAAGTTCAGTTGTTGCTCTGTAAAGAGAAATTTATTTTATGAATTTTACAACCATTTTACACAGGTTATTTTTATCAAAGATTTATACACTTATGTACTAAGTAATTTATTAATCACTAACCTGTAAAGAGAAACAACATTGCTTCAAAAATTTGAAATTGTTTCCTTTAAAATCCACCTTAATGTTTTAATGTAAAAAAGCCAGTCACTATTTTGCATTTCTAGCAAAGGCATAGTAGGTAATGCAAACTGCCAACATAGATAATACATATAATATTTTGGTGTACAATGTCTATGCGAGTAATGAACGGGAAATTCAAATTAAATAAAGAGTACAATAGCTTCATTTACATGGTCAACTTATGTATAAAAAGCAACAAACGAGGCTTTAACCAAGAAAAACATCCTTCTTTATTTATAAATGTGTAGGTATATAAGTAAATACTTAATTGAGGTTGGAATGAACTTAAAACGAAAATAAATTCTAAGGTGATTAATAAAAAGAAGTAACAATAAAGCAGGGGTTCGTTGTATCATGGTAGGAACATGACAGACCAGTGAACCGGCTGAATATCGAATGTTTTATAGAGAAGCATCGATCAACCCGCAATTTCCCGTTCTATGTTTACTCCAACATAGAACGGGTCGACGGCACGGCCCACGTAGACCCGTACTGTCGGTAAAAATAACTTTCTTTATCGACTTTATTAACATAAAATTTACTTTTTCCCATTAACCAAATGAAACTCACGCTCATGTTTTTAGTGGCAATTTTTCTCTATTGAAAAATGGTTTAATGATAGCCTTCGGCAGTCTTAAACTGAGTTGAGTGTAAGATGCAGGGGTTAAATTACAATTCTAAAATATTTGTCAATGTCAGTAAATTTAATTATTTTCATAATGGAATCTAATTGTACAAAATTCATATGTTCATAGCTTACCCCAATTCCAAAGTAGGTTCAACTGTTCAAGATAAAATCTTCAAATGCTTCTTAAAATCATTAATGCAGAATAAACTTTACAGAAGCTTAGTACACCTACGAGCATTTCCATGGCCGTCATACTTATGTTAAAAACATTTATTAAACATAGCCTACAATGAATGAAGAAGTTGACTAAGTAGAACTGAGAAAGTATTATTTACGAAGAATATAATTTGGTTACATGGATAAATAATTGAATAAAAAGTAAATAATACACCAAAACGTTACTTACATTATACGTTACAAAACTATATCAAATACTAATTAATTATTTGGTAAGACAAATAAAGGTGTCATATCAGGTTAATATAATACCAGTCTTCAGATTTGTGCAGTTTCGTGAGCGACTAGTCCAATACGTCCAGAATGGGGTCGGTCTACTGCAACAGTTTTGACGGAATTTCGTAACAAACAAACACAAACTCCTGGCCTAGAGCCAACTGCAACGAAGGAGCCCTGCCTGGGTTACAATTTAAGGCGATTTAAAGCTACTGCGATTTATAGTCCCCAGTTTATGCGATTAATGACGTGGAAAATACGGTTTCGGATTTTGTCGATGACGAAATATAAAATTCTAATTATTCCAAATTCAGTGGGAATATTTTGAGAAGGTTGCATGATTTGAATTTACCTATTGGCAGGTTAATCCTTCATTTGTCTGACCTCCATTCTTCAGCAAACATTAGTTTGTATATCTAATATATATACAGGATGCCAGCAATTGTCACTGCTCACTAACTATAATGAGCGTCCTACAGTTTCATCGAAATTACCTAGCAACATTGTCTAGTTTAGAGGACACTAAAATTATTTACAATTCGACTCGAGTGCCCATTTAATGATGTTTCTGTATGTGACTCTCATACATGGTGCATACGTATAACTAGGTATTGTAGGTATACGAAATCGTCCCCACTGGTACCCATAACACGTAGGTCCATTAAATCGAGGCGAGGGCCCCGAGAATTATATCCGGTACCAATAAGGATAGGTGGCACTGCTCAGCAGTGTGCACGTCTAGACCGGCCAACTCCATCAGTTGTCAATTAATACGTAACATGTCCTAATGTATTTATTTAAATTGCATTTCTAATCTATGTTATTGATATAAGAAAAAGAATTATAAATTTTTTGATTGATTTTAGGAAGTACCTAAATAAATAGAAGAGTTGCGAAATAAAAATAGCTCCAGATAATTGGCTTATTTTGTAGCTCAAATTTCAGCACGTAGGTTGTATTTAAAATTAATTTGACTATATACAATATTGAAAAAAAATAATAAACCCGCTTTTAGGATGAAATGTTTAGGTAAGTATAAATTTTGCTTTATTTTATATTTTCACACTAATTGGTCACAAAGAGTATGGGCGTCGAAGCTATTTCTTTCTCGTTAGATCTCCCCCTAATGTTATCTATTAATGATGAGATATGTTTATATGACTATGGTGGTGATAAACTGGTATGTATCCTAAAGACAGGTAACAGATAATAATTTGAAATTAGGTTGTTAGCGATATACACGATCACTATTATAAATAAATTTGTATTTGAAATATGAAATTCCTAATGTTATTTTAGAACAAAAGCCCTGACCGATATATACCCTGAGCGAGACATCGAAATCGTATATTATTCTGGTAAACTATGGGTGACATACATTATGTAATACACCTAGATTGTAACTATGTATAGGTAGAGTGGTAGAGTACACATTGACACAAAGCAAGGTAAGCTCGTGATTTGCTTCGCTTAACATACACCTAAATTTACTATGCGGTAACCTATTACAAGAAACCGTCAAATTAATAACTTATGTACCACCAATTACGCCCCGCTGCTCTACCGAGGCTTGGACAGAACGTCGATCAATCGAAAGTAACCGATTAAAGTCACGTAACGCAATATTATGGAGTCTGAGTGCGTTCCCACTAACAACTGGGCTGGGTACTAACGTCTCGAGTATATTCCATGCGAATAGGTTCCACGGTTCCCACAGTTGGCAAAACAATTACCAACTCCTGAGAAAATTTGTTATGACACGCTAACTCTATAATGGGAAACTAATAGGAATGTGCGATAAATGTTGTAAATTTTATAACAACGTACCTAAGTATAGCAAAAGGGGATCGACAAAGTTCAGGGCCTACAAGTGACTTGTTTGACTGTGTGCCTTGCACCAAATATTATTTTATTAGGCCTTAACTATAATTATGTACCTTCAAAAGTGTTAACATCTAATATAATTACTAGCTACGGAAAAAAGTGAAATAAGAACAATCAAAATAACAAATAGATTCAATGTATTCACAACCCAAACGGTTTTTATTACATAATCTGTCTCACCAAATCTCGTATCTCTTTCACTATCACCCAGTTCTACAGTGAATTAATCAGCGTTTCAAGTAGCCAATTGAGATGCTCTAACACTGACATCGGCTGAGTAATCAGCTACTTACTAACAAGCATAATTCAACATACTAATGAGCAATTAATCGCCGCTAACTTACTCTCCACAATTTCACTTGAGTAACACCACTTAGATAACGAAGAAAAAACATTGACAGCAAAATGATTATCTTGATCGTATACACATGATTCTAATCCTTTTTTGTATGGAATAGAGTGCAAATGTGAAAGAAACCAGCATAAATACCATGTGAATAGGTGATTAAAGAGAAATAAAAGAGTAATGAAGCTTTGGTATTATAGTTCGGTTAAAAAATACGTCACCGTAGTATATAGGTAGGTGGCAATTACTTAGCGATCATAATAAGCACTGGCGCTTTCCACCATTTTGTCTCACGATACTTTCCTTAGAGCGCATTCAGATGATATGCAGGAATTCGTTCTACCGTATAGTAGCTGTATACATATGGCAACTGTGTAGCCTATTTACTAAGAAACAACTTTAAATGCCGCTTGCACCAAGGACAACTAAGATATTTTTATAAATAGTTCAGATGAAATTTTTGAAAGCCAGCGCGTAAGAAACTGTCTGAATGAAGCCTTAGATGGCATCAACTTGTCCATAGATAATACAACCCACGCAATGATTTATATTGACTTCAGCTATTGCTATATGAAAGTTGCAGGCCTTTTTATTCAGTTTAAAGTGAAAATAGGTGTAAACTTGCTCACAAAATATAATTTTGTTATTAACCAACTGCATTCAATTCTTTGTTAATTAAACTTGATTCAAACTTTCCTGTATTTCATTTACGTGACTATAATTTATTTACTGCACTTTAGATGCGTGATGGATGATGTACACGATATTATTATAACATATTAGAAAGCATGAGATGCTGTATAAACACATATGCATAATTTCAATTCAAATACCTAAGAATTAATATACTGATGATAATTATATAGATAAACATGTAAGTACATTCATTCTTCTTGTAAATGAGACTTTTTTACTTTACCTCTACCGTACTGGATTGCAATAACTTATCCTGACAGTAATAGTTCGTTAAATAAGAAATAGTACAAAGGCGAGCTTACTTTCAGCACTTTATGAATAATAAAGAACAATCGATTTACACGATAATCTATTTGAATGTACTTATTAATATAAATAAACAAGTCACAAATAAAAAAAAAATAGCGACTTAATTATTACTTATGATAATACATAAACATGGGGACATAATATTAATAAAATATATAATTCTCACTCAATACTACTCACAACTAATTTCATCTCAGTCAATCACAATACTGATGTCAACTATTCAGATGAATAAGCACAGATGAATTAAAAGATGAATTAAGCGAAGAGATAATTAACATGTAATAATTGTAATTTCTTGTATCATTTTTCAATAAATTATGGACGGAAATATCTAAATATGGAGTGTATATGATCCTTTCATTCAGTCTGTAATTGCACAGCAGTAAAAGATTAGCTATATGCTCCATATATTGTCGTGGAGATTATGAGTCAGGAGACAGTAACATCAAATTGAGGGTCCCCCTGCAGAAAAAAGAGTATTCAAGGTTCACTTACATATTAAAAAATTAATTATGGAAGCAAATCGTCACATTTGAAAGTAACTTTTTAGTGTAATATGAGACTTTTTAGTTTACTCTCTACCGAATTGTCAGATTTGTCTCCCCTAAAGTAAAAGTAGTCCTGACACCAGCATAAATAAATAATATCGGTTCGTTAACCGTATACAGAAGCCTAGAGGTAATTGTCCATTACACCGTATCGGAATCGAAGCGCACCTGATACCATAGAGAACTTTGTACAGCTTTTAGAGACCCGTGCAAGGATTTACCGATACATTGCACTTAATTCCGAAGAAAAATATAATCGTACGTCGCATTCGATTCAATTCTGTCGATGGATACGCACTTTATGGCCACAATACCAATGAACACTGGAACCTGTTCCACGCGGGAGTCACCTGTACTCCAAGTCAACCGGTTTTGTGAGGTCACATCACTGGCCACAAAAAGGTGGTCGCCACACTTTTCTCTATGTTAATCCTCGGATATTTATGCAGCTTTACTTAAAAGTCAATATCAATATGGTAGTTACCTACTGAATTAATTAGCAATAACCTCATTAAAAATCCCAATAAGGATGTGTATTTAATTTTGTACGGTTGTTTTGATATTTTTATGACTATGTAGTTTGGTTTTCTGCGTCTCTCACAACATTGTACCCGATTAATTTGCTTAAGTATCCTTAGATCCTTTAAATTATAAAAAAAAAATATTTAAAATCATCCCTGACAAAATTGTACCCGATTAATTTGCTTGAGTATTCTTGGAACTTTTATATTATCAGAAAATATTTGAAAATCATAATTTAGTCCATATATGAATCATTCTTAAGGGAGACTTTAACTCTGGGACTAACTCTCACACATTATGTTGTATCGTGGGATAAAAATAGAATTCATTTGCGTTTGCCGTGACATAAGTACATAAGTGACTAAGATAAATTTATAAAAAACACTTCTCCATTAATATAATCCGTTAGGATATGGTTGATCGTTTCATCTTTAAACATTGTGCTGAGGGATTCAGCTTTGTTTGCCGAGATTTGGCTAGTGTATAGCTATCGGGATGAAAAATAACGTTGCCATGGTAAAATTCGTCATCCGAGTAATTGACCTGGTGGCTCAGTGGTGAGAGCGCTGGCACGCGGAATGCAGAGGTCGTGGGTTCGATTATGAGGAATATTTCTTTATTAATAAGAAATTTCTTTATAATAAGTTAATGCTTTCCATATTTTTCCAGTTTCTTTATTAATAATTTTATAATATATAATATCTTGACTAAGCATACCTGATAAATTTATAAAAAACACTTCTCCATGAGGACATAAGTACAGCCATAATATAATCCGTTAGGATATGGTTGATCGTTTCACTCCTTCTTAAAGCCGCCTCATAGGAAATTGTGCTAGACTTCATATTGACCACCGATAGACGGATATTCAATGATGTCTCAGTGATTTGCGAATGGTTCGAGGCACATTGAATATTAATGCCGAGATTTGAAGGCTAGTGTATCGAGCTATAGAGGGGTCATGAGGCTGGTAGAAATAACGTTGACCTAACCAAGAAACTACTGGTGCGCAAATCTGATACGCTGAAGCATATCGGCAGCTCAATAGACGATCATCCGCAAAATTCGTCATCCAAAGTGTTCCGAGTAAGTTGACGAAGCTGACAGAGGACCGGTGGCTCAGTGGTGAGACCTCGGTCGCTGTTAGATTGACCCAAGAGCCAAGGCACGCGGAATGCCTGTACAGAGGTCAAAAACAACAAAGCGCCGGGCGACGATGGAATTACAACGTGGGTTCGATGAAGGTCTCCAAAGGCTCTTCAACCCGGGTGAGGACAGAATTTCCATTTGCTTTAGACCCATCTAATGTCTAATTTCAAGGGTAATATAATACTTCCAGTACATAAGAGATCATATCCAATGAGTTCATACTATGCCTAACTATGAGAAATTCGATTCAATCAAACGATATATCGAAGTGCTGAATATTCGTGAAAAAAGCTATGTGAGACAAGGAGATGTTAGAAGCTCTTCACCAATGCAGTAGAAAGTACGCATCAATATCAATATACAATAAAAAATAATTATTAGAGCGCCCTGGGCCTGAAGATGAACAGAACAATAAGCTGCCGCCCACTCCTGTACTGGTTAATATACATGTTGACAGGAAACTAGGTTATTGAGAAGGAGGTAACTGGGAAATTATTCGGGAAACTACGAAGCTTATTTGTGTCCAAGATACTCCAGTCCTTTTTATTTGATGACCTTACTAACGAGCTCTCGCACCGAGCAGCTAAATCATCTTTCACCGGCTGAACGGTCCAGCAAAAAATTAGCTCACGCCTTTCTTGGGTTAATTTGACCTAGGTTGTCGGTTTGCAGGCTGCTTCCGACCGGTCGGAATGGATTAGGCCTATGTCCAACAGTGGACTTCAGGGCTTAAAAATGACATAAGACAATATTCATAAAAGGAATTCAATCAAACTATATTCGTGAAAAAAGCTATGTTTATATATATCCGTCAACGTCAAGGGCTGGATAAAAAATGTGAGTTTATCTGCTTGATATTTACCTGACTTAGGTATTTGATGATGACATGACACAAACGAGATAATAGGTTTATTACAAATTGCTCAGCAGCTACAGGTTTGAGAAAACATCCTTTTCAAACTTTGATAGTGGATATATTTTAAAATATGCATGCATTTTCAATATTAAACAAGGTTTGAGATCTGCATTGTTTTTTCTTCGCATTAATCTAATTGCGCCATGGTCAGGTCAGGCCTGTAGGTTGCAGTGGGCGTCTCCATTGAAACCGTTTGATGTAATGACATAATACCATAATGCCTCGTCACGTAGGCTTTCAGACCATTGACTTGACTATTACGATGTGGGTCACATGGCTTACTAAACATTGTTACAATTCAAATCGCTAGTATTAATTGTATGAAATTTGGGACATGGTAATCGATTTGTCTGTGAGAAAAATCGGTGTTAGGTCAACCTTGGAATATTCCTAACTATTGTTTTTTTGAACAAAGGTAGTAAATGTCCTTAAACAAAGAGGTTAAAATAATAAGATTTTTGAATCATGAGAGGACCATGATAATTTCTTTCAGTTACCAACTTTTTTGCCAACCGAACTCTACACGCGTTATGATTCTCAATAATATGATAAGTTTATTAATAAATTTATAAAATATGATAAGTGTTTGTCATTAATTATTACCTAATATGTAGGAAAATGCAGTATTAAATGAAATTCAGTGAAATTCCCCGAGTCAGTTTTCCAACCTACTCTATGACCCTCAGGGAAAACATTTTGCTACCTAAAAGCTCACTTGGAATGGTTGTTGTGCCTACCTATATTGCGATTTGGGCGTCTTGTGCATTTGTATTCTTTTATATTTCTTGTCACGCCTATAACAAAGATGTTTTATAATTTTTCGTTTAGACAACATTTTTTCTTCTTTTTCTCTGGCTTATATGCAGGGTGTGGTGACAGCCAGGCAAATACTGAAATGCTGAACAAGTACCATTGTGTTGAGTTATACGACAAACTTACTTTATTTCGTGTATAGAGTACGTACTCTTAATTAAGGGTGGCTACGAAAAAAACAACCTGTATACAGGTGTTTGTGACAGCCAGGCAAATATTGATATGGTGACTTCAGACCATGATTCTGAGATGAAAACCAGTGAAAATTTTCGCAGGAAAATTCTAAAATGTTCCGATTTTTTTATTTCATTTTTACAGGAAAAAAATAGTGACTTAAAAATAAAATTTTAACGTTTGGATGATTTACAAAAAAAAAGTTGCTTTCAAAAAAGTTCGATTAACTGATCAACCCCAAAGGAGAATCACAAGTGATCCAAAAAACAGCAATGTATCACAAAATAATCAATAAGGCTATTTAACTAGTCACAGGATCGCCCGATAAAAGTGGCGCGGAAAGCAAACATTGCGTATAATCAAATCAAAAATTAATTACCTGCGAGTATTACTCGCACTGTCGTATAATTCAAAACAATGGTACTTGTTCAGGATCTCAGTGTTTGCCTGGCTGTCACAAACACCCTGTATGTATACAGAATGATTTTTTGTCGTCAACGTTCCCGAAAACTACGGAATCTCCTCATCATCACGATCATTTTTCTCCATGAAAGTATACCTAGGATATATCCAGTTCCCAAGATATTAGGGTCCAAAGTTAAGTAAATAGACTGCGTTTTTCTGCATAAATGCACATAGACGCGCGTAGCAAGATTTTTTCAAGAGAAATAATTAAGGGTAGTATTTAAACGCAAATAAAATGTTTTCTTTTGTCATAAATAATCGGAATTCATATCAAAATTACTGATTGCACAGCAAAATACTGAAATAAGAATATTGCTAAACAAATTGCAATTTATATTTGTGGCATACCTCTATTTATCTTAAAGTAAAGGTTTTTTTTATTAATGCACAGCAAATTTTTGCTAATGTACATTATACCTGTTAACTCTTTATTTTTTTAAATAGCTTCTATTTTTATTAAACATACAGCAATTAACCTAAATGAAACATCTATTTGACATAATCATCTTAATATTTGTTAAGTTACTATTTGTATTTGAATTTATATTTTAGTTTTGATCTCATTATGTTATATGAGATCAAGACTAAAATATTAAATCAGATACTTACAAATAGTAACTTCGAAATGTTTCATCAATTCGATTCTGGTCATTTGTCATAGTCTAACCTAACCTAACCTATTATTTTTATCATTATATCAATGAAAAGGAAACTGTTACATCGACAAAACGTCATACGTCGTCTTATATTAGCTTTGCGCTAAGGTTAATTTGCTGTGCAGTCAGTATTTTTGATGAGATTGTAGTATTTTTGTACCAAAAGGTATTAATTTGTCTTGCATTCGAGGAAAACAGTTATGTTGGGCTGATGTTTATTTTCGAATTATTCGAATTATGTGCTGTAGTTGTTTTGTTAAACATTTAGTTTATTTGTACTAAAATAATTTATTTGATGTAAAAAGGTATATAAAATATGAGATCAAATTGATAGGAGATTATTTCTTCGATGTGCAATTAAAAATATCCCAATAATTAATATCTGTCTATGAAAAAACTAGCATAAACACTGGACGCTAAATTTCACCCGATCAAGTAACATTTTTTTTTTTCAAAAATATTTACATCGATTCCCAGCATTTTTTTGGCATAAACTTACTTTATTTGATGCATAGAGTACGTACCCTTCGTTAAGGGTGTCATTGAAAAAACATCCTGTATATGAAAAGATCGTAGCCAAAGGACTTATAAACTTATAAATTTGTGGTTTTTGTAATATACGGAATATACCTAATACAGGTAATATGTGTTTTATTTGTACTAGAAAATTATGATAGAAGTGCAAGCAATGTGTTGTACGTACGTCTCTCCCATTAGTTTTGTGGTATCGTTTTCTTCTTGTGGCAGTAAACATGAGATTTTCTTTTCACCACAAGATTGGAGATGGAGCTGTTTTGTTCTGTATATGCAAATGCAACAATGGTCGATCAATGTTAACTATTTATTTATTGTAAGTATTTTCATTTATGTACTTTATTGCCATTTATGTATATTTTCCGCTTTCTAATCTAAATTAAAATAATAATGAACCTCATTATAGATTAACATTTTTAACACTTAAAAAAAACATGTTTCTTAGACTCAAGCGGCTATTATTAAATTTTCTTGCGTATTACTTGCGTATGAACATTATGTACTTACTAATACTTTTAGATATTATAGTTATTGTACCTATGAAATTGTTAGGTATTTAGGTTGTTAATTATTTTGTAATTTATTTCAGTATTTTGTATTATGACTCGTACTACTCAACATAGTGGAAGTAAGAAGGTATTGTCAATGTGTGGGGATTGTGCGATCTTTGACAAACAATAGGGAATATGCATGTAATTCAAATGACAGTAAATTTTTTTTTATATGTAATCTTCTTTCCTTGAGATTTACGTACATATTAATATTTTTTAATTTGATTGCGTTTTTATATAAGAAAATTATTATTGAAAAGTGCAATAAATAGTTGGGAAATTCAAACGACGTGAAACGCAACACTATTGGTCGGAATAATCATGAATGAAATATGACGTCAAAGTCTGTGTCTACCAAACAATGTTTGAAAATTGGATCTTTTTCTCATCAAATCGGTCAAACTAATATAATATAGGTATAGTCTGTGCCAGTAACCATGGTAACCATTTGTTTTCAAGGTAACAGGAGCGAGCAGCAGTTTGCCATTGCATTTAGTTTTTTTGTGATTTTAAGTGGATATTTAATTGATTTTACTTATATTTCTTTCGTAAAATACTCGTAGGAAAATGACTGATATCGGTTACGTCAAGGCACAATCGGATAACTTTCCGAAAATTTACGTTTTTATAATGTCAACATTTTGCATCGAATTCAGATTTTGTGTCTACTGAAATAAAAGGAGTGAAAGCTGCAAGGTAAATATTATGTTTTATGAATATTTTTACTTGTACCTACCTATTTTAATATATATACCTATAGCAACAGAAAATTTCTATTCCTATAGCATAACCTGAAGATTTGAATTGTGAACTGGTGGGCTTCCAGTCGGGCAATGCTTTATATATCAGTATGTACCTATATATATATTTGTTTTTTAGGTCTAAAAGAGAAACATATGGTGATTCTGCAGTTGGATATGTACACGTTTAAACGGGAGGGGAATATATGCACAGTGAAGGCTCGCATAACACCTGAACACAATGTAAGACAAAAGTGTTATTCTGTAACACTTGTGTGTGATGAGGCTGAAGAAACTGTCTTATCAGTTCAATGTGATTGTATTCCCACAGAACACTATATTTATAAATACAAGAATTTATACGCTATTCACTTTTGTTTGTTTTTGTGTTGTATAGACAGTTGTGGTTTAACCAATTAATTTGACACACAACAAGTTTGACATAACACAGCAACTAAAGCTGCCTACTCACCACATTATTTGCAGTCACGTGACTGGCAATTTCGCACCTATTCAATCTGCATGCCGATTCATTTGATTAGGTGCAGGAATACTTTATTATCGGTAGGTATTACAACATTGACTCTAACGGTGATATTACATAAGAGCTCCTAAAGTTAGACTCGATTTAAATATGACATTTGACAGCAAAATGTATAGCATATCTGCCAAATTTAGGAGATGTTTAGCTTAAAAAATGTTTAAATTCTTTTATAATAACACGGCAAAAAACTAAATATTAGCCGTCATCTCTATGTTAACCCTTATTAACCGCAATAGGATTCTTTTATTATCTTGCAGATTACTTTTTCGCCATACAAAAAGCAATATTTTTATTAATCAATAAATCTATCTTATTGACAAGTTTTTAAAAACAAATGTCTGTATAGATCATGTATTGATAAAATAAGTATATAGAGAAAAATATCGGCGCGGGTCGACCCATCCACTTTTTTTGTCCACTGCGCGACAGGTTGAATACGAAATTGGATGGTGAGTAGCCAGCTTTACTTACTTGATGGATGTTTGATCAATGATTGATTGTACAGACTTTGACGTCGCGAAAAAGCTGTTTTTAGCCCACTACTTTAAAATAATTTATTTTGTACTAAATAATGTATTTACGGTGCTGATATTTTATTACATATATGTAATTATGTAAATAATAATTTAGAATCATTTAAAAAATACGTGCATATTCCCTTTTACCAATTCGACAGGCCACCAGCCATCCTGACGTTGCTGGCAAAAAATAGACAAATATGGAGCAAACATGTAGCAAAATATGGGAGATAGTAGAAAGGATTAAGAGGAACTTTGCATTTAGGCTGAGGTGTGAGTCGACAGGCGAGTTCGCGGTGTCGTTTTGCCTCCGGGGTCAACGTATCTCGACACGTCAAACAAATCAGTCGACGAGAATAACCCGTTACAGTTGCAGCTTCCAGCGGTTTTCACTCCCAACACACGATCGCCTAGACCATTTTATACCGGCCCGGTTAACTGATATGGGCTGTTTACTGTCTACGTTCGATAAGCGGTGACTAGTCCGAGTTGTCTAGTAAATGAGAAAAGAAAGTACCTGCATGTGTACTAGTACCTATGAGGTTATCTATACAACCTCCTACATCCACTGCTAAGTAAAGACTTCTCCACAAAACGCCTGGTTATTTCTGATGCCGTTTAAAATAAGGACAACTGTTAAGTATATCTACTACTTATATGAACAGGGTAAAAATATATTTATTTATTGATGATGAAGGTTTATATGATGATAAGGACGAATTTAGTTTAGTTAATTACAAAATACATAAAATATAGTGGTCCTTCACGTTTCGGATAGATGACGATGGGTAAGAGCAACTGATTAAACTTTTTACAATTAACTGTAAAAATGAAACGCGACATTGCCGCACGAATCAGCCGAATTACAATGAAAAGAGACTGGCGAATGAACGCTGTAAAAAAAATTGGCAGTACCTAAAATGAAAACGATACGTTGCCGGTAAAAATGAGTTTTTGTTCATTTGTTACAGTTATAGAAACGGTTCATCACAGCAGATACCGTCAGATAAAAGTTAAAGTTTTAAGATAAATAAATACAGTTATGATGCCGTAGATCCAGAATAAGATTATATTAATTTGTTTTACGAATAATAACTTATTCGCCTGAAAAGATGAGCAGATTTAATTATTTTTTAATTTGTTACTAATTAGGAAAAAATACGTCATAAAAGTAGATAAGTATCTCCTTCTTAACTATCGTTAGGATTAAATTTGAAATGTTATGCTTTCAACTGTTATTTGTGTCAATTAGCGATTTGAGTATATTTCTTGCGTGTGCGCACAGCCAGTGTCATGGTGAAAGGAGAAGACTAATAGGTATCTACCAATGTCTTGGGTACCTACCAACCCACGTATTCGTATGCACAATGAAAAGAAATTGTAAGATTTCCTATCAGATTCACTCTCAACTGCTAAATAGCGAAAAAAACCATTCGACTAATAAGGTTAGCATTTTAACTTAGCATAGAGTACCTACCTACATAAATAAATGACTCTTAGTGAATATTTTCATGGAATTTAGTAGTATATCAAACGCTACTTTGTTATTAACTTATTATCATAGAAGATAGTTAAAGTAGTAACCGAGAGTTTATGCGAAACAGAATTATTTTTAGATTTTATCGGCATGCAGGTCACACCGGTATAGGAGTGCAACTTGTAACTTATTATGCAAACTTACGGAGAAAATGTGAAACATGGATGCATAATCGGCTTATAATTACCAACTATACACCTGATTGCATGTGAATCCAGCACGCCTTGCTGCACTTTCTATTTTGGGTCTATTATTTTCTGAGTAACTGATAATAAAATCAGTTACATTCATTTACGTAACGCTGGACTACAATCGTTTTCTAATAAGGAATGATTGTGATTTTGGCAATCTATAAATGTTTTGTTAGGTAATTTAAATGTTATTAGTTTATATATATCAATTATATACAATTAAGCCCTTCAACAAAGTTTAACGTGTTATTTAAGGTAGAGTCGTTATGAATGACTTTGAATTTGTAAATAGTTAAAAACTATAGACAAGTAGTATTTTTTATCAGAGACAGTATTTTACAGATTGATGGTTGGGGGATTAATGGAAGGGGGTTACAGTATTATTGGTATTATTGATTAATGGTGGGTCCGAAGCCCAATCAACAAGATATTTTAAAACAATTTGAATTGTATATTGATGATAGTGAAGCCGCTGGTATTTTATAGGTTTCTTATTTGCTTACGTTACCAACTTGCACGTTATATGAACTCTTGACTTATAAATGTCTCATATTCGTAGGTAAATAACGAGCCATGTTGATTTCAAATTTGTACAATAACGCTTTGAATCTAGGTAGAGTCTATGGTAGTCTGTGGCAGACAATGTGAGACAATGCTCTCTTGTTTGCTTTTGAAATTACATCTCATGGAGTTAGTTCTACTTGTTTAACCAGTTGGCGGTGACACGCATATCGAAGGACAGTAAAGGCAATTTCATTTTAAACTTTTTTCCTACCGTCAAAAAGGAAATTGTTAACCAAAATCAAAAGTATGCATAAAAAATAAAGTTCATAAATAACCGCAATAGTTTTCAATCTACATTTTAAATAATACAACATAATTAATCCATATATAACGAATAGAACGTTAAAAGCAACTGAAATTATAACGTAACACCACACAATAATAAATACAAACAAAAACAGTTCACTTGTTTTACATTGCAATGGTATCCTTTGGCTTCCATTAGCGTTAAACCGGCACTTCACTGACATATGTCACATTTTCTTATAGAAAATGCGGTATGCTTTAACCTTTAAGTGAGATCCATTGATTTTTCGCGATGCAACGTGACGTCACAAGTCAGCGGCGCGCGCCGTCGCGGCTACACGGCGACTGCCGACTGGCTAGGCTCACGCACTCGCGAGAACTCGCTTAGTCGCTTCAACTCGCTTGCCTTGTCATCTCACATTGCCATGCAGTCTGACTTGCAGCGCTTTTCAGCATGCTGCATCGCTGACTTTTTACAGCACTGCAGCTGTTTTATTATACCGGTTAGCTCTATGACAGGGAACGCCACCGCACCGCCGATTTCATTTATCTTTTGTTTTATTTTTTACACTTTAATGTAAGTATAAGGATTAATTATACCTTTTGTTTTTAATCTAGTCCACTATAGACGTAGGTAGACAGATTTAAGGACAAGATCTACGATATGGTACCTACTTATTGAAAAGGCAAAATTATGGGATTATTATAACCATTGCAAATGACTCTACTTATCTTGCCTACCATCACTTAACGATGCGACACGACGGCGGCGCTAAGATTATTAGGGAATTTGGTATAGTTATCTCGATTCATTATGTACTACGATCTTATCGCCTGCATTGTCAGTCAAATGTCAATAGATGATCGATTGGTCAACACTAATTTAATGGTGATATAATATAAAGTTATGCACGGGCTATGACGGGGCTATGACGAGGCTATGACGGGGCAGCCGGCCAGGCTGAATTTTTAATTTTATTAAAATTTTAATAACATAAATATCTTAATTTTAACTGGTTGGCTGGAAGAAATCTCTGTAAGAAATAAGCTCGCCTTTGTAAATATGTACATTATCTTTGTTAATATTTATCTTTTGTGTGTTTCTGTGTACCTAAATAAAGTATAAGAATTAATGTGAATTTTTTGTACATTACAAGTATCTACCAGAAAAAATGTAATTATACGTTCCTATTCAGATCAGATTTATTAATACAGAAAC
The DNA here is from genome assembly GCA_014607495.2 of Carposina sasakii. NCBI lineage: Eukaryota > Metazoa > Arthropoda > Insecta > Lepidoptera > Carposinidae > Carposina > Carposina sasakii. The sequence continues at coordinate 7,089,570 of CP053159.1, read as the reverse complement.
TAGTCTCTACTATAATACGCCTTTGATTCTAACATAGCACTTGCACATTGACACAGATGTTCCTAATAGCTGGAACTACCAATCTAAACGGATTTCATTCTTAACTCTCTAGGAATGTCTACTCTACCTAATTACATATTTATTTCCGGAAACTTTTAGCATTCATTATATTAATACAGGCAGACGTCTGGAAAAAACTGCTAGTAAGTTACGACGAGTGATTTCATTTTGCGCTTGCTTCGACAATATCTATGTATAATAGAGTTCAAAATACACATATGTCTATTAATTATAGTAATTACAGCTGATAATCAACCCTATTCTATCAATATAACGAGCGAGCGATAATCGTAGATCATGCATGGTAGAGCGTTTGCACATAACTTATTGTCTATACCATACAATTGCTATATAAAAAATAGAAGGAGCACACACTATGAACGGGAGATAGGTTTATTAGGTAGAGATTTACTAATATCATAATAAATAATCTATCACTCGTATAATTTTATGGTATTATGTTTAATTTATAAAAAAAAATTGTTAGATTCCACCGTTACTAGAGACAATGCTGCCACTGCCAGTACAGTTTGGCTTTTACCTCTGTTTTAGTTTCTTCATAGTAAAGATTATTATATGTATAGATTAGTTAAATAATTAATATTAGTAAGATACTTAATCAGGTATTGTTATCTAATTATGAAGTAGGTACTAAGTACCTATTACGTTATTGGCTTGCGTTCGTTCCTGAAAGCCCCGGTTCCTGAGGCAGCCGTTCCGGAGGGACCCGAATACGATTAATATAATTAAAACAGATTTTTTTTATTTTCAATGTGTAGAGTCAACAAAAAAGTACAAAAATGTAGAAAATAATTTATTTGAAACTAGTGGATGCCCGCGTGGACTACAGAAAAAACAAAATGTTGAAATTATCTGGGATAAAAACGTTTTCCCGGGATAAAAATGTTAAGTGGTACCTGTCACAATACAAGGTGTTTTTTCGTTGCCAACCTGAACGAAGGTTACGTACTCTATATATCAAATAAAGTAAGTTTATTCCAATAAAAATGCTGGGAAACGATGTAAATTTTTTTTGTTTTTTTTTTTATTATTTCTTGATCGGGCGAAATTTATAACTTATTTATTTACTTTATAGTGTCCAGTGTTTATGCTAGTTTTTTCATAGACAGATATTAATTATTTCTCGTGAAAAAATCTTGCTGCGCTCGTCTATGTGCATTTATGCAGAAAAACGCAGTCTATTTACTCAACTTTGGGCCCTAATATTTTGGAAACCAGACACTTCCCAGATATACTTCCATAGAGAAAAATAATCGTGATGATGAGGAGATTCCGTGGTTTTCGGGAACGTTGGCAACCAAAAATCACCTTGTATATTCCTGAAAACTGCATCGAAATCGGTTCAGCTGTTTCGGAGATTAGCGTGCACAAACGCACAGACAAACCGACAAAAAGACAAAAATTCCAAAAATCATTATTTTGGGTACTATTGCGTTGATAAAGGTCTCCTATAATATTTTTTCTCATATATCTTCCATGTACAGACAGCGATCCGTTACATTTTTATTATATGTATAGATGTATAGAAGATAGATACCTAGATTTTTTTACTTGATATTATTATAAGTACATTTTTATGAAATAAATGTTATAATAAATGGTAATGTAAACAGTTTATAAGAGTGTTAATTATTTACTATACCTACTAACAACATTATAAAAATAATTTCTAAAAGTAAGACTTTTGGTTTTAATTGTCATATTCCATCGAGAGTAGGTTTTTTGATTTTCCGCATACCAAAGAAGAATTATTGTGGTTATAATTATAACCTGTTATTTCTCTAAAAGAGTCTAAGAACGAGTATTTAAATATAATATTTGCCTTAACTAAAGTTGTGTTTTATTTTTTCGTAATCCTAAAAGATAAATATAATTTTTTTAGTAAATTATCAAACTTTATTAAACATCTTATCTGCAGACGGTACTTTTTAGCTAAACTACTAGTTAATTAAATTTATTGAAATGAATCGGGTCCCTTCGGTACGGGTGCCTCAGGAACCGGGGCCCTCAGAACAAACCCAGTGGTTTACAGATTATACTTACCTTACTTTAATCTAGATAGGCTTATCGAAAATGAAACATGCAAATAAATGAAGGTCAATTTGTAAAGTTTTATGCACGTTGTTGGAATTGGAACGTATCTTAACTTAATCTCAGATCCAACGGAAAAGATCTAAGTAAGGTCAAGAAGTCTATTAATACTGTGAGAAATACCATGTTGCCACCTTAATAAGCGTTTCTTATATCGTGTCCATTTTTTATCGAGAGTTATTTTAATATAATTGAGGAAATTCAATTACTCATACAATAAGTGACTTGTTATATTGTAGGTATACCTTAAATCGAATTTATTTAACCAACCTCAAATTATTACCATGTAAAACTTTGTAAAGAAATACATAGGTAGTTACTAGTCAGTCAATGGTGTCCAAAGCCTGAGAAAAATAGGTTTACTAATAACCTATTTTTCTAATAATAAATAAAGTTCATATGACTAAAATAAAAAAGAAATATATTTTGTTTTCAGCGTATGTACTCACTCAGTAAAGGAAATCGGCCAGTGGATAGTTTCCCAAGAGGCGTGCTGGTAGCACTAATATCGCTCTGAGAACTGTGAAGGCTGCTTTTGCCACTGCCGTTAGCAGAGCCTAGTTCCATACGCATACGCATGTGCCGGCTAAAACAAAAGTAAGGGCATCAAAATTATGTAACACAAGCAGAAATTCATGTAGATCATTATTCTATTTATATATTCCACCAATGTATAATAATATAATTTTCAAAATGGGTACCTTTTAGGCTTTGTGTTATTTGTTGACTTCGAGCTCAGCAACCTGCTGACACTGCACGCTGTCTGTGACCTTTGCAACGAGAATGAACAGTCTACTTTTGATTTTATATCCTTATAAGATTTGGTTTTATAATCATTTTTTGTATCTATTGAATTCTTTTTTGACAATATTTCCCTTCTATCAAATTTCTTCACAATTTTAGGACTACTTTGTACACTAGTATCAACATCAGTCTTTTTATTCGCCAACATACTTTTTAGTTTGCTTGGCACATCACGTTTCGGCATTTTATACTTTTTCAAAGTGAAACTCTTTTTTTCCTCTTTGTTCTTTTCGTTATTTACATGCACCTCTTTATCACTATTAAGCGAATTTCTTTTACTTGCAGATTTAGGCGTTTCTTGAATTTCTTGGCCTGGTTCATTTTCTTTATTTTCAATTGGGCTATCCAATTTATTTAAATATGCGTTTAATTTTCCAGTACTTGCATTCTTTTGACTACACTCGGATCGTGTCGATGGTGTAGATCCTTCAGGTGACATATCATCAATAACATTGAGAAAAACTGGAGATGATCGATGATTTTCAAAGTCCGTATAAACACCACTTGAGTCCATGCAAGAGTCATCATTTCTATTAACAATTAAGGGTGGATTACCGTTTCCATTTTTTCCTCCATAAAGTGCACCATCAATAACTTGAGCCTTTCGGTCACCTCTTTGCATGTGATCATCTAATCCGTCAGCATCACTTTCAGTAAAGAAATCTGAATCTGTCATAGGATCTGCTCTTCTAGTAACAGGAACATTTTGCCATTCCATTTCGAGAGGATCTTCACGTAATTCAATGGAATGATCCGCTCCTCTACTTACTGGTCTTGACATTTCGCCATCACCTTGATACCCGTCGAGACTGGTTATACTTGTAATACTTGTGATAAAACTATTGGAAACTTTTGACGTGTCCATAGACTTGGGATAGTCGTTTTTAGGGTCTGAATAAGTTTGTGATTCATGCAAAGTGGATGCCGAAAATTGTGAGTATGTACTTATTTCACCATGAATATCAGAGCTGTCTAGGGGTAAATCTTCAGGTGATGGAGTCTGATCTATTCTGTGTACTATAATATTATTTTCTGGTCGTCCATCAAGTGGAATTTCTAAATTTACCGTGGTTTCCGCTATAGAACTGGCTGGCTCTAAAATACTACTATGAATTGATGGCATAAACTCTTCTTCAATCAAATTTGGGACAAAGTCATCGGTAATGAGATTAACACCATCAGAGTTAATTTCGACGTCTTTGCAATTTAAATTTTCAGTTTCATAAGCGGCGGTTCCACTAATTATATCACAATGTGGTATCTCTTCTAAGGGTGTGATAATACAGTCATTTTCTAATGAGCTAACAATAGGGGCAAGAGCACATTCAAAACTTATGGGTTTTTTACTACCTAAATTATCAAAGCCCTCATTTTGTATTGTTGAAGCAGCAGAATTGCTTTCAGTTTTATCTGTGGATGGTGTATCACCATTGTCCGGTGATACTTTAGACTCATTAATATCACAAAAGCTAGGTAGACCTTCGACTGTTGGTGAAAAGGCATTTTCTAAATAACAAATATCATCCATTTGGTCTGGAGTCAATATTCCCAAACTATCATCTAATGAGTTTTCTTCATTACCCCGGCTTAGCGAGTTATCGTTAGGACTTAAATTAGACTCAATTCTGGGTTGCACGTGAGATTTCAATTGTAAGCATAGATCAGATCTGGAATGTGTATTGAAAACCTTTCTTGCTGGAAAATTCACTTCATTTTGACAAGAATATTCAAATTCTTTCATAGGCTTATCATCAAAATTCAAAACATTAGGTAATCTATCAACACTCTTATTATTTAGATTTTTTCTGAAATTAAAGACATTTGGATCACATAGGTCTTGTTCTGATTTATTCCGTATGTTCGCTTCTGTACTATCTTTTGAAGAAGTAGAAGGATCTGGTTGGAGATCAAAAAGTAAGCTATATGGTCCAGACTCAACTTGTTCCTTTTCGTCAACAAGTTTTTGTGTAATATCGTTTATAAGACTTTTTGTTTTCTTATCGACTGCTCCATCTTGTTTCTTTGTGATCTCATTTAACTTTTCTCGTAAGTCTAAGATTCTTGGATTTTTCTCCACAACTTTTTCCAAGCTTAAACTCATCTTCGGTATAAGTGATACATAGGCCTTACAAATTTGGTCTTTTATGCCACTTCTCTCTGCACTTGCATTTTGTGGAATTCCACTTATACTTTCTTTAGATTCAGGGTGAAGGTTGTCCAGAGATTTTATTCTTGACGGACTATTAGAATAAGCACCGCGGAGATCCACAGCGCGAAGTTTGCCATTTCTATCAATCGGTATCTGAAATAAATAAAAAATGTATGAGAAATTGTATAAAATCTATAGGGTTTTACCTATTTAGCAAGTTTCTTATCACGCATCGCCGTTGATGAGTAGATGGACATTATTTGATTAGGTATAGCTTCCGGTCACTTACGTTTCAAACTAAAGTTTTTGTTACATGGTTACAAAAGTTAGTCAGTAGTTTTTCATCCGATGCACAGGCACAGTATGCATGGTGCCTACCGAAATTAAAATATCTATCTATATATGACAAAATAAAAAAGGCACAATGATGTGAGGTCAGTTAATAATCCACTATTTACTGTACATTATTCCCTGTACCTACCAACGGGGATCGGTGAAACCAAACACAAGTATACAGACGAACGTAAAAAATCTACAGCATAGTTATTTATTTGTTTCACTTTTAAACAGTTATCACAACTAAAGCGGCTGGTTTCGAGCCCTAAACTAACACTTGTGTCCGAGCGCTCACCACGGTTCAGAGATCGGTCACGCGTGGTGCGTACTACACTCAGTCATATGCCACTATTGTGTGGATCTTTTTTAAAGTTTATACCTACTTGTAGGTACTTATATAGGTATGTACAATGTAAATATAAATTCGTTACTATACGCCAATGGTGTCAGTCGTACTTTGAACTCGTACATGCTTTTACATTAAAATTTAATTTGTGACTCGTCTAAAATTATTGAACACCAGACTAACCAACTATTGTTGTTGGTTATTATTATTATACTTTACCAATTCTATACTATACTATTACTACATACCTATTACATTACACTATAAGTATCTACTAGGTACCTTAAATATTTATGAAACGTAATCAAAACATTGAAACGGATATTGATTCGGCAAATCAATCTCATGAAAATGTTATGAATCGAAAACAAGGACTCCCTCATTTCGTATCGAGAAATGAAATAACGTGTGAGCAGAAATAACTGTGTCACAGGTATTAGAGCGAAAAATCACGAACGCACGACAATACAAAGAATTACAAATGCCTAGGCACGAAACAATTCTTTAAGATGGGAACAGGCCCGTTCCTCGGCCTGATTAGATTACACTGGGAACCAAGGTAATGGTACGCCCCGAACAATGCTCAGGCCTTGCTGTTTAAAGTCTCTTCCTCTACATAAGGTGGGAAGAAAGAAGATTTTTCAGCATTGTGTGATTACAAAAAATGTAGTATTTAATGCCGAGTAGATGAGAAATACACATTTATACATAGCATTTATACGATTTCTAAGTAAATAAGGAAATATCATTGTACCTAAAGTTTGAATAGTAACTAATAGAGAATATTTTTCGAAATCATTTTACTTCACCGGAGTCATCTTCTGTCGTTTTCGTTACGCAGAAAAAAGCAGGCGTTCGATAATTCAAATATTTTGTTTATTTTTATAAATGACTAGCGGTCGCCCACGACTTCGTCCGCGAAAGGGGGCATTGTACCCGTGCGAAGCCGGGGCGGATTGCTATATACCCTATAGACTTCCTCGATAAACGGGCTATCTTACACTGAAAGAATTTTTCAAATCAGACCAGTAGTTCCTGAGATTAGCGCGTTCAAACAAACAAACAAACAAACTCTTCAGCTTTATATTATATATAATATATAATAATATAATAATATTAGTATAGATAAGCGTAACAAACGATAGCAAGTTCACAATGTCAAATTACCAATTTCTAATTTTACATACCTATAGATAAAACTATGCAAGATAATTAAATATTATGTTAGTATGCTTACCTAAGAATTTTGCTAAGTGTAATTTGGAGTACGAAAAATTTAACGTTCAGGCGTTATCAGTAAGTACCTAGTTTCGCAACATTCAGTTTATCAGTAAGTTAGTTTGACAAAGTTGACGCCTTAGATAAGGTGCCTTTAGTAAGTCATGCATTGCTTGGCAATCAGCAATTACAGTAATATTCTAAAACAACGACACATAATACGGCGCAGCGGCGGGCGAACTGTTAAGAAACATGTGAAATGTGTAACAAAGTGTTAACATTACGTAATGCCAGAGCCACTGACCATAGTGACCATCACAGCTTACTGCAACTGTGACTAGTGTTTTGTAATTAGTAATACCTATACATTAACAACTCAAATTACATAGTTGCTATAATACAGCATGCTGTATGTATGTAGCGTAGAATGCCTTCCATGGAATGCTGTAGGATCTAAAATAGATAGGTGTTAATTATTGTAAATCGAATGTAATTGCTGTGTTGTAACAACTAATAACAAATAAAAAATACCTCGAGTCGCTGTGATCTCCTTAATTCAAATCCTTAACAGGTAATTCATTATTTACTTCTTCAACTATTCAATTCAGTTATAACCTGTACCTATTAGTATATTAGATTATATGAATTCCTGTGTTGATGAGCGGTTTATTAGAATACCTACATCAGCTGCATCTCCTTCCTGCATGTTGTAACTCGTAATAGTTTCCATACTTATAAGGAAATCAGGGGCATTTCCACAGGCTATGAGCTAAGTTGCTAACTTGTCACTGATATTTAATATTAATATCTGACCCCTCTATGCTAAGTGTGATTATAGGCGTCTTCGTGAACCTGCCGTTCTGTCTATATTTTGATTACAAATCCGTGTGTGTAAACTGTAATTGCTAGAAGTCAAGCTTTAGCGAATTATTTCAAGATTTCTTCCAGAAATACTATAAACAGAAAAAAAGGTTAAAAGAAAATAAGAAAGTTTCTACGTAATATAAATCACAGAAAGTTTTATTTTGCCGTTAATTACCTCAGAAAAGTTTTTACCGCCATAAGGCCGAGTACATATATATTTGTAGCAATAAAAAAACGCATAGTTTAACTATTACAAACGAGTTTAACAACTTATTTTTAATTTGCACGTCTTGATTAACATAAAAGATATTTTCAGTGTTGTGAATACTAATAATATTTTAGAGATAAAAATTCATACATACATACATATAATCACGTCTTTATCCCTTACGGGGTAGGCAGAGCACCAAGGATCGATAGGACCACATGGTGCCACTTCTGACCAGTTTTGAGGGTATAGTTGAGATGTACAAGTTCGGTTAAAAATATAATAATAAAAATTCAAGATAAAAAAATATGTCTCAGTTCTTTACGTAAGTACCTAAGTCATCATCATCATTTCAGCCAAGTCCACTGTTGAACATAGGCCTCAATCAATGGCTTCTACAATACATACAAATGTCATTTAAATAGGTACTTATCTATTTTTAACCGACTTCAAAAAAGAGAGGTTATCAATTCGTCTGTTTTTTTTATGTGTGTTACCTCAAAACTCCGTCATTTATAAACCGATTCGATTTATAAATTACGGAGTAGAGTCAGCTACACATAATATAAAGGAAACGAGGGTTTGATGATGGAGCCGCCGAAAAACTGATAGTGGAACTTTTTAGTAACCTGAAGCCAACACAAAACGATTCACACTAGTATTTATACAATTTAATAATAAAAAATAAAGCTCTCATGATAGAGCCAGATAGGATGGGATAGTAAAACTTTTTAGAGTCTGCTAGTAAGGTCCACTAAAAAAATGATGACTTCTGATGATGGAGCCGACAAACAAATAGTACTCTTTAGGGTTTACTTTAGTAAGCTCGAGTTTTGGCTCTAAAGGGGAGGAAGTCAGTTTTTCGTTTTAAAAAAAATATCATCCTTTAATGGCATAGTACAGGTTAAACTGACCATAACAATTATCATGAAATGGCTATGACAATGACCACGACTTTAAATCATCTTCAGAATCCTAAAAATTCACATAGACCAGGTTATTTTAAAATTTTCCGGTATTTCTTATGTATGATGGAGCTATTGTGTGTGACTGTGACTAAAGAAACAAATGCGAAGTAATTGTAATTAAATTTTCAAGGTTCACGCACTTATATTTACGTTAGGTAGAAAATGGAAATATTTGAGTATTTTTATATTTGAATATGTTGCGTGAAGAATACCAAGATTTGTAAGTTTCGCACAAGCAAGGTGGCACGCATTATTAGAATTCCATGAAATGTTCACAACGTGTTACTGTTTGTCATTTGTTCACGTGGTCTACGAGAAATATAGTAGGCAAAACTTCGTAACTTTCCCGAGAACTTACTTTGTGGAAAAAACAGACAGTATTTTTTGTGCTGATGCTACTGATGGGCTTTGCTAGAATACTGTATGGTACGTTTCGCTCGGTGGATAGTAGGTATATTAATTAGTAATGATAAGTAGGTGTGTTGTAGCTTTTTATTTATAACTAGTGGACGCCCGCGACTCCGTTCGCGTGGACTACAGAAAAAAAAAATATATATATCGAAATTAAAAACATTTTCTCGGGATAAAAAGTAGCCTATATGTTAAGTGGGACTTGTCACAATATATTCCTGAAAACTGCATCGAAATCGGTTCAGCCGTTTCTGAAATTAGCGTGCACAAACGCACAAACAGACAAACCGACAAACAGACAAATAGACAAACCGACAAACAGACAAATAAACAAACCGACAAACAGACAAAAATTCCAAAAATCATTGTTTTGGGTACTATTGCGTTGATAAAGGTATTCTATAATATTTTTTCTTATATATCTTCCATGTACAGACAGCGATCCGTTACAGTTTTATTATATGTATAGATTTTGGGTTTTTTGTGCTTGAAGAGAGATGACGGCAGTATTTAGAAAAACAAGTTAGGTTTATGTAAACACTGTTGGCACCAACTATTGTGAGTTGTGTGGAAATAAATAAATAAAAATCAGCCGGATCTCCTTTCGTGCATGTCGTAAATAAAGTAAGTGTCGACTAGGGAATTAGGGACGTCCTCAGATTCAGATTCAGATCATTTATTTTGATAAATATGGGTACATAATTATTTTGTACATTTGCAACACTTTATTTAGATAAATAATCATTTCCTGTGGTTTTGCGATTGCAAAAAGATCATCCCAGATTAGGATAACAATAGGTATCAGGGTCACCTCAAATGTAGGTTGGCCTTCACCTTAGTCATAATCTAATAAAAACACTAAAACCCGCTAACGAACGCTACTTAATTCAATTTATTTTCCATCCACACAAATTGTTAGAACTCTACATTTCGGAACAGTTTGAAAATGTAATTTTGATTCCACTATAAATGTATCTACTTACTGATTTCTTTCAACACAAAATTATGTTATTTTAAAACCAAATGAAACATGCTCACTTATGTCATTCTTAATAAAAACTTACATACAGGATGTTTGTGACAGCCAGGCAAATACTGAAATGCTGAACAAGTACCATTGTGTTGAGTTATACGATAGTGTTATTACTCGCAGGAAATGTATTTTTGATTTGATTATCAGTAAACTTTGCTCTCCGCGCCAATTGTAATAATGAAATGGGCTTATTGGTTATTGCGTGATACATTGCTCTTTTTTGGATCACCTTTGACTCTCCATTAGGGTTGATCAGGTTTTTGAACTTTTTTAGGGACAACTTTTTTTTGAAAATCATCTTTTGGTTAAAATTTTATTTTCAAGTATGTAACTATCTAAGGCCTAATAAAACGAACAAAATTATTTTTTTCCTGAAAATATGAAAAAATGTCGGAAAATTTTGAAATTTTCCTGTGAAATTTTTCAGTGTTTTCCACCTCAGAATCATGGTCTGAAGTCATGGTATCAATATTTGCCTGGCTGTCACAAACACCCTGTATTTTATAACCAGTACCTAAAGGTAAGGTATATTTTCAGTATACTTGTGAAAGAACTCTTACACTTTGTTTGATTTGTAGACACACAATGGGTAGTTCCACAATACAAAACCTACAATGACATTCTTACATGACAGTAACCTAAGAAGTTATTTCCTGGAACTTTTCCTTATATTACTTTCCACGAAAGAATTTTCATATTGAGATATTGAGTTTGCAATGTATGTAAAGTTATTTTCATTTAATTTTATTTATTTCGGATAGATTATAACAATCTATTTCTTAGTAAGTAGGTAGGTAGGTACATGAAACACCATCTTTATTTATTTATAGTTACACGGACTTGACGGCATTACAGTAAAACCAAGGTAGGTACCGTCAATTTATTTTGCTATGAAAAAAAAACACTTTGTTTTTCTGTTTTATATCACAGAAGGTAATTCTAACTTTAAAATGCCAGATTAGATCCAGCTACCTAAAAAACTTATTCACAACAAATGCGTTTAGATGACATATCAACCTTTTCTTCAGTTCAGATGTACCTATACAGTTACCTACTTGCACGTAGAGTACCTACTGTACTCATACATCGCACTATACAATGTCAACATAGAAAGTTGTGACTACGAAGTTGAGTAGTCATTCTTGTGGAGGAGCTGTCATAAAACAGGAGCAAAGGAAATGCGTATGTTGGCAACAACGTATATACGTCGTACGCCTGTCTGATAATATAACGTCGCGATTGATCTTGTAGGTATGCTTTCACACTTCTTTCAAATGGTATTGAAGAGACTAGTGTAATCTTCAGAATCAACTCCGCTATACAACAGTCTTTCTGATGGCGTTGCACGTAAATTGGGTACATCAAACAAGACATATAACGTTAGTTATGTAACACATAGAAACCTAGATCTGGTAAACATTATGTGAGTTTTCTAAAAGGTTTAAATATTACCCAAGTGTTTTGGTTATTGTCATACAAACAGGTTATGCGCACTATTGCACACACCTTCAGGATTTTTAGGACAGACAAATTGTAAAATCATTATTAACAGACACGCCAACTTACTAGCTTCACTAGAATAATCTGCATCTCCTTTCGTGCATGTCATAAGAGTTGAGTAAGGAACTCAGGGGAGGCTCTCAGATTATTAGCTAGGAACTTGTCACTGATCTGGCCCCGCTGCACTAAACGTGGCTGGCTACCCCGTATTGGGTACACAATCGCCCGAATGGTACATACTTATTATGTTTTATATGTAGGCACATAACCCCGTGTTCATAAGTAATATTACAGATACATACAGCAGAAAGAAATTATAATTGAATTAACCTACGAGTCCATTGCTCGTACGAGTATAAGTCGATCGGTCAACGTCATTTCCTGCGGGGTTACCGGGATAAGAGAATCCAAACAAAAGCAATTCCAAGCCAAGCCAAGTCTACAAAGCTGTTATGGAATTTTTCGCGATAGTTACTAATCAATATTAACGAATGAATACGAGTGATACTGAATGTATGAAAAGTAAAAGTAATGTAGTAGGAAAAGTTTTTCGAGAGTGAATAATTTCTCTGGTTAAACATTCATCTGGTAAACTCGCTATTAGATTAAGCATTTTCCATTATACAGGTGTAACAAGCAATCGTATAACACATATATTCTGTTATACTGTGCATTACTACGTCCATAATTTTAATGACGTATTCAATTACTTATTTTTATTATTTACGTTTTAATTAAATATATTTCTATTTTTAGCGTTACCTAGTGTTAACCTTTACTGCAGACGGAACGTTCCCTTCATATGGCGTTACCTTGACCGTCAGACTGATGTTGATTCAATTAAAGTTACCATCTTGAATTTAAATTGTTAATTAGCTATTTCTACATTATCATTATCTACCTGCCCTTAATCTATTATTTATGGAGTCGGTGCAATATAGTTTCCTTCGTAACTCATGCCAAGGCATTGATCACCACATATACAAGTGTGGACCTAGCTTAATGTGTTGTCCACACTGATGGACGAACATATACGTAGCTTTGTTATGTAAATACATAATACTTGGGTAGGTACACAATACGTATACAAGGTTAGCTGTTACTGTTTCACATAATAAGGGTACTAGGGTCGATTCTGACCGTCACACTTAAAAATTAGTCTGTTTCTCTTTATTCCAAATACAAATGGCTGAGACAGAAAGAGACACTTGATTTTTTTTTAAGTTTATGTTTAAGTATCGACAATATTAGTCACCTAATTTGTACATTTGTACAAATATTGTACATAATACCTTGAACCTTGTACATAATATTGTAAAAGACAGGAATAAATACTTTGGTGTTGGTAGGGCCATAGAGGAATAAGATGTAAGGCGTAGTTTTTATAGCAGCTTGTTGTGCTAGGTTCGGATCTATGTTTTAGATTAATCCTCGACGAGACCAGTCACGAAAGCAGCCGTGTCACGACTTCCTATTTAAAAATATTATCGTATGCCTGCATACTAAAGAATATCTATTTAAAATGAATTATTTATAGCCACTACGCAGTGCCTATACTCGTAGTAACATCATTTGTAACCAGCGATTCCCCGCGATTTCGGACGCGTGAAATAGAAAAATTTTGATTTAAAAAATTCGATTAATATTAGGAGTAGGAACTATAGAATTTTTGTTTTACGCCGCAATGTAATTCAAAATTGGTGACACTGAGCCTACTGGCGTACCCTGGGGAGGCCTACTTTGTTTATTCTAATAGGTAATAGGTACCTTAAAAGAAGGCAAGTTGTAAAAAAATACTGCTTCTTAAAAACACAATATCCAATAACCGATTAAATCAAGTTTCGGTAGTCGTAGATATCAATTCAAGGTTTTTTTTTCACTGCGAAGGAAACCTGCTTACAACACTCGTCAACCGGCTGAACCATTTCGTGAACGCAATCGATATCTATGCATGTAGCAACTAAAGGAAAAATAAAACTAGGTCCGGCAATTAAAACAAAACATAACATAGCAAATCATAATTGCCGTATTTTACGCCACAAGGTCCAGTTTTCTATCTCCCAACTGCATTCATGAATTTTTTCAAAAATAAATAGGTTGCCACATCGAAATAATCCCACACCCCCTCGTACGATTTAGATTCTTTGATCACGAATCCTTTGATTCTAAGATTTCTGAGATTCTATTGACACGTATCACGGATTATGGTATATCTCGTCCACGAAAAAACAATAGTTCTACAAAATAATCTAGCTTTAATCTAGCTGTTAATGTTGATAAATCTGTGTTTTGTGATTTAAGTATTTGTTTTCTGCCATATAATAGATAGCTTATCGAAGTATGTAGGTAAGGAAAATACATGCAGACTAGGTATCTATTGTTAATATTCCACGCACATTACATTTGTTAACATTCAAAATTCGAAACAAGGTCTTCCTAAATTAGCTTCAATTTGCACTACCTACAGTCGTTCTTTATTGACTGAACGAGATGAGAGCATGGGAAGAACCAATGGAAGTGCTTTGTGTTTTTAGGATCACACATAATATGTGATAAATATATTATACTATCTTATATTATACTATATAAGAATATTATAATATCAAATAATAAATGAGTTGTTATAAATAGGTTCATCATCCAATATAGAGATTGTCGAATAGCGTCTTGTGTTATTGTGGGCATTCAATAAATCGAGTCTATAGTTAATACAAGAGAATAAGAAATAATTTTTTCACTACGATATAAGTCGAAAAAAAAAACTTCGTTATATATTAGGTACATACGCAAGATAGATACATGAGACAAATTTTCCTTTGCTTCTTTCACAGAATAAAGTAGAACATCTACAAGATCAGAAAAAAAAGTGAATCTATCAGATTTATTTATGAGATATTGCGATGCCAATTGGTTAAATCTGCACCTACTGACAGCTCATCAACAGTTCGATGACCACATCATCACAAAAACTTGGTAATAGTTATCTACATAGTTACACCTTTATACATACACCACTAATGACGTAATATCGTGTAGTGCGGTGTCATGACAGGTCTCCATAAAATATTTTTTGAAATTAATGACTTTCTATTTCATAGATCTGATATTCATAAGTTTAATTATCTACCGAGAACCGTATACAACTTATGGCACCTTCCATTATAAAAACGTGCCATTTGAACTATCTAAAGATATTTTCACAGAAGCTTATCTCATCTAATTTGATTTAAGTTAGACAAATCTCAAAGATATTACCGTTTCTTGTAACCTTTAGAAAGTCTGTGAAAGAATGTCAAAGATACCTTGATTGGATAGTTAGATACCACGAATGTCAGTAGTATCAAGTTGTTCACCTCACAATCTGTAATTAATTTCGCCACACAATCGTCATGCCAGCTCTTACCCGACAAAAACCTTCACGACTCGGTGTCAAAGAACTTCACGTTTTGTATGTTTTTTACCGAGGCTTTAGATCATTTATTTTATTCTATCACGTATTGGAGATCAAAATCATGTAAAAGATGAAGGAAATTTTGCATTAGTGATTGCAACTATAGGTAGATGTGTCGATATGCTGTTGAGAAACTTAACTTTGACAGAGTAGTTAGATTAGTTAGAATATCTTTAAAGTAATTCAATTCTGCTCAGTAAGAATTAAGCGATAAATTAATAAGTTTCCACTGCTACTAACTTTATTTAGATATCACCCCTTTTTTCTGTATAAATACAAAAGTTACGTAAGCACTAAATCTATGTATAGTCCTATACCTCGCTATCGTTCATTAGGAAGTGCCAATTTTAAAATATTTGATCGGATAACCAACAAGTTTATAAGGTCATAACAAGTTTTATGGAGCAAAGATCTTCATTCAAAACCAGTTATTAAATACATTTGCCTCTGTTTCCAAGAAATCCTTGATGATAGCATAGAACAGTGTACCATTAAATACAAAAACTTTACAGCTGATCTATATGAACATTAACTAAATAAAACTAACTAAACAGAACTACTTTGTGGCGTGGTTAGTTTTCTGCTATCCAATCATACCTACATTGATTTCCTTGCTTATTATTCATAGTTTAACCGGGATAGGCCCACCACTTGTTCCCGCCTCTGCAACTCCTCTAAGCCAGGCTCAACAGAGGCGACGAGAAAAATGCAAACAAAGCATAGAAAACCCCGGGTGGACTTAACAAAGCGACTAAAAAGCATTAAAACTAATTGAAAAACAGAATGTAGAGAGATTAAGCGCCGCCGACTGACAAAATTACTACAATAAAATTATTCATAGTTTGTAATAAATTACAAGAACCTCTTCAAACTATTCCATATCTATCAATGAACCTACAATAATACATCAAGATCGTTTGAATTAGAAATATTCAGTCTTTCATGAATAAAAAATATTTTCCAGGACTTTTGTAGGTAGACAACGCGAAACTCTAATATGCGATCAGCACTACCTATATTGGTTGGCTTATTGGTTATCTTGCTCTGAATTTTGCTTTCTTTTATTTGATTTGATTTTTTTACCCTGACTCGAAGACGAGCTGTAAGCAAAGTGCAAACATCACGGTAAGTGTTCACGAATTTCGTGAAGTGCCAATTGATTTTACCCACTTGCTGATTTTTACATCGATTTCTACCTACTTAGAGAAAAATAGATTTTTAGCTTTAAATGTAGCTGTACCTAGCCTAGGTACCTTCACTATTCGCGATTAAATACTACGCAACTGCACTGTATCTAACCCTTAATCATAAACAATGGTAAGTAAGGTCAGGTAATCCAATTCGAATTTTAATGTCACTGACTGAGTTCAGCATTACCTAACATTTTATATTATTAGGTACCTGTAACTTACTATTGTATCCTTCTATCCCTATTTTATGCCCCTGGGTAAGACTAACAAGATAGTTTAGGTAATTCAGTAATCTATAGATAATATTAACTGCATTAGGTAGATACTTCTTCATGATAAAGGTCGAGAACTGCACATCAGAGCTTTTTACTTTCGGTAAAGGGGTAAGACAGGGTTGCATCCTGTCTTACCCTTTACAGTACATAATCAGGCGGGCATGTGAGGGTTGGGAGGGTGGAGTCACAATAGGTGGCACTAAAATATCAAACCTCCGCTACGCAGATGACACCACACTCCTTGCTGCAAGTGAAACCGAGATGGTGAGCCTCCTGGCCCGGATCGAGAACATCAGTTATCAGATGGGTCTAAAAATCAATCATAGCAAAACCAAAGTAATGATGGTGGATCGTACCAACAGCCTTGAACTAACGGGAACGCTGAACCTTGACATCGTGAGCGACTTCGTCTACCTAGGGTCTAACACAGGATCATGCGAAAAAGGGATAAGGAGACGTATAGGGATGGCCAAAAGTGCAATGTCCCAGTTGCATAAGATATGGAGAGACCGTAACATCACGCGAAAAACTAAAACCAAATTGATGACTTCGCTAGTCTTCTCCATATTCAATTATGGAGCGGAGACCTGGACACTGAAAAAGGCCGACAGAGACCGAATAGACGCCTTTGAAATGTGGTGCTGGCGAAAAATGCTACAGATTCCATTTTCGCACCAACGTGTCTATTCTGAGAGAGCTTAATGTCAAAACTAGACTGTCCACTATGTGCCTTCGTAGGGTGCTGGAATTCTTCGGACATATTGCTCGTGAAGAGGGTCACAATCTTGAACAGCTGATGGTGACAGGCAAGCTAGATGGCAAACGTCCCAGAGGACGCAGTCCCACGAAATGGTCGGCCCAAATACGATCTTCTCTGAACATCAACTTCCACAATGCCCTTCACGAAGCTAAGGATCGCAGCAGATGGAGGGAAATCGTACGGGAGAAACTGATGCAGCGTGGGAGTCACGACCCTCAGTAATGAGGAAAACGACGCGAGGAGGAGGAGGAGGTAGATACTTCTTAAATTGTCATTCCAACATTTTATCTATGTAGGTAGGCACATCATTCGTTTAGCCCTTTAAATTGAAAAATAATCGATTTTATAATGCATATTTTTTTATCGTCAGGAAGTATTTGCGTAACTAACAGATCATTTAAGAAGTCATCACCAATAAGTTAGGTACTGGAGCTAAGTAAGTTTAATTGTGGTTCGGTGTTAGTGGTCTACCTTTTTGTCGTCGGTCGTGGAGTAGCAATGCATGATACAACTTCAAGCCTAGCATGACCTGCGAAAACACGATATGATAAACCGATTTATCGACATTTAGCCTGTAAAAATACGTTAAATATAGCCGCTATGTTGAAGTTTGTATAGAAACGATACGATATCGTACGATACGATATTCACGATAAGTGGTCATGCTAGGGGGACTGGTTAGGTACTGGAGCTAAGTATGTTTAATTGTGGTTTGGTGTTAGTGGTCTACCTTTTTGTCGTCGGTCGTGGAGTAGCCATGCCATATTTAGAAAAAAAACATCTGATTTTTGACATTGTGATATAGGTTCTCTATAGTGGGCTATTTACATATCTTTTCGCTTAACATACCCTTATTGTTACACCCTATATAATGTATACCATTGCCATTTTACGAGTAATTATAATAATCATTTCTACAAATACCAATGTTGGCATTAGGTATAAAAGAAACTGGTTGACTTATTAACAGATGCATTAAATAAATGCACCTAGAATATTTATCAGGGTTAATTTAAAGTACATAAAGGTTACAATAAAGAATTACCTTTCTTACTAAGTATCTAACCATGGCGTGTAATGAATAATTAGCTACGAAATGCTTTAACAATCCTAGAGAGTCCGTAGTGTCTAAAATAATATTTAACACTGACTATAATATGTATTGTCATTATCGTTAAACTATCACACTTGTGTTTGTTCTTGTAAACCGCAATTTATAACCGCATATCTTGTGTCATCTCAGCATGTAAGCATACATATACCTATAGGCAGGTACCATAGCAGGTACATACATGAGTCTAGTATACCTAGGATCTACCTATATGATGCTTGCAAAGGATGATAAGGGACTCGTTATTCTATGGCTGATTGCGACATGCACGACATACGTAACTAGGTATATACAGCCACTTCGCATTTTCATGGAAAACAGGCATCACTCTCATCACATAGGTAGCGTAGTTAGCCAAGGTCGGTTGATAATAATCTTTCATCTTGATTTACTGTATTGTTACCATGATACTTACTTAAGTTTTACTATTTTGTTTACCTGTATCCACAGAAAAATAATAATTTTTTGTACCTAAACGTTTTTATTATGATTTTACGACTACCTGCAACATCGGTTCAAGGCATGAAAAATAGACGAGATTTTCCCATAACTTACCTTCGACATATCAGCTAGAATGATCCTCGTACTCCTCACAGATTTTCACTTGAACATCGTTCTTGTTACAGCGATAGAAGCCATAGAAATCTTAAGTTCAAAATCGGTACACTATTAGGTATTCGCGAGGCAGTTCCAGTCGCATATCCGTGACGCCGTTGCTCGGCGGAGACCCGATCAATACTGACTACTGATGTGTATGGTGTATTTGCCGGCGCGGATAAGGTAAAACCGCTGGTTTACAAAACGTGCGCGCGCAATCTCTTGTTGACGGATACAGCGCATGTGTACGTAGAAAGAATAGCAAGCGCGCTGCACGCCAATGTTATCTATATATGAATCAATAGAATACCTAGCTGCATCTGCTTTGTAGAACTGGCATTTGCCTACTTCGTGAGTAGTGCGTGTCTTCAACCCCTATTTACGTATGTACGCCATTAACGGCCAATTTCTATACGAGAGATCAAAAAGAATCTCGGATTATTTTATTCCTAATTTGAAATTTTGCATGGTAACAATTGAAGATTAAATCTGAGATAGGAAAAAAATCTCTCAAGATCAGTTATAGAAATTGGCGGTAAGACTCCTTTCTTGTGGTAACTATTACGGTGGCGCAACTAGCTGCACTACCACTGACATCTGTGGAGTAACTTCATGATAACAATATAAACATCATCATCACCATTTTCAGCCATGAGAAATTCACTGCTGAATATAGGATTCCCCCAAAAACCTCCACTCTGACTTGTTGGAAACGGCCAGAATCCATCAGATAGGTACCCGCGAACTTATCTAGGTCTTCCGTCCATCTCACGAGTCGTGCGCTTGCCAGCGGTATCCCTTCCTCTAGAACCCTTCGTCTCCATCAGCCATCGATTCTTCGAGCTATGTGCCCTGCCCATTGCCGCTTTAGCCTGCTGGATCGTTGGACTATATCGGCAACCTTCGTTCTTCTACGGATCTCCGGATAACATTAGATCTACACTCTACACAGCTCAATGTAAAATTCATGAATATACAGTTTATACAGTAACAAAAATAAAAGATTTTATTAACAGCTATTGCAATGCAATACATATTGTACTTACAACAAACGGAACGGTCATCAACAATTCTACCATAATGTTACCGTAGCAAGTTCGTAGCATACGCAGCGTAGTACATGCTACGAATTATCTACGTACCTATGACGTCGACGAGGTAACCAACCGACTGCACCTATGTACTTCATAGCACTCACCTGCTTTTCGATTTACATTGCGGCGTGTAGTTCTCATGATACCAAAAGTACATTAACTCCCGACGAAAAAATCCCCTAAGCGAGAAATCTCTACTTTTTCCGATCTGCTGTATACAGCTTGGCAAAAAAGAGTTTGACGTGGTATATATTTTGCTTAATGGAAACATCACTTCTCAGTCGAAAATGACAATTGTTACGCTTGTGTCATAAGCTAGCCACAATACGAGTATTGTAACTATTTCATACGTTTACTCCCTATATTTTGCTGAGTAACTCTGAAAAAAATGAGCATATGAAATGTTGTTGCGCCCTCATTTTTTACCCGACTGCGCGACGCAAAGGAGAGGTATTGTGTTTAACAGCCTATGCATGTATGTATGTTCTTTTGAAGCACTACACAGACCAAACGCCTCAACCGATTTTTATGATTCATACGTCAATCGATTCCTCTTAGTTCGGGGAGTGTCACTTACATGACGTTAGTGAAAATCCAATATGGCGATTACTGGACGCCATTTTGTGAAAATGTAAAAAATTTAAGTCGACAAACTATATCGAGTGGGGTATCGTTGAATAGGTATTTAAAAACCGTTTAGGATCTATATCGATTGAAAGTTGCATTTTTAGACAGAAGCAAGACGAAAACTTCTTGCTGCCGAGCATGTTGAGCATGTTTCTTGAAGCGTACCTATTAGTAGCTAGGTACTCATAACAAAAAAGTATAAAATAAAAAAACATCATTTATAAAATCCAAAAACCCGACTGCTTAAAAAACTGAAAAGAAAAAAAACAAGCACTTAGATGTCCGGTGGTCTAGAATTCTATAATATTATTATGGAATGAATACTATTGAAGAACATAAAATATTTTCTAATGATCGTAACATAACAACTGAACAGTCGGGATCCATTATCCGACAGCCAAGCTAATATTTCAATGGATCTTGGCTGTTCAGTTGTTACGTTACAATCATTAAAAAATATCACTTCTCTTCTTCTTCTTTCTTAAGCAGTCGGGTTTTTGGATTTTTTAAATTATGTTTTTTTATTCCATACTCTTTTTTGCCAGGTTGTACCTAACTGTATGTATACCTATCTATACCTAAATAATACGACCGTCAAAATTTGTTGAAGTGTCTGGTTTCCAAAATATTAGGGTCAAAAGTTGAGTAGACTTTTTGAGAGATTTTTTCACGAGACATGATTTTATTAATAATAATACTGTCTATGAAAAAACTAGCATAAATAACGCCCGATCAAGTAATTAATTTTTTATTTTTTTATTACAAATATTCCCAGATTTTTTTGGAATAAACTAACTTTATTTGAGAGAGAAAAAACACCCTGTATTGTTACGTTTCGTATCAAAATATTAAATAGAATTTTAAGTACGACCGGGGCAGGGCCATCATTTAATTTTAATTATTTTATATATTCCCTCTGTCCCCGTTAATGGGGACACGGACAATGGGGACAACGGGAATACAGTTTATAAAGTAAATTCATAGTAGAAATATCGTGAGATGGTACTATTCAAATTAGCTCACATTCGTAGCCTTCGTAGGCCACTACGTGGGCTATTACGTATACGTAGCGTTTTTCTTAACATAGAAACCCTTTCTGTTACATCTTGTATTCTATTATTTTAGGCCTGTCCCAATGCCAGTCAAAATATTCCCCCTCATCCTTCTCTTCCAGGCCACATGATGGATTTCTATCGCATTCCCTTCGTGCGAAGTTGGGACCACGGTGGGATCGTCCCATAGAGAAAAATTATAATAATTCTCGACTATACGATAAAATAAAGATTTATTCTTGGCAGTACATAATAACAAGAACATTTCATTTGCTGTAAAAAAAAATTGGGGTTTCCACTTTATGTATGAATTCCAATAAATTTGGTAAATTTGTCGAAATTGTTCAGATACTTAAAATTTTATTCATATTTTTTAAAAATCTCTTTAAATATTTTTGTATTAAGTTTCTTTATACTATAAAGACTGAGTTTATAGTTTTATTCCGCAGGACTTAGGTAGGTATACTTTTCCGAAATAGAATATTTGTAGGTCTTTACTGTGTGAACCTGGATGTCTTACGTACGTTTATCATTATCTATTTTTAAAAAAACTTGCTCCAAACAAACATAATAATATAATAATCACATCATCGTCATTAATCCCAAACCTTTAATAACGTGTGCGCTGTGCGCTAGCTCCTTAGTAGAGGTGAGGCATATTAGGTATTTAGGTATAAGGTATTTTTTAATACTAGTCGGTACCTAATACAACGTATAATACCGAATACCGAAATACTAAATATTCACTTAATAAAGATTCTACGTATTTATCTAATACGTAATAGTAATGGAACGGCCATACTGCATAAATATTAGGAACAGGTATTTGGATTAGTAATGGAACGGCTATACTGCATAAATATTAAGAACAGGTATTTGGATTAGGTATTTTTAAATAATAGTATTAGGTGAACAGGTACGATTTTTACCTAATCCGACCATCTCTACTCCTTAGGGAGTCCAAAATCTTTGTGGGCAGCACACGTACTGTCACTGTCATTATCTCTCCAACTTATGTCAATGTCACCAAAAGCGACGAAAATCCGAAAATCGAGCGAAGATGTTTGTTGTTTTGTTGAGTTATTTTGTATGAAGATATTGTTATTTTGATATAATTTAGTTTCAAATAGAAAAATACAATTTTATTCCTTAAATAAAATCGCTAAGACAATAATATCTCCACAATGGTTAATTCCTCGTTATCTGTTCAGGATCTGTTGACATATGGCTCTAAAAGTAACTCTAAAAAAGTGGATTTAGATGCGATTTTGCCATTCATAATTCTACCTATTTTATTCTTAATTGCAACAATTTCTCGGACTGTGACAATAATTGTAATGGTAGTTATTGTAATGGGTGTGCTATACGTTTATTCTAGACCACGTCACCAAAATAAGTAAGTAAAATCCTGTCCTATTCTACTCATAAAATTCATGGTTCGTTTCGTTTGCCCCGCCTTCTTCATAACCGTTCTTAGGTATCTATGATAGTGAAAGGTAGTTTTGCCCTATATGGTAGTGCTATGGTACCGAGGCTAAATGAGACTTCAGTTTCATTAATTAACAAAACTTAATTAATAACTTGGGACTACCTGTTTACATTACCTCCCTCTTTTTAAAATTGAAAACTGTTTCAGGTCACCATTTTTCTATTCCTGGACACTGTCTTCAGGTATATCCATGTTTTTAATGTTTGAAACTGGTATAGTAAGGTTACTTGAAATAACACAACTGGAAAACTTTATATTTCTCTTATTATTGACATGTACATGTTACTTCTTCTACAAAATGAAGGCAGTAGCTGACTATGAACTTATCATTGGACCGTCTAAAGGAAAGGATTATAGGTAAATGTTACTGTTGGTCTTACTAGATAATTTAGTCTAAAACCTGTGTTTATGGACATTGATAATATCTTTGGATGAATGTCGATGGGATGAAGGATGACATTTTTATTATAGGTATGATGGATGGTATATGGTATGAATAAAAATTAATAATAAAATTTATTTGTTTAAAACATGGCACAATACAGCTACTATTAACTATAATTACAGTAATTAATATAATCAAATAATCTAAAATGTAACTATTTTCTTTCAGAAATTATTAATAAAGAAATGGAAAAAATTCTTCATCCGAGTGGGAATCACACCCACGACCTCTGCATTCCGCACTAGTGCTCTTACCACTGAGCTACCGGATCAATTACTAGGATGACGAATTTTACCATCTCTTTTCTAAATTACATATTGGCAACATTATTTTTCATCCGATAGCTATACACTAGGCAAATCTTGGCAAACAAAGCTGAATCCCTCAGCACAATGTTTAAAGATGAAACGATCAACCATATCCTAATGGATTATATTAATGGAGAAGTGTTTTTATAAATTTATCTTAGTAAAGATATTTACTTTCAGTCCAGTATTGACTGCAGACTCTCATTACTGTAAGATATGCCAGATAGAAGTGAATGAAAAACTATTTCATTCCATATGGTAAGTTTGCAAGAATAAAATGTCAGTTGCCTAGTACTGGAAATTACCTCACAATAAGCACAGGTCAATTCTGACCACCATACTCTCACTTAACCCTTCAACCCCTTACATTAAGAATGAAGACATTCTACTAATATAATAAATGTGAAAGTTTGTGAGTATGGATGAATGGATGGATGTTTGTTACTCTTTCACATAAAATCGGCTGGAGTGATTTCAATAAAATTTGGTATGGAGTTAGCTGACACCCTAGATTAACACATAGGCTGCTTTTTATCCCGAATAATTTCCTCATTTTGTTTTTTCTGCAGTCCATGTGGACGATTTCACAGGTGTCCACTAGTAACTAATATTAAAATAATGTTTAAGTGTGGCAGTCATAATCAACCACTATTAATGAGACAGAATTAAAGCTTATCTTTAATATAGATTTCTTACAGCAAACCAGTTGAGTACTAAAATTAAGTATTCAAATAATATGGTATTCTTTCATTTGATTTAAAATGAGGTTGAGTACACATTTACCATGTGTAAAATGAACAGGTTGTGTGGGTGTCAATTAAAGAAATATTTCTTCCAGCTAACCAGTTTATTTGGTATTTCAGGTGGGACTGCTGTGTTTTCAGGCCAAATTACAAATATTATTTGGCAGGACAAACCTGTGCATTTTTCACCTTGCTAATAGGAACAAACCTGGGCTTGACAACAGTCTGCCAACCATTTATGTTCACTGAAAACATTCTACTGCCAGAAGACTGTAATAATGTTTACTTTGAATTTGAGTAAGTTCCAAGACAATTGATAACAATTTAATAGAAAATAGTAGCAGATGCCAGCGATTTCCTCGGATCAAACTTCATGGAGTGCCATTATTTTAACCACTAAGTTTCATCGCAATCTGGTCGGCAATTTTTATATGATATAGTAACAAAAATATATTCACGCAGACATACTTTTCATGTTTATTAATTTTGTGAGATAAGAAGATTTGTACTACCTAATATAACTTTAAATATCAGTGTCACCAAAATGTGGCGGGACACTGGGAAATGTTATGGTACAATTTGTCCCCAAGTGTATCCCAGGCTTCACCATTCAAAGTTTACAAATGTATCAATGTACATAAATTATGTTTTTTTTTCAGTTTGGCGTGGATGTTTGTGGCCTGCGTGTATGGCGTGGGATATCTTTTAGTAGTTGCCATGATCTTAATACATCAAGCAATAGTCTGTTTGTCTAAAAATGCAGGTTAGTTTCTGATTGAACTTGATGATTTCTAATGCCTACTGCACACAATAATAAATGTGCCAGTATCAAGAATCAGCAGAATAGTTCCTAAGCATATAAATAAATAAATATTCACACCAGGTGCGGCTCGTGATATTTTTAGATGGACCTAGTCCCACACTAAGAACATATCTATGTTTGCACCTATCGGGATTCGAACCCAGGGCCTGTGGCGTCGCAGGCAGGGCCACTACCAACTACGCCAATCGGTCGACAAATATAATAGAGAAGAGGCCAATGAGGCCCTAATGATAATAATGAGGCTGGCAAACTTGGAAGTTCCCAGAGTAAACAATTATTATGGTGATAGAACGTTAAAAAACGCTTACCCTACCTTTTAAACAGTATGCCAGACGACATACGCCTTGAACCTAATAATATAATTTTTAAAAATAAGCTGAAGCGATACTATTTTAGTCTGCTACTATATTATATATAACAGTTTTGCAGGATACTGTACAGTCACAATTTGTAAACTGTAAACTTAATAAATAAATAAAAATAAATAATATGCGGAAAAATTGCATCATCATCATTCATTTTGTGCTTTCATAGTAGCCACTCTGATTTTGGCAGACATAGGGGAAGATCGGGTAATGGGAGTCAGCGGGTAATAGTGGTCACCCACACATCTCCAAAAGTAACACTAATAGAAACGCGTTAAGGGTCCTCCCTGCACGCTCTGTTCCCCTCGCCGTCGCTGCGAGCGTGCCGCGTGGGTATGGCGACAGCATAGAGAATGAAAGGTGTGTTTTGTTTTTGCGGCTCGCCGATGTAAATTTTCACGGACGCAAAATAATAATAAATAAATATTCACACACTACACAACACATTGACCTAGTCCCACACTAAGATCCCTAAGGTCTTGTGTCGTGGGTACTAAGCAACGGTATATAAATACATAGATAAGTATAGAAACATCCATGACTCGGAAACAAACATAGATATTCATCACATCAATGTTTGCACCTACCGGGATTCGAACCCAGGACCTATGGCGTCGCAGGCAGGGCCACTACCAACTACACCAATCGGCCGTCAAAATAAACAGTAACTTTTATAGTTATTGATTTACTTGTATGTTACTTTTTTACGCCTTTACTTGTACATTTGGTGTAATGATTTCCTACTTAAATCCCGAGTTTTTCTAATGTATATTTTGTGTTTATTATTTTTTATTCATAAAGTACTTGTGGGTAATGAGAATCGGGTGATCCCCATTGCCCGCTAGTGACCGCCACCCAAAGAAAAAGATAGGGGAAAGGAAAAATATACAGGATGATTTTTGGTCATCAACGTTCCCGAAATCTACGGAATCTTCTCATCATCATGATCATTTTTCTCCATGGAAGCATACCTGGGAAGTGTCTGGTTTCCAAAATATTAGGGTCCAAAATTGAGTAAATAGACTGCGTTTTTCTGCATAAAGGCAAGGGCAAGGGCCAAGGAAAGAAGATGAAAGTGCCGAAGAAGGGGACCGAAAGAGTAAAGAGGAAGGTTCTCCAGGAATCAAACGATACCTCTGTATCAGACGTGACGCGATTTGTGTTAGATTTTTGTATGATCCTCATTGCCCACAAGGTGACCCCAATTACCCGTAACTTAGTGCAATGGGAGTCAAATCTGTTTTTTTTTTTGTACTTTTATATTTCCCACGGATGATTATTAATGTGATGATTACTGATCTTAAATTATAGCTAATTAAGTAAATTTTGTTATGAGGCAGTTGCAATAAATTTTTTGTTAATTTTAGCTTTTGTATTCTAATTCTTGCTTAAGTGACCCCCATTACCCAATCTTCCCCTACCTATAAAAGTCGATTATGACCGTCAGGAAGGTCTATCCCTCTGTGTTCTTAACATAAATGGCTGAGAGAGAAAGGGACAGGCAGGACTAATTTTACGTTTAGGTTGAAGTGTGACGGTCAGAATCGACGATATTATTGCTATCTCTCCATAAAATTAAAACTAAGTAAGTATGTAAAAATTTAACAAGTGACTGAAATTTATGTAATATTATTTTCCATTTCAGAGCCACAATGGAGGAGATTGGTTAATGTCCTTAATGTATAGCACTAAGCGCGTAGGTATATACTAAACTTAATACCTAACATCTAGTTTAAGGGAGAGCTAAACCATGATGGAAGTAAATGAAATTGTATTAGGCGTTACAATTCGGAAGTTCAAATACATTGCACTATTCCGAAATCAAAAACTAGATAAATAATCTACATATGTTATATTAGTAGTTTACTAATTTACAAATTTCTCTAATCCTGAGGATACCACGGTTGTTGGCGAAACATACTCTGTACTGACTAAGTCATAATTTCTTTGTAATAATTACAATGAGGAAATGTACATATTTAATTTGGTTATTTCAACAAAAAGAGTTTCTGGTTAAGCAATGTACGAAATAATAAGTGAACTGCGCTTCGCTAAACTTGTCTTGGCAAGGGCATTGCCATGCCCTTAGGTAGGGGAGACCGGGTACAAAAGTAACACTTTGTAGTTTTAGCTTGATTTCTAGCTGGGTGTTATTAATGTCATTTAATGAATATAACCACATATAAATTCAGTTTATGTTCTTTACACTGGTAACTCGATTTATTTTGGTATGATGTGTTTTATATGAATAAAACAGAGTTTTAAAAAAATCGTCAGTTGTTACTTTCGACCACGTAGGCAGGTCGAAAGTAACACGTTGTGGGTCGAAAGTAACAAAACATAGAGGTTGCTAATGAAAACAATACTACATGTTAAATCAACAAATTGTTTATTTAAAGACTTTGTATTAATAACACAAACAAACTTCAGCATTTTAAATGCTAAAAATTATATATTTTAAGAAAACAAATCAATAGAAGTTACTCTTGGTTTAAGTAATGAGATCAATTAATATTTATGTTAATCATTCCTTTATAAGCAGGCTATTCAGTATTATTCTCCTACTCAGACACGCAATTATGGCACACATAATTATTATCATTGTCCACGCATTCTGTATGGGACCACATTCTACATTCGATACATTGTATCCATTGTTCATTTGGTCGACTATTGCTAAAAGTTTCTAAACAGACAAGACAGAAGCAATCGTCGTCGTCAGATTTATTTTCCTTGTCTTTAGGTGCCTTCTTTGTCTTTTTTCCTTTTCCCTTTCCTTTTGTAGATGTCAATTTCCTTTTACCTTCTCCAGTATCGGTTTGTAGTACCGTTTTCTTGGCTTGCTTTCGTTGTTGGTATTCTTGTTCGATTAAATTTTTTTCGGGCGTGTCCGTCAGTATTGCAGTCTTATGTTTTTTACGACCTTTATTTGTTTCAGTCCTCGGACCCGCTTGTGGTAAAGGTCTAAGCTCTTTAGGTGAAAAATGAAACGGTTGATAGAATTTGCTTGTTGTAGCCCGCTAGGTCCTGACACTGGTGATTTGGATCTTTGATGAAAAATTGAGATAGCTAACAGAGTATCAGTCTGAGCAGAGACCGAGTCCGGTAAATTTTGAACAGCCGGTGATTGGACATTATTGTTTGATTTGTTTAACAAATCATTGCTACCTGTACGCTGATCAATCTGGTTAATTGATGTTGGAAGATCACTAACTGAATTATCTAGATCAACTTGAAAGGAGGACGTTGCATAAGAACTGGTCAACAGATCATTTGGTGAAATTTGACTGTCAACTTGTAACGGTCGGTCAGTCACAGATGATGGCGCATAGTCAATATTAGTAAATATATTCCTATTAAATGGACTTATGCCGGTACAGGTAAATCCAGCAATTGCATTTCTATCAGTTACAGAAAGAGGAAATGCTTCTCTTACAATCCCAGGAATGTAATGGATAGTCATCGTTCGACCAGGATGATTTCGCATCCAGTTGTCTGTAGCTGTGTTTATCATTTTCTTAAATGGCCCAAATACTGCTCTATCTAGAGGCTGAAGTTTGTGTGTGCAATGAGGTGGAAACGACAGCAGTACTATTCCATTTTCTTTCTAAAATCTAGAGCTTGGATAGATATATGCGATGCATGGTTGTCGAGCAGTAACAAGCATTTTTGATCAACTGTGGGCTTAACTTGTCTTTTGAAATGTTGTAAAAATAATAAAAATTCTGCATCCTGCATCCATCCACTAGCATTGCCAGCTCCGGCACAACCAACAGGACCCTCACGTATCATGTGGTCTTCGAATCGTTTCAAAGGGAATACAAAAAAAGGAGGTATGTGTCCTCCTTGAGCATTTATTGCAACAGCAACAGTTACTAATCTTCCACGTTCTGCTGAGGTTAATGCACCTACTTGTTTAATTCCTTTTTGAGCTACAATTTTGCTCGGTTTTTGGACAGTAGTCACCCCTGTCTCATCCATATTCCAGATATCTTTTGGCTCAAATTTATATCTATCCATTACCTCAGCAAGGTTATCAAAAAATTTATTCACATTATGTTCGTTGAAACTCGAAGCCCGCGACAGACTTGTTGCTTGAGGACATCTCAAAGAGAGGCTCGGGTTTCGTTTCAAAAACCCCGTCAACCATTCCTTACCCGCCATTCGACTATCGTGCCACTTTTCAGGAAATGTTTTTCCATTTTTAATAGCTAACTCGTATGCCAGTTTACGTACCTCAGATGGAGATAACCCAAAATAAACTCGAGAGCATTCGATTAAATAGTCACGTAGATTATTTTCCTCATTATTAGTAAAAACTCGGTTGACGCAACGGTAGCCCACAACTGCGTTCGTATTTCCTGCTTTTAATTTTGTTATAAATCTATATAATGTTACATGGCAAACATCATATTTTTTTGCCAGGGCTCTTATTTTTGCACCATCTTTGAAATGCTCTTCAGCCGCTTTTCGATACACTTCCGTGTCGGTAGTTCCTCGTGCAGTTGTTCTTATGCGTTGTCGCGGCATTCTGTTAAAGTTAAGACACACATAAAAATATGATATAGGTAATTAAATCATAACGGGGACGAAAGTAACGTGTTACTTTTATACCCATAGGGCTATGTTACTTTTGTACCCGGCCGCATTTTTTGTTAAAACGTGTAATACAATCTTAAAACGGAACGTGCTAGACAAAAACTAATTTAAACAATGTACAATCAATATAATCAAGAACGGATATGCAAACATTCAGATTACTATCATCCTTTTATGACTATGTAAACATTAAATAAGAAAACATCGAAAAACTTACTTTTGATTTGTGAAAACACGTGGCGTCCTATAACACAACCTAACAGCGCGCTGGTCACGCGGCGACTAAATGCAAGTAAGGGGGGCGCTCCCGGCTATCACCTGACGGCGGCGAAGCGCTGTTCGCCTATTGGATATTTCTAGAGAGCATTTGTTTCTTTCGGCCCGCCGTTACTTTTATACCCGGTCTCCCCTACTTTGATTGAATATGTAGTTGTACCAACAGTCCTACATGAATAAAATCCACTTTGGAACACAGAACCTTTGGTATCTAATAAAATAACTATGTAGATTTATATAGGATACAAGAAAATTGAATCTTATAAATTTATGAACACGTCTTTAGAATTTTATTATAGTGGGTTGTTGGTACTCTAGAAGAAACTAAGTAAGTACGACTTACTCTAGACTCTCTTTGGTTAGATAGACGTCTAATTAAGTAGGCACCATGTTATATTTATTTATTTCACGTTTTTCTTTACACCCCTATAATGAATAGAGTAGGTAAATATTATCTGTGATTGGATAAAACAATGGAATTATGTTACATATAGGTATGTATAAATTCTATGGATTTTGCAATAATGTATCCTAAGTTAAGTATTATATATTTAGGAAGCTAGGTACAATAATGCAATACTCTGCTGTGCTTGGACAAAGACTTAATGTCATCGTGTCCAAGTAGGTACATCTAACATAATAAAAATGTAACGGATCGATGTTTGTGCACGCTAATCTCACAAACGGCTGAACCGATTTCGATGCAGTTTTCAGGAATATGTTGTGACAGATCCCATTTAACATATAGGCAACTTTTTATCCCGGGTAATTGTTTTTGTCCCGGATAATATCTACATTTTATTTTTTCTGTAGTCCACGCGGACAGAGTCGCGGGCGTGCACTAGTCTATAATAAAATAACTAGCATCATCGAGAACCTACCTACTAGAGGTCCAGGGCCGGATTTAAAGGTCTAAAGGCCTCGGAGTAGCAAAGGAGTGGGGATCCCCTGGCCCCGGGTGATTAGTGAGCACTGACCACCCCACTCAGTCATTGATTCAGTGGGATTTGATTAATCCATTGGGATACGCCCTCAAGATGGGTATAGTAAATTGCAAGTGCTTATTTTATTTGCTTATAAACGGGGACATTTGAGATTTTGGTATTTTTACTGATAGTCTGATTAGAGTGAACAAAATTAAATAGGTATTCATCGATGATTTCTGTTCATTCTTAATCATTTTTCTTCAAAGTACCTGCAGGTATAAGTGAAGGTACCTAAAACGTGAAAAATAAATATAAAAGCAAACGTTGTGTACTAGTCTGAATTAGATTATTAGGTCTTTTTTTTAAACAAGAGAATTGTCGATTCGTGCTTACATACTAAACCCGAAATTGCATTTATCAGTTAGAGCTTATCCTGATTAAAGATAATATTTTATATCTAATTATTTTGCCTCAAGTGGGTATCTTCTCGATTCCTAGTAACAACGACTTTAAACTAATTGCATATTATCTTTTAAAAAGTTGTCAGTTTATCAATAGATAAGATTTGTCCGATAGAAATATAACCATTTTATATTTCTATTATTTGTCCGATGTTTATGTTTGACGACTTCAAGGAGAATAACGTCGTTTCTGTTGTACAATAAAGCCGTGTTCAGATCAAACTGACCGAGCGTTACGCACTTTATTATATCTCCATACATATTCACTTTTTCGTCACATCTAATCTAACCAATAATACGTCGTCACGCTATGCATAGACGCTGACAATAATACCGTTTATATTAATGTTCACAGTGAGCCTCACAGTCGGAGGCTGACAGTCAGTTTGATCAGTGGGGTAAGCACGAACCTTTTTACGCGGCATAACGTTAGCGACTCGCTAGCAAAATGTTACGTTATCGAGAGGTTCGTGCTTACCCATCAGAACACGGCCATAGTTCCTCCGTGGTATAAACCATATAGTAATCTATTATAAGCACAGGTACATTGATATACATATAAAAATGATCGTGATGACGAGGAGATTCTGTAGTTTTCAGGAACGTTGACGGCCTAAAATCATCCTGTATAGGTTCAAACAAACTCTCATTGCACATTTATAGTCATTATTACTATTTATTTAAGTTTATTATGAATGAGCAATACCTTATAGTTAAGAAATATTTATTTTCGATATAGTTTAGATCTAATTATTTTAAATTTATTAATAAAGAAATGGTAAAAAATTCCTCACCCGGGTGGGAATCGAACCCACGACCTCTGCATTCCGTGCCAGAATTATTATTATTTTGCCAGAATAAAATAGTTGCGTGCACACTGGACCGGTAATGTATGCAAAAAATTTGAAGCATATCGGAAGCGTGCTGGCCACAGAGCTTTCTGAAGATGGAAAGTCCTTCACGATATCAAATTAATAGATCTTGCGCAACATGCATCATACAGACAAGGCTCATAGTTTTGGCGGTAATAGGTGGACTGTAGTTAATGTATCTAACTGGTTTATTTATAAAAATAAATTGCAAAGAAAACTGAAATTGCCCTTAAGGCGGTGTGATCAGACAAAAGAGGCATTTTAGAATCGATTTTTTAAATACTTGTCCGATTACCACAGCTCTAATTTTTTTATATGTTATTATTTAAATCTTTATCAAGTTTGTGGCCAACGTGGAAACTCAATTACTTAAAAAATTCTCGATAGAATTTCGATTTGAAAATTACCTTTTTTACGTTTTTATAAGCGAAATATCTTGAAAACTATTGTGAATATCAACACGAAACTTGCATAGTTGTATAGCGCTTTATCAGATCTAGTTTATGGCCAAAGTACATTTTTTGTAAATTTTGTAGATAATTAACAATTAATAAAAAACACATCTACAACTACGCTGTGTTCTAATCCTTGCACTGGCCAGTCTCGCTCGGAACATTCAGTACCGCCGTGACCACTGTCAACGTCGGTTCTGTGCTTGTTTTTTCGCGCGCAAATACATAATATAAAATACTATATTTATTTAGTAAGTAGACTTGGGAAATCGTAGTGTAACAAAAGTTTAAAAAAGAGAGACCTTACGTAAAAAAGACTTACGTAGAAAACATTAAGTACCTACCTACATAGATACTTTATAGTATGTTTTAGATTGTACTAGCGCCCGCCCACGGCTTTGCCCGCGTGAGAGTGCATTACTCCCGTGCGAAGCCGAGGCGGGTCCCTAGTTACATTATTATAAACCTTCCTTGAGAATCACTCTATCTATTAAAAAAACCGCATCAAAAAAATCCGTTCCCTAGTTTGAAAGATCTAACCATACATAGGGATAGACATCAGAAAGCGACTTTGTTTTATATGTAGTGATTTCGTATTTAAAAATGATATTCATAAGTAGGTAATTATGTTACGTGTCTATTTTACCATTTCTATGAGTATAATTTTAGTTTTAGTATAATTTTATATATCTACTTAGTTTTTTTTAGATCCACAAAATCCCGGGGAAAAAATCCGGGATTTTTCCGAACATTTTGTGCAAAAGTTTACGTGTGTTAGTATAGTCCTCTTTATGACATTAAACTGCAAATAACTTAGTATCAATAGCAAATATAACAAGTAGCAATATAACAATCCACTGTAGATAACATATCCCGAAATTTTTAGACTAGTAATCGCATGTTTATTTTTCAAGATTGTATGTTCATAATATTCCTGAGTGGGTTAGGTGTTCTCCATACTATCTGGACAAATAAATATGTGATTTTTAGTCTAAAATTTTGGTGATAGGTTCTTTATAGTGGGTTATATTTATAGCTTTTCGGTTAACATACTCCTTTTGTTACACCCTGTATATACACCACTTTGGGGGATAATGGGCGTGACTATTATGTATACAGGATGTTTTTTTGTGGCCACCTTTAACGAAGGGTACGCACTCTATACATCAAATAAAGTAAGTTTATGCAAAAAAAATGATGGGATTTTTTTTTTTTTTATTTTTTTTTTATTCCTTGATCGTGCGAAATTTATAGTGTCTAGTGTTTATGTTAGTTTTTTTATAGACAGATATTAATTATTAATCGTTAAAAAATCCCGCTACGCGCGTCTATGTGCATTTATGCAGAAAAACGCAGTCTATTTACTCAACTTTGGACCCTAATATTTCGGAAACCAGACACTTCCCAGGTATGCTTCCATGGAGAAAAATGATCGTGGTGATGAGGAAATTCCATAGTTTTCGGGAACGTTGACGACCAAAAATCATCCTGTATATGTATATGATTTCAAATTGTTTCGAACATAAATCCCTAAGTTGCCCGCGAATCCCTAGCTGTCCCGCGACTTCGTCCGCGTGAAATAGTGACTTTCGGCAGCATTTTAAATTTTTTAGGCTAATTATTTTGCAAGTATAACACATGTACATTAAAATAAGTTATTAAGCTTATTTAAGTACATTTTTATATGCGACGTTTTTAGTACGATTTTTAAAAGAGCTGTTTGTTGCATATTGTCCTGCTTGATAATCATTATGAAGTTGTACTCGCATATTTGTAGTGAGACAAAACTTTTAAAAATGACGTAATTTCCATACAAACTTTCATCCCCTATTTCAACCCCTTACATCCCTTTTTTGCATATGGCGCGCAGTACTTGGCAAGTTTCTTACTTAATTCTCTGTATTGTTCTGTTCTATATTTTTATTTTCTAAACCCTAAGCTTTTTTCCGATGTCACCACACAAACTTTTTCACCCCCTATTTTAAGCCCCTTTAGGGTATTCTTTTACAAACTTTGAATGTCTTATTTATTTATATCTAATGAAAAGCCTAAAAAATAAGTTTTAAGCTTCTAACTTAAAAAATGACGTAATTTCCATACAAAATTTCATCCACTATTTCAACCCCTTACATCTCTTTTTTGCATTAAAAAGTAGCCTATGTCCTTTCACAGGCTCTAGACTATCTCTGTACCAAATTTCATTTAAATCGGTTCAGTAGTTTAGGCGTGATTGCGTAACACACAGACAGACAGAGTTACTTTCGCATTTATAATCCGAAGGAAGAATTTGAAGATCATACTTTAATACCACTTTGGGGTAGAAGAGTTATAAATAATAATGTGTATTATCCAGCAACTGCAAGCTATAACCGATCATAGTTATTTGTTTAGGAGATATTTTTAATTGCACATCAAATAAATAATCGCCTATCAATTTAATCTCATCTTTTATAAATACATACATATAATCACGCTTTTATCCCTTACGGGGTAGGCAGAGTACCAAGGGCCGATATAACCACATGGTGTCACTTCTGACCAATTTTGAGGGTATAGTTGAGATATACAAGTTCGGTTAGTAGTGACAGATGGTCAGCCCATCGCTTACAAAACATCAAGACCCTCTTGTTCCTCTACTGACTTGTACAGTATGCCCTTTATATACTTTATTACAGTAATTAAATTATTTTAGTACAAATAAACTCAATGTTTTACAAAATAACTACAGCAGATAATTCGAAAATACATAATATCAGCCCAACATAAACTGTTTTCCTCGAATGCAAGACAAATTAATACCTTTTGGTACAAAAATACTACAATCTCATCATAAATACTGACTGCACATCAAATTAACCTTAGCGCACAACTAGTATAAGACGAATGACGTTTTGTCGGTGTAACAGTTCCCTTTTCATACAATGATAAAAATAATAAGTTAGGTTAGGTTAGAGTATGACAAACAACGCACGAGCCGAGCGAGCGGAACGAGCGTGCCGCGGCAGCTGCCGGCGAAGTTTCAGAATCGAATTGATGAAACGATATTTTAGTGTTGATCTCACTCATTATGTTATGTTTTGTTTATTTAATTCGGCCTTAGAAAATGGCTTAAAAACAAAAATTTTACCAATAGACGATTTTAAAAAAACCAGTTACGCTCAAAAAGTTCAAAAACCTGATCAACCCTAATAGAGAGTCACAAGTGATCCAAGCTATGTATCACACAATAACCAATAAGCCCATTTAACTAGTCGATATCGCCCGATACAATTGGCGCGGAAAACAAACATTAGGTACGGATAATCAAAATAAAAATGCATTTCCTGCGAGTTATAATATTGTCGTGTAACTCAACCCTATAGTACTTGTTCAGCATTCCAGTATATGCCTGGCTGTCACCTACACCCTGTAAATTTTTTAATTATATTTACAATTTACGCAGTAAGCAACCCAGTTACAAAATTGATTATACAGGAAAGAAATTAAAATCCCGGCAATTAATCCCGAAATCAACCAGAATACGGATGGCGACAGAATAAGGACGTCCGCGGCAGATTGCGCTGGTTGCGGGGGGCGCCCCGCAGTTACGTCTACCTCAACCCCCTCAAATACCTAAAATTCGTCTATTGGAGCGCCTTAAAGATAAAGGATAATATACTGATGCGGGGCTTCACTAGAATACATCAGCTGCGTCTCCTTCCGTGCAGGTCGTAAAAGTCGACTAAGGAACTCGGGCATTCTCTCAGGCGATAAGCTAGCAACTTGTTACTGATCACTAACATCTGTCCCCGGTATGCTAGTCGCCTTTATTATCCTGCAGTTCTGGCTACCCTATTTCGGGTACACAGTATCGGGTCTATGTAAATAGCCCACTAAAAGGAACCTATCCATAAAATTCAGACTCGAAATCACATGTTTATTTTTCCAGATAGTATGGAGAATTCCTAAACAACTCAGGAATGTTCATACACTCTTGAAAAATAAACATTTGATGTCGAGTCTCAAATTTTGGAAACAGGATCTCTATAGTGGGCTATTTGCATAGCTTTTTGAAGAGCGCATAGCAGCAGTGTTGCCACCTTAGAGCATGCGACTCATTAGTCATGTAGCTGTTGATCCAGTGTGCTCTGATGTTAATAATAGTTATGTAAAGGTAACCGAGAACACATCTTACAATTCAATTAATCAATAAGGTGCTACTAATAGATTCAAAATGCAGGGAGGTACCTTGGTAGATATTTTTCTAATACTGATCTTGTATATTTTGGCTTTTCTGCAATGCATATTTTATTCAATCGATAAGTACTACCTACTATGCAATTAAACTTTAACTCTAGATAATTAATATATTATTTCGATTGTTTGTAGCAACATTGACACAATCTATCCTATACATATAATAGAAATGTAACGCATCGCTGTCTGTACATGGAAGATATATGAGAAAAAATATTATAGGAGACCTTATCAACGCAATAGTACCCAAAAGAATGAATTTTGGATTTTTTGTCTGTGCGTTTGTGCACGCTAATCTCAGAAACGGCTGAACCGATTTCGATGTAGTTTTCAGGAATATATTCTGACAGGTCCCACTTAACATATAGGCTACTGTTTATCCCGGGAAAATGTTTTTATTCCGGATAATTTCGACATTTTGTTTTTTTTCTGTAGTCCACGCGGACAGAGTCGCGAGCGTCCACTAGTTACAAATAAAAGTGAATCTTCATTAGGAGTGTTGATTATTGTTTGTGTAATTTGATCGGTTTCACACTATTGAAGTTGTCACTGTTGCTCCATATGAGCGATTTATGTACATTTTGATTAGATTTATAAATCACTTTCTGGATATGTCATGTACAGTAGTAATAAAAACACCAAAAATTATAAATAGTCATATTTTATTTCCATTAAGTACTATATGTAACTAAATAAGGAAGGTCTAAATCATAACATATTCATAATCTAAACACACATAATTAAACCTAAACTTTAAATTAGCCCTACCTGTCCCTTTCTGTCTTAACCATTTATGTTAAGGATGGAGAGGGACAGACCTAACTAATTTTAAGTTTGACAGTTTAAATCGACCATAATATTACCTAATCATCCGGTGGTATATAATCGGGTACAACTTGAAGTACCTTTTCTCTCCATCTTGCTTTTCTGGCATCCTGCTCCCTCTTTAGACAATTGAGTGCGGGCAAAGTACGCCAGCATGTGAAAGTTTTGAATAATACGTTGCTGCAATGTCAAAATGGCGAAACGGTCACTATCTTTCATATGATAGATCACTGTTGGGACGTCTTAAGCTGGGGGCAGACTATTAACACCTTACGCCACGCCACCACACCCGACGCGTGTGTCGGTCAGGTCAGAGACATTAGCAGAACCCCACGCGATCCTACGCGTTATATATCCCCGACGCCGACTTGTCGACACATCTCGGGTATTAATAATCTGTCCGTACTTTGTGTCCCCACAATTCTGTAACATACCTACCGCTAACATAAATACAAACCTGTTATGATAAATAACCGCTTTCTGCATCAGTATCTCGCTTTCTCGTTTTACTTCGTTTATACCTTCGCGAAACTTTCGATATACCAACTGCGTCAGATATAAATCATAGTAATCTTCAGCTACTTGCTTTTTTAGAATATATTCGTGATGATTCTGGAATGAAAATTAAATGATTTTCCAGAGCTGCATTACCTTTAAAGTATATAGGCAAGGTAATTTTTAAATAACTTTTAACAGTTAGGTGTGTTACCTGCTTAAAAGCCTCTAGAGTCATTTTCATCACTTTCTTTCTGTAAAAATCTTCGGCTTTATAATTTCTTTCAATCCACATATCTTCTGTATGCCACATCCATCGCAAAAACATATTTTTCTTTAATTGGAATCTGTAATGGTACTTAGCCTTTTCGATGTTCACCCGTCGAATTTCCACCAGGCGTCTGAGTGGCTGAAAAGCGTACTTCGTCATCAACACCTTTTCATAATGTAAATCTGCCATAACAATAAGTCCGCGTAATCTTTCAGCGTGCTGCTTTTTCCTTATATTCTCTATTTTTTCCCGTTTCCTTTTCTCCCGAAGCTCTTTTATCCTTCTCGCCTTTTCTTCCTTATCCATTTCAGCTTTTGCCAATTCAGCCTGTAAATTTTTAATTTGGTACATTAAATGGTAGATAGGTCTATTAAATGTTCTTTGTGTTAAAGTTTCAAAGCCCTTTTCAGGACTTACCTGCTGTTTGAGCCTTATACGTTCTTCCTCCATCTGTCTTCGTCTTTCACGAATCATTGCATGTTTTTCTTCTCTTTCTCTAGCTCTTGCCTCCATTCTTTGCAAAAACTGTGGTACCTTTAAACAGTGCAGGATTAGTGCTGGTTCTGTAAAAATAAGCAAATGCGATATAAACGCTTATCCGGTAACTAACACAATCGTAAGAAACTAGTATATGTATACCTTCTATTTCTGGAATCTTCAATTCGTTCGTCAAACATTTTATCTTAGGTTTCAAATGTCTGTCAATTTCGAAGTAAGTTTTTCTTATTTCATCTTTCATAGCGTCCACGGAATGTTTGGATGCATCAACTATTTTATTGTATTTTAACTCTTCTATTACTCTATTTTGTTGTTCTAGTTTAACTTTTTGGAGTGCTATGATGTGTTTTTGTACTTTATACCTAAAATCATAAATTCATTGGGTATATTTGATACAAAAGATATTATAATAGGTATTATTCTCAGTTGCAACAAGTGATTTATTCATCAGTTACATACATACCGATGATGATATGTACTGTAGTCCCGAGCCAATTGTTTTATTTTGTTGTTCGGTCGCACTTCCTGGTTGGCATCATTCTTTTTCTTTTCTAATTTTTCGAAAAAGCTGTCTAAAGTTGCCTGTCTTTGTTCTGCTAAATATGCTTTTCTTTTGTCCATAAAAAGTCTCCATTTACGCAAATATTTTTTCGATAGGAATTCAACTCTCTCGATTTGCATTTTTGTTAAGGATGTAATATTCAATAAATTGTCAATTTCTAAATTATTAGGATTTGTTTTACACATGTTTACTTCTGAACTGAACAGTTTATTGTCTTCATTGAAATCATTTGTATCTTCTCTTGGACTGAAAACATTTTTTTCGTCTGATTTTGAAGTTATAGCCATCATTGTAAGCAAATTTTGTAGCTCACTTTCTTGTATTGTATCACATGTTACACTTGCTGGGTAAGTAGTAATTTCATCATGGTTAGAAATAATCTCAATATCATCTGCATAAGTTTCATCTACAAAATGCTTCAATGTGCAGTCTATGTGTAGTAAATGTTTATTGCTAGGAGCATTTACGACACCCGTTTCAACTTCCTCGTTGTAAGTATTTTCTGTAGATTCGGTTTTATCACTGGTTTTAAAAAGTTTAACTGATTTCTTTGGTTCTATTTGAAAATCATTTTCTCCATACAATACAAGATTTTCTATATCGTCTGAATCAATATTATTATTTAGACTTAAATCTAATTCGTTGCATAAAAAGGTTATATAATTCTTATTAACCGCATTGTTCCTAATATTATTTTTGAGACTCAAATTATTTTTCAGATTAGTTTTTTGGAAATCATCTCTGATTTTTTTTATCTCCCTTTGAAGTTTTATTGATTCAGCTGAAGTTTTATTTGAAAGTATCCTGTGTGAGTAAAATGTATTTAGGCATATTAAGGAAACTAGATGTATGTTACATGTAGTTTATCGAAATAACATAGGCATTTGCGTTTATTCAATCGGACTGCCACCCGTTGTGAAGACGTTCCCCTAGAGTACCTACTACAGGTTTTACTCAGTCAACTCAGTTTTATTCATCTCGTCGTCGTCGTCGTCGTCGTTAGCCTATTGCAGTCCACTGCTGGACGTAGGCCTCCCCCAGTGTACGCCACATGGCTCGATCTCCCGTTTTTGCCATCCAGTCACTACCAGCCGTCCTCTTTAAGTCATCGGTCCATCTGGCCGGAGGGCGCCCAACGCTACGCTTGCCGAGGCGCGGTCTCCATTCGAGAACCCGTTTACTCCACCGTCCATCGGTTCTACGACAGATGTGGCCGATTCATCTCGTATCTATCTATTATTCTTCAACTGAAACTAATGGAAGCGGCCGCACTGACGGTTTTTTCCCGCAACTGATTTTAAAACCCCATTTTGTTACATGGCTAGCGGATAAAAACCGCGAAAATATTTTAGGCTCGTAGAACCTATATTCGCGGTTTTTAACCATAGTGTGTGCGGCTCGAGCGGTTTCGCGAATAACCGCTTGCGAGAAAAAACTGTAGTGCGGTCTAAGCCTTACATACTGGCCTTAAACGTCCAAATGCTATACGACCGAGATAGATCATTGGACTTGATTTCATATTGAAATTATGTATGTAGAAAAATAATAGAAGTTAAGGGGCGTGACTGGGATGTAACCTCACTAG
The DNA here is from genome assembly GCA_014607495.2 of Carposina sasakii. Taxonomy (NCBI): domain Eukaryota; kingdom Metazoa; phylum Arthropoda; class Insecta; order Lepidoptera; family Carposinidae; genus Carposina; species Carposina sasakii. The sequence goes on along the minus strand of CP053159.1, from coordinate 7,047,173 downwards.
CATTATTTAGAGCACCTACTAACCTTTGCCAATATCTATTCTTCAAAACTCCGTGGCTATGTCTGTCCTTTACCTGAAGCCAGTAAATGTATAATTTACTCTCCGCACACAGTTATGAAAAGACTAGTGGACGCTGCGACTCCGTCTGCGTGGACTGCATAAAAACAAAATGTCGAACTGAAAATTTTCACAGAATTTTTTTTTCCAATTTTTCAGGAAAAAAATTGGGTAGTTCGTTTAAGTAGGACTTAGATAATGACTTAAAAACAAAATTTTATCCTATGGATGACTTTCAAATAAACGTTGGTCCCAAAAAAGTTCAAAATACTGATTGATGCCACAATATCACACAATAACCAATAAGCCCATTTAACTAGTCACAGGATCGCCCGATACAATTGGTGCGGAAAGTAAATACCTATTGCGGATAATCAAATTAAAAATGCATTTCCTGCGAGTAATGTATATAGTAACCTAAAACAATGATACTTTTTCAGTATTTCAGTATTTGCCTGGCTGTCACACACAGCCTGAATAAGCTATATTATTGTGAAGTTTCATCAAAATCCATTTAGTAGTTTTTGCGTGAAAGAGCGACAAACATACTTACATACATACCTACATCCTCACAAACTTTCGCGTTTGTAATATTAGTAGGATATGCAATCATAGGGTGCAATTGCGGTATAATGGGACCGCGATAGGGCTACCGCGGAACTCCGGTAGTACTAAAAGGGGCACAGGTGCAGACAACGAGATGCACTCAATGCTTAGCCATCGGGTAGTCGCTATAGGTACCTATAGAACTATTTTAGCAACAAAATTCCAAAATTGCTCTCCGTCATTTCCTACTGCACTTACATGATTTTACGGTACCTTTAGGTAGGTACCTATACACGTAGGTAAGTAGGAGATGGTGACCGCACATAAGTAGGTACATATTCGCACGGCTGTGTTCCCAACGTAGGGTAGCCAGAGTTGCAGGATCACGAAGGAGATCCTTGCAGTCACGTTTAGCATAGCGGTGTCAAATGCTCATGATCAATGACAAGTTGCTAGCTTAATCGCCTGAGAAAACACCCCTTAGTTCCTTAGTCAACTCTTACGACATGGAACACGGAAGGAGGTGCAGCTGATGTAAAATTAATTAAATAGGCAAGTAGGTAATAGTTATTTAGAACTTACTATTGATCTCCTAAGCTGCATTCGATGAACTATATCAGTAGGGTTGTAATCTGGAGAAAGTTTTAACAATTGCTTTTCATGAAATATGTCGTTCTTAAAAAAATGCTCCATTCTGAAAGCATCGCACCACCACCGCACCGGGATATAACCGATTACACTTAACTGGATTTTATAACAGAACTTATTACCTCAATGACGTTAGGTAGGTATGTACCTAAAAATGCAATAGATCAATAGACCGTCAAACAAATGCCAATGTTAAGGGCTGTCTATTTTATCAATAATGCAGGTAACCCGGTTACATTCCTAAAGTTAATAAGTTACGAGTATTTATAAAATACTAGCAGCCGCCCACGACTTCGTCCGCGTGAGGGGGCGTTGTACCCGTGCGAAGCCGGGCAGGTTGTTGTATAGACTGTAGCCTTCCTTGGTAAATGGGCTATCTAAAACTGAAAGAATTTTTCAAATCAGACCAGTAGTTCCTGAGATTAGCGCGTTCAAACAAACAAACTCTTCAGCTTTATAATATTAGTATAGTATAGATTCATCGACGTTGCTATGTAAAACGTAAACATTATCTGTAGTTAGGGATTTGGTATCTCCAGTGTAAATTATCTAAGGTATCTTTCTATGTTGGTAGTCTCCCTATAGTTATGCTCCTCTATGGTCTGTACCTTAAAGAGACCTTAAAGGTAGGGACAACCATAGAAATGTATACAAGCTGGAAACAGCGCTTCTTACTAAAAACTGCCTCCCGAAAATTTGACCAATTTGACCTTGAAAAACTAGACGGGGAAAAAATAGAGTGTACTCACAATTTAATTTTAATGGACATTTCATTCAATGACATTTCTACCACGAACAAACCAAGTAACACAGGAAGCATTTTAACAAACGGATAATTAACTTATGTAGAACTTAAGGTTCGTAGAAACTCTTATATAAGTTTACCGAGCATCTTGATGCTTTATATGAGCATTTTGAAACCATTATGATGCTTTACACTTTATAAGGGGTGGATAATGGCATATCAAAATGATTTTGTAATGCCTGTAGTTTTAGTGCATCAATACACAAAGCAGCTTTGCAGCTTTCAGCTGTTTTTAGTACATTTGGCTCTACAATTGCATTTTTAAGTAGGATATAAATGCTCAATGCTGTTTAGTAACATAAACATAAACCATTATGTCATGTAAATGCCATACAGCTTTTAGCTGTTTTTTATGTCTAAGGGTCTACAATAGCATTTTTAAATAGTAAGATAATGCCTAATGCTGCATAATAGCATAAACTTGTGCTATTATAATGCAGCGTAATTCCATTCTACAGCTTTGGGCTGTTTTAGTGCCCTTCGTTATTTAATAGCACTTTTAACTAGTAAGGAAATGCCTAGTATTGCTAAGTAGCATAAACGTGAATCAATGTAATGCTTGCATTTTTGAAGGTCAACTGAGTTCTTTTAAACAGCTAATTTTTATGGTGGATACATAATAATTAATAAGTAAAGATTAGATTATCCGTTTCTAAAGAAAAGTAGGAATAATTGCAGAGAACCCAATGGAATTTGTATTGGCCTAAAAATAGGTAACATAAAATTTGCACAATTTACATTACACATTTACAAAATAAAAAAGGATGGTCTTAGCCATTGTGATATTGTCCGTGATCCTAAAGACCTGGAATGTAAATTGGTATATTTACGAGTACATAATTATGAATACTTATATTTCGTACCACTATTGCATACGTACAAATAAGAAACGTTGTTTTAAGTGCTTTAGTGTCTTATTTAGATTAAAGGGATTTAACAACTATTAAATAAATAACCATTAAATATCTTTTATTTTATTTGCACAAGTTTTTCCATCGTTCTTTGAAGCTGAGCATAAGAACGATAAATGTTTCTGTAATGAACGACAAATGTTTTGTGCTCTATCTGCCAGTAATTGATCCAGTGATATAATATTTCGGTAGCTGTAACGTTACTATAATCCATACGTGGGTTTCCTTGATTATCTGAAAATTTAAATTTTAGCACCTATACTAACTAGTGATTACAAAATGTTACAGTGACAGGCGCCACCAAGCTAGGCGTTTAAACCTTTTCTGGGTCCACCCAAAGCTACGCAGAGAAAATTATCACTAAAATTAATCCGCTCAGTAAATGGCGGCAGTAGGCGTAAAAGCGAGACAGACAGAGTTACTTTCACATTTATAGTGTTATATATGATAATAAAAAGTATAACATTTCAAAATAAATTCATTGTAGGGTCGGTCTCTTGTTATGGAAAAGTATGTGCACCCTACTCAAAAATATACAATACACAGAAAATGTTTAAAAAGTAGCTTCAGAAGCAAATATTGGGATTATGAGGATAAGCAACTAACTAAATAAAGTTTTGTGACAAATATTTAAAAAAGCAAGAGTGAATATTGCCTAAAATTTGCCGTTTAAGTTTTTGCCTAGGGCCATAGTTTGGAAATTCAATTTTGTACTTACGAGTGATATAATAAGTTGGATCCTGGATGCCACTCGCTTCTGCAACCACGAACAATACATTTCACTACTGTATTTATATCAATACCACCAAAATATCTTATTTAGTCCACACAAATATGCGAAGCGATTCAAACAAATCGACTTGACATGATTTGACAAAATTGTCATGTGCTACCCAGGGATACCATTACATAGCAACAGAACATTCCTTAAAATACAGAATTTTTGCTACCGCGAAGGTTTGTTTTACTATATTATGTACACTTTATTTATAATACAAATTACATTAAATACATTTCATTACTCTATTAAATATGTAAACATTTTCAAAACGAATCCAAGTTTTTCATGATAATATTATATTTATGCCTTTTTCAACGTCTTTACTTACATTATAGGGTATTTTTTTGCTGTGTAAGGGATCCCTTGTGGGAAAACAAGGGGGGGAGGCTGTCATTTTTTCATGTTTCAATTTCTTGTTCAGAGCTTGGAATCCATCCTAAGAGGAGATACCAAATCCCTGGGGACAACCTGAGCCCACGTACGCAACTATGACATCTAGACTCAAGGGCCTCAACCCCGTTTCATGCTTGCTATTTCATTCACTTATGGCTGTATAATAATTATGATTCCTTCGCGATAAACGTGAAAAAAAGGTAGCTGTCATCTGTCAATCGATCAGCTGGCAGGGCGGGATTATGTTTTGATTTATTTATTAGCGATTTTTAAAGTCGTGGTTGATTTATTTATTGAGATAACTACATAATTTAGTTACATTAAATTATTATATGCAAAGTTCCAATTTATAACAGTTATGTATTTACCGCTTTATGATGTCTCGGAAAATAAATATTATTTCCGAATTCCAGTCGCCAAACTGTGCATCTTTACTGTATCGTTGCCACTCTTTGCATTTATTATTTGTGTAATGTTGACAATGCTAAAGGACTTCGAGCACGCAAATAATACACACTGTAAAGTCCCTAACATTTTTCCATCCATATCTGCAGCAATTGGTAATTATGAACCACAGACATCAATCTGGAAATTTGCCATATACATCCATGCACCTTTAAGGATGCTAATTATTAAATTACGATGGGATTATTATAAAAGTACTATCAGAAAAGATTTGATATTATTAGTAAAACTAGGAATTGTATTAAATGTTATTGAAAATTTAGCTTTATTAGGATTGACTTATTGGACATCATCTTTAAACTATCGTAAGTATCTGCCAATGACAATGGATGGGTTTTGTTTTAAGGTAATAATATTTATGTAACATTTTTACTTTCCAGCCCACCATGAGGTGTGTTTTAAAACATTTATTAGTGCCTCAATATTCTATATGCTCTTTACTTGTATTATGCTATCAAAATACCGTAGAAGAGATAATTTAACAATCAAGGATAAGTACTCATTGAAATTCAAATGGAGAGCATTATTTGTAAATGCAGGTTCATTTGCCTTTGCTGCATTTTTCTTCCTCAGACATAACAAATTATGTGAACCGTATGGTAAGCCAAATTCTTTTAATGCACAATGATCCATTTAGTTATTAAAATAGAACAGGAAAACTAAGATGTCCTTAATTATTTCAAAACCTTCATACCTATTAATTTATCTTTTTTGCTTTCAGTATACTCAATGTTTGGTTTAGCAGAATATATTGTTGTTATCAGCAACATAGCATTTCACCTGACTACTGTGTATGATCTGAATGTCCAAAACCTGTTCATTTCTAAACATGGCTTGGAAGTAGCTTGATAAACCAAGTTCTGTTGAAATTACTTAAGTATACCACCACAAATCTAAAGTAGAACTATTTAAGCCCAATGTGATATTTTAGCAAAACCTAATCTTGTCATGATTCTTTCTTATTAATATACTAGTTCTATTTGTTTAGCTTTAATTAAATCCTTCCAAAACATGACAAAGACTAGGTAAAATTATTATGGTAAGAAAAAGTAAGATAACAATAAAATATTTATTTATTACTATTATTATCAACATGTAACTGTTATCACTTATTCTTGTTTTTATATACACTTTACATTCTGTGTTATCTCTATACAATAAATGTGTGTTATAGATCAAGATTTTTTAATTTTAATTTAGTCTTAATAATTAAATAATACATCAACAAAGTTAAATATGTCTATGAAAAATCTTTATTTACAATTTTATTGATTCAGTTGCAATTTCATTTTATTAAATTAATTTAATACAAAAATAACATGTTTAAAAATATGACTATCATAACACCCGTTAATTATAAAACTACGAAAATGTACCTACATGTTTAATGTCAAATGTACCTACATGTATGTATAGACAAAGACTACATAACAGAGATAAGGAATGACAGCAATGTACCACTATAATAACTATTTTATCTTATAAATAATCTAATCAAATACACATAATCTTTGAACAACTTTACAAAAATACTAAAATGCATCCTAAAACTCAATTACCTAGTTAACTGAGATTTTTATAGTTTGAATTCTTCTTTCATTTTGTCAGCTATCATTTTAGCTATGGCCAATGAGGATGTAGCTCCAGGAGATGGTGCATTTCTGCAATGTAGAACTCTACTTCCAATTGCACCAGATCCATGTTTAGAGTCAAACACAAAGTCTTCTATAAGAGTACCTGTTAAGAGTAGATTCCATCTAAGTCCTTTTTATACAGATTACAGCTATAAATATAAAAATTTCCACAAAAAACACCTATCTTTATCAGTAGGAAGTCTGTAGATAAAGTTAAGCCTTTAGTTAGATAGTGAGTGTTTAGTAATAGAAATGCTTGATATCTTGGCACTTTTTGTGTACAAATATAATAAAATTTAAAAATGTACACAATATTATGGTTCTTGATTACCTACCATCTTTAGCCATTGCCTGAGCCCTGACACCAGCAGGACCTCTTTCCACATCTGCAGTAGTAAGGTCCTGTATATATTTCTGGACTTGCATCACTTGCAATGGCATTATCACTGATCTAGCCATTTCCTTTAAACCAAAACCAGCATATTTCATCGCCATTTTACGGAAACCCGAAAATCCAATAATATCTTTTATTTCATTAACATCTATGTCTCCCCATCTGTGAAAAAAATATTTAGAATAAGAATCATATTACCACTGGTACACATATTTTTTTATTTTACTTGGTTTAAAATCAAAATATTTCTTACCTGTAACCTTCTTTAGAGAATGCCAATATAGCATTTGGGCCAACTATCACACGTCCATCTATTCTAGGTGTTAGATGAACACCTAGGAATGGAAATCGTGGGTCTGGAACTGGATAGATATTAGCTTTAACAAGATTACTTTTGTTAGGAAGTAGATACAAATATTCTCCTCTAAACGGTATAATTTTTGGTTCCTCTGGGCACCCTGTTAACACAGCTACAGTATCTGACTGCAGACCACAACATGTCAGAACATACTTGGCTTTTATTGTATTATCTTTGCCATCTGTGATTAGTACTGGATAATCAGCATCGTCTGTGTCCATAAATTTTCGAACTTCAAAATTTAGATAACTTGTGCCTCCACTTTCAACAAAGTCTTCAACATAAGACCTGCTTACTACTCCCCAATCAACTATTCCTGTATGAGGAGACCACAGTGCTTGCAAACCTTTACAGTGAGGTTCTATTTCTCTCATTTCCTTAGAATCTAAAAGTACTATGTCTTTAACTCCATTTTGTGTTCCCCTTTCATACAAATTAAGTAATCTTGGTACCTCAGACCTACTTGTGGCAACAATCAGTTTGCCACACTTTGAATACTTAATTCCTTTTTTATCCAAATACTCATAAGCCAAGTTAAGGCCCTGAACACAAAGTTTTGCTTTTAGTGAGCCTGGTTTGTAATAAATGCCAGCATGTATAACTCCACTGTTATTTCCACTCTGGTGATGTGCAAACCGGTTTTCTTTTTCTACTAAAGCAATTTTGAGACTTGGATGCCTGTTTAATAGTTCTCTGGCAGAAGCGGAGCCTACAATACCACCTCCGATTACCACTATATCATAAGATTGTTTCTTTTGCTGACTATATCTGTAATATTTTGTACAATTTTCATTATTTAATAACAATAAATATTCATGTGGTTCTATCGGCCCTTAGTGCTCTGCCTAGCCCGTAAGGGATAAAGGCGTAATTATATGTATGTATGTAATAATTATTTAAGTAGTGCCAATAATTGACATTAAGTATGTAGAGAAAGTAAAAGTTATAAGCAAATATTCATTATGGAGGTTAATTAAATAAGGAATACAACTTAAAGAATTCCACCATAGCCAGCAACTCAACTGAGGTAAACTTTTATAACAGGCCCATACAATTTACCTACATTACTGTAATATTTATAGTATATAATAATATTTCATGTATATACATAAATGTACTTCAGTAATTTTCTATTTCAGTCTATGTCAAAAAGTCGACTTGGTTTAGAGGTAGTAAATAATATGTACTAATATGGGTGGAATGAATAATTACCTCCTAAAAAATTTTGATATAACTACATGATTGTAAGTTGTTATTGAAAAGTGGTGCAATTTTGTATTCATCTGTAATAAACAAAAAAACTATAATTAGCTACTAAAATCTGAAATGATTAATTAACAATATTATAATAATAATATTTATATATAATTTTTTTTTTAATAATTACAAACTTAATTACATTTTACGGGTAAAAAATACTACCTGAAAACACGATTCTGAAAACTAAAATGATAAAATGTATTTTAACACTACGTACATACATACCATGTTTATCCCTTTTATACTAGACTTTTAACAATTTTATGCATGAAGTGATCTAGAAGCAAGAACTACTAAATTACTCTGTGCTTGCTCTGTGCTGTGTAGCGCACAGACCAGGGATTTGGTATCTCCTCTAGACTACTTAAGCTAGTAACAGACGTTCCGATTTGGCTGGAGCCGACCACCCGATCACGACCAAAACGGAAAGTGTATAGAGTGGTCGGTCCGACATAATTATTTTTATTTATTTATTTAGGACAACAAACAGTTACACAATACATATATGTAAACAACATTGTATAAAAGAGTAGATAATTGAGTAACCCACTGCGTTGACCACGAACTTAATAAATATACAGAGAGATTTAAAAAAGACAACATATGAATAATTAGATAAAACTTACAAAATGAAACTATTACAAAACAAAGAAAAAAAAACACACACATAGTTATTATATTACGTAGAAAATAGAGGCGTTTGCAATTGCAATGCTGCCATGGCATCTTTTCTGTATGCAGCTGTTGACGTTGTAAATATGTCGATATTGGGAAATGTGTCGTTATAGGTCTGAACCATGCGAAACAAGGGGCGCGCTTGCCAGCGTTAGTTCGACAGATACCTGTCATGAATAGTCGGTGAGAATGCCCCGCACGGGGGTTAGCCGTTCTAGGGACACAATAGCACAGCCTTCTCGTGAGCGGAATACAGTCGTATCTGTTATTACACAAGCCATGTAGAGTCATGGTCTCCAATAATTTGCGTCTAGACTGGAGGTCCAACAGGTGAAATTTGGTTAAGAGCTGCGAGTAGGAAATACGATAACGGTAACATCGGAAGTATGCCGCACGAAGATACTTCTTTTGAACAGCCTCAATTTCGTCAATGTATTTATCATAGTAAGGGTTCCATATCTGCACAGCATATTCGAGTTGGGAACGAACTAGAGTTTTATATAAGTAGATGTAAGTCAATGGCTTAGTGAATTCCACGCTACTTCTCATAACAAACCCGTACATCTTATAGGCCTTATTAATAATGTAAGTCAATGGCTTAGTGAATTCCACGCTACTTCTCATAACAAACCCGTACATCTTATAGGCCTTATTAATAATATTTTTGATGTGGATGGCAAGGTGCAATTCTGAGTCAAGGGTGACTCCCAGGTCTTTGATGGTCGAAACCCTCTTCAGGGCTGTGTTGCATATAGCATAAGTGTAACTTCTTACATACTTCTTTTTAGTAAAGGTAATCGATTTACACTTACTCAGACTCAGTTGCAACTTATTAAGTGCACAATAATTCGAAAAGCAATCTAGGTCTTGCTGAAATTTTTTGTAATCTGTATCAGATTCAATTGTGTGGTAAAGTTTCAGATCGTCAGCGTACATCAAGAAATTACAGAACTTGAAACAATGCTCAATGTCATTGATGAAGAGTATAAACAAAAGTGGGCCGAGGATTGACCCCTGTGGAACTCCAGAAGTAACAGATACACTGCCCGACTCAAAACCACCCATGACTACCCTCTGGGAACGATTTGTAATATATGACACGAACCATCGCCACAAGTTTCCACAAATACCGTTGTATTCCAATTTTTGTAGGAGAATCAAGTGATCCACCCTATCGAAAGCCTTACGAAAGTCGGTATAGACGGCATCGGTCTGTTTATTGCGATCCATTATTAATACTGGTTGGACGTGGTCGGTTCGCCAGCGCATCCATCCGACAAGCCGGCTGTCTAGCCAATTGGTACGTCTGTAAGCTTCGTTCCGACCAAAGAATATACTTAAGTATATGTACTTAAGAATATACTTAAGTATAGTCGGAACCTCGTTAGAGAGTAATTAATAAGTAACAAACAAATCAAGCATATTTAATCATGCAGGAGCTTCTAATGAAATTAGGCTAGGCGGCTACATTAAAAACTGTAAAAAATAAACATGACGATGTAGGCAATGTACTCTTATAGCTGCCACAACTACAACGGCGGATCCAGGGGGGGGGGGTCATGGGGGTCATGACCCCCCCCTGAGCTGGTTCCAGGACTTAGGTGGACCACTAATTGAACATGATAATTTTATTTATATATTTTGTCTCCGTACAGATTTTATATAACTACATACGACCTTCAATATTTAATTAATTTAATATAGTGTAATAACTTTGTACAAAGATCACCGACATAGCTCAACGGTCCAGCAAGCTGAAGTGGCAATGAGCACATAGCTCGAAGAACTGATGGTCGATGGAGTTGGAAAGTTAGAGTGGATACCACGTATCGGCAAGCGCAGCTTGGGAAGGCCAACCGCGAGGTGGACGGACGACCTGGCCAAGGTCGCGGGCGTCGGTTGGATGCAGGCTGCTTCCGACCGGTCGGAGTGGAGGTTGTTGGGGAAAGCCTATGTCCAACAGTGGACTTCTCAGGGCTGTAAATGATGAATTTTGTATGATGGCAAACAAAAAATTTTAATTTTACCGCGACACACTTGCGCGCACTTGTCGACTACGACATCTACTACTACGACTACCATGAAATGAAACGTGAGTTCGTTTCTTGCTTTTCTCGAAGTTGTTCGCTCACTCTAGTAGGATAAATTTAGATGTGACGCCCGCAGAAGGCTGCCATCTATAAAACCCGGACACTTTTTATGTCAGGGGAAATCTGATTAACTTGATAAAATGATATGTTTTGCAATTACGCCATTTATAAAATGGCAAAAAATTTGGTGGACCAAATGATGCCGCCCTGCTCCGCGCATCCTGCTCTATGTATTAGGGACGTAGCTGTGCCGCATCAGCCATACCTACCTAAGAATGATACGGGGCTTCAGGCCTAACACAAAATTCATGTGTAAGAATAATAAAATATAATAGTAAAAATGCTATTTTTTTCAAAGAAATAATCGAAGCTTCAACAGTAGAAAAAGGCTAATAATTATCGTTCGCTTCACCTGCATCAGCATTACCATGATGCATTAGCGATCGTCACAAATTCTCGATAGAGCATGCATTATCGAGAAATAAATGGCAACAATGTGCGAAAAAACCCCTAAAAATATCGCGCTCGCTCCGCTCGCGCTATAATATTTTCTTTATATATTTTTTAACACATTCAGTGCCGCCGACTATTTATTACATGTGTATGTTTCTTACTTTTTTATGTCTACAAACGGATGGAGCGATTTTAATAAAATTTTGTATGGAGTTAGCTGACACCCTGGATTAACACATTTTTTTTCTGCAGTCCACGTGGACGGAGTCGCGGGCAACAGCTAGTTGTACATAAATAAATTTAATGTATAATGCGACCAAATTTCGTATAATTTCAGATACCAAACTGTATTCCCGCGATTTATTTGCTTTCAGCCCTGCCCCCTTATTACCTACCTAACTAACAAACGCAAAGCGATAACGAAAATTGTATAAAAATCGCTCATTGCTTGTCAAATTCGTATTACGTAAAATGAATTACAAAGGAACTTTGACATTTCAAGGCGAATATTGTATAATTTTTGCTATTGCTTTTACGTAATCAGGGGGCCGGTATAGCTAGACTCTGTTAGAAACCCTTGTCGTACCACCTTTGTGGAGTTTTGCGTCATACCCCTCGACATACCTCTAGATCATTCAAATCATTCACCACGGTTATGGAATATAAATTCGGCTGCCTCATTCCGTGCGTGATAGTGCTTCTCTGGATGTCTTTAAGAGAAGATGGCAATATGTAGGTGTATATGTACAAGTTATGTGTTAAGTTTTTCAAGTAAAGAATATTTTTTAAAGTACGTTAATAAAATACCTACTTTTTACTTGTATTTATTGTTATCAAAATCAAATTATACGTTCTTGACTTGACCACGACTATGTGACCCCCTCCTGACGCCAAAGCTGGATCCGCCCTTGCACAACTATAGCGGCAATCGCTTGCTTTGAAAGAGCAGGTGGCATGACGTCCGTACTCCGTTCAGAGCAACGGCAACTGACGGTTGGATGGCCAACCGTCGGAACGTCTGTAGCAATATTGGAACGATTGCTCCATCGGTCGCGATATGGTCGGCTCCAGCCAAATCGGAACGTCTGTTAATAGCTTTAGTGTACTGACCAGGGATTTGGTATCTCCTCACATTTCTATGGTACTGACGTACAGACGACAATCTTCCATACAAAGATCGCCGCCCATTGCATAGTGACCGGTAAAATGATAGATGATTATTGTTAAGGGGCGGATTGCCTTCTATTTCGATATCTGGGGTTCCTGGCAGTTTCCAAACATATTTCCGCTATCAAAATTAATAAAAGTGGCTGCATTTTGAACTTTTTAATTAAGAGCCGGATTGCTTCCAAAATTGATAATAGAGGTTCATGGCAGTTCCCAAACACATTTCCGGTGTTAAAAATAGAAAAAGTGGCCGCCGTTTTGAACTTTTTAGTTAAGGGTGGAATTGCCTTCAATTTCGATATCTGAAGTTCCTGGCAGTTCCCAAACACATTTCCGGTGTTGAAAATAGTAAAAGTAACCGCCATTTTGAACTTTTTAGTTGAGGGTCGGATTGCCTTCAATTTCGAAGTTTGGGAACTGCCAGGAACCCCAAATTCCTGGCAGTTCCCAAACACATTTCCGGTGTCAAAATAGTAAAAGTGGTCGCTACACACCGGAAATATGTTTAGGAACTGCTAGAAACCTTAGATATCGATTTTGGTAGCAATCCGGCACTTATCTAAAAAGTTCAAAATGGCGGCCACTTTTACTATTTTGACACCGGAAATGTGTTTGGGAACTGCCATGAACCTCAGATATCAATTTTGGAAGCAATCCGGCTCTTAATTAAAAAGTTCAAAATGCAGCCACTTTTATTAATTTTGACAGCGGGAATATGTTTGGAAACTGCCAGGAACCCCAGATATCGAAATAGAAGGCAATCCGCCCCTTAACTAAAAAGTTCAAAATGGCGGCCACTTTTACTATTTTTTTCCCGGAAATATGTTTGGGAACCTGCCAGGAACCTCAGATATCGAAATTAAAGGCAATGCCTAATCCGGCTCTTACATTACGATCACGTTTAATTATAACGCTACGCACGCATCATCGTCTAAAATTTATACTACTAGGTATAACAGTATATTTAGAGTCCAAATGTCACGTAATGAACTAGTCGACGAATTCGACTGATTGATCGACTAGTCGACGATCGACGATGAACGGTCTCGTTTCGTTTACGAAAAAATCGTCGACTATTCATCTCTTTTTTTTTGTTTAGTTTATCCCGAAGGAAAGGCAAAGGGAACTAAGCCCATACAGTCATTGTCTTTAGTAAATGATTTCTGAATTTATGATGGATGATAATGATGATGATGAATGGAAACGTCGGGAAAATCCTCAAGAACAAGTGTAAAGTTCGTCAAAATGAAAAATGATTGCAGAAATAACTTACATGGGCCCATGAAGAGATCGTATTCCGGCTAAAGTTTTACTCAGCTTACCTGCGTATAAAACCATGCACACGCACTAGATTCATATCACAAGTAATCAAAATATAACTCATCTACCAGAAAACATCACTTTACGGACACATACAAGCCATTTACAATTAATTTTTCATTTTCACAAGAAAATTACACCTGCTCCCTTCCAGCTTTTCCCGCCGAATCCCTATTCATCTCTAGTATTAGATTTTTATTTTTTATTGTTTATCCCGAAGGAAAGGCAAGGGGAACTAAGCCCATACAGCCATTGTCTTTAGTATATGATTTCTGATTTTATGATGGATGCTGAATGGAAACGTCGAGAAAATCCTCAAGAATGAGTGTGAGTTAGTCAATAATCAAAATGAACTGCAGAAACAACTTACATGAGCCCATGAAGAAATCATATTCCGACTAAAGTTTTACTTAGCTTACCCGCATATAAAACCATGCACACGCACTAGATTCTCATCACAAGTAAACAAAATATAACTTTTCTACCAGAAAACATCACTTTACGGACACATGCAAGTGTAGGTATTAGACTTAGGTATTAGCGTAGAAAGAGTATAGGGTATTAGAGATATAAATAATAAAGTCCAAAGAATATACAATATACTTACCTCTAGTTAGAGATTAAGTATATTCTTTGACACTTACTCTCAACTCTCTGTCCGTCAGTACACTAAGTAGTTTGTGTCTCTGTTTCTGTGCTCTAAGGGGTTGTTGGTGTGTTTTTTTCCAGTGAGATATAAATATCTCATTGGTTTTTTCACGATTTTTCTGTCTGTCTCTGTCCCCTTAGAGGGGTTGGTGTGTTTTTTCCAGTGAAATATAAATATCTCATTGGTTTTTTCCAGGATTTTTTTCTCCAAATATAAGTTATTCTCCTCTATGCTAAAAAATTAAGAAATCATGTGTTCTACCAGGACATTTCAAGTAACTTGTGAAACCTATAAACGTAGTGTTAGTAAAGGATTATCTCTTTTACGGCAGGTATGTAGTTAATATCAAAAGTGTTAGCTGTCTCAGCATCTCTACCTGGAACTTCTCCGAGTAGCTAGGATTATGTCCATTAAGTCATTGGGAAGATACACGCAAACGACGCGTACCGTTGCCCCCCGGTGGGACTACGGGTATTTTTTTCTTAGTAATCCCACCGTTCTGAACAATGTTCGCCAGTGGGTCTACAGGTAATTAATTTATATTTGACGGCCGATTGGTCTAGTAGGTAGTGACCCTGCCTACGACGCCATAGGTCCTGGGTTCGAATCCCGGTAGGTGCAAACATTGATATGATGAATATTGATGTTTGTTTCCAAGTCAGAATATATTATATATTATATCCATGGTCCCACCAGACTAAGTGGTAAACGTGCAAGTCTCCTACCTAGGTATCTTGAAAATAAAATTTCGATGTAATAGAAAGTCTATTCTATTTGAGACCAAGTTTAAGTAAACCATTAAAACATAAGTACCATTTCTTGAAATATATAAAATAATTAACGTAAGTTTTCAAATGCCAGGCCAACTGAAATCTCATTAGTAACTTGAATTTCTCAAATGTAATCATCATTCTCAAACTTTTTCTTTCATTCCACGATTGTACGTGCAATATACATGGAAAGTATAAATTGCTCACCTCAGTTACAGTAATAGATCCCTTACTTTGAATCTTTTTTTGTTTGCACTTCCATAAAACAGTTTTATTTATGTAATTCTTTTTCCTATAAAATTAATGGCCTTCGTAAAGCATTACTTTCCCCCTTTTCTCTCAATTATTTTAACACGGTTTTCCATATGTCATAAATATTAATAGTAGTAAACTTTACAAATATTACCAAGAATGAATAATTTTATTAATATGACATATTGAAACATGACAAACACATTTCTTGAAATAAATAAGGAAATCTTTTACCAATGAGTATGGGTATGTGGACTGATGTATATGATGAAACGGTAAACCTATGGTACTATAGCTAATATTAATATTTGCAAGAATATAGATACCTAGGTGACTTGCACATTTACAATAAAATAATATAATGAAGTCGGTTAAAAATAAAATTATTTATGCGTAGACCCACCGGCAAACATCGTTTAGAACGGTGGGACTACTGGGAAAAAAATTACCAGTGGTCCCACTAGGGGGACATGTTGGGGGGACCACGGGTAATAGTCGGTGATATCACCAAGATGATATTACCTTACAATGTAATTCTACCCTGTTTTGCTCATCTCTGCTAGGTAGATCTGCTCTTTGTTTAAATTAAAACAATATGTTTATTTTAATTATTAGCTTTTCATTATTTTGATTATAACTTACATTATTTTGATTATTCATTCCAAAAAAAGATTAAGTAGTATTAGGTACTTTATGTTTGTATGCCCATGTTCAACAGTGGACTTCTCATGGCTGATAATGATGGGGTACTTTAGGCTAAGCCACATTCACAGCTTAGTTCTTAGTCTTTAGGTTCTGTTCAGTATGTATGCTAACAAAACAATTTGATACACTTTTTTCTTTCCCAAGGACGAAGATTTTGTGGACATGACTCTGGCTTGCGAGGGGCAGTTTTTAAGGGTCCATAGGAATTTATTGGCATTAGCAAGTCCATATATAAAAAAATTAATAAAGTCTGCTCCTTGCCCTCATCCGATACTATTTCTTCATGTGAGTAATAAAGTTCTCTGTTGTAAGCATTTAACAGATACAAAGATGAAACAGCCTATGTTTATATAGAGAATTATGAAAAAATTGTAATGAGGTTGCAGTAAACATTTAAGATATTCTATTTCAATGGATTTGATTATCTATCAAGTTTGTTCATGTGTCCCATGTCCCATTGTTGTTTTTACAGAATATAAAATACAAATCATTGACTTACATAATTTCATACATTTATGACGGGGAAGTTCATGTGCCTACGGATCAGTTAGAGTCATTTATAAGTGCTGCTAAAGACTTGGAAATTCAAGGTATTATGGACATAATATCTACATTAGTTTCAACAGCAACATGCATACAAACAACTACACCATGGGTAAGTTTAAGGTATCTGTATTCAAAGTTAATAATAATATAATACTTATCTGTAATCAATAATTTGCTGCCTTTAGGGTCTATAAAATTATTTCTCATAATATAAATATTTCTTTATTTTTAAGGTGGAAGAGCCTATCACAACAGGAAGCACTATAACTTTTCCATTATATGAGGAAGAATCTGAAACAACAAATATGCACACAGATCTTCTTATTTTTAGGTATGAAAATTTGAATTATTATTAAGAAAAACCTCTGTTAACACCTTGCTAATAATAATAATCTATGTGAAAGTCCTAACATAAACTTTGTGTTACTCTTTTTTTCATTGCAGACCAAGAGCAAATGCATCTGAGGCCTCAGGCAATGGAGATATTGTAGACACAGTATTTGTAAAAAACATGCATGACCATAATGAGTATGAAAATAACAAAGCAGTTCCTTTAACAAAATTAAAAGAAATTGTTGATAATGACATGGTTACAGTTGCACCTACTAGTATGGACAGTGTTATGAACAGTTATGAAGCAATGGATACCACAAATGTTACTGATTTGAGTAATCCTGAAGATGGGAACAATTTCGAAATAAACCTTACAACAGATAGTCCGAGCACTATTAGCAATCCTTCAATAAAAGCTTCACTGAATGTACAAAGTCCTAATATTACGAGTCATGGTATTTCTCTAGAACTAGGGCAGGCAAATGATCAGCCTGTACAAAGTGTATCAGCCAAAGGTGGGTTAATCATTCCTTTACACATTTATTCAACACCTAAGAGCATAATGAAGAAACTGGCATTGTAAACTTTGGTGAATGTATATTACTAAAGTAACTAATAAAGGAGTTTAAAATGTAATTTATAATTAACAACATTGATACTGTTTTGTCATAAAATGGAAAATCGCACACTTAACGTTTTATGTTGCAGATTACACCAGCCTGTTACAATATTCAACATCAAACAGAGGTTCGCTTCTGTTAATATTAAATAGATATGTGTACTACCACCATCATCAGGCCGGCTGTGGACGTCGAAGGCGGTGGCGATGTTCGGATTATCGTGCAAAACGTTGTCCCGCCTACGTTGATACAGAAGATGGGATAGTAGTAAAAAGGTACAATACTTTGATATACCTCTTTTTGATATACCCTTTAGTTCGCATGTACATATTAGTAAAAAGGAGCGAGAACATGCCCTCAGAAAATACCTATGAATGTAAACAAATATTGCGCCAAGCACTTGATTGCAAAGATATCTGCTTAGATTAAGTAATTTATAGAACGAGTGTGCCCATGCAAACGCTGCAAGAAAAATGGTGCAACTTTTTTGATTTTAAAACTAGAATACAAGCGTGACGTCACAGAAGTTGTCATTTTATCGGTGCATAGGGATGCCAGCTTATAGCGTATTACCTTGTTAATTGGGAAAAACATAAAAATTCATGAAAATAAATACATAACAATATTTTTATTTAGCTCAGACAAGTTTTTTTTTAAATAACTGATTTACTCATGGAATTTTGAAATATGTAGGTATAATAAAAGTGGCCGCCATTTGAACTTTTTAGTTAGCCGAAATGCTTCCAAAATCTGAGGTTTCTTGCAGTTCTCTAACACATTCCCGATGTCAAAAATATTAAAAGTGGCCGCCATTTTGAACTTTTTATTTAAGAGACGGATTCCTTCCAAAGTCGACATCTGAGGTTCCTGGCAGTTCCCAAACATATTTCCGATGCCAAAAATATTAAAAGTGGCCGCCATTTTGAACTTTTTAAGAGCCTTTGAGGGGTATAAAATTTATAGCTGGCAACTCAATAGAACGTCAACCTCACCTCGTTCGCGCTTTTTTAAACTGAATCTGGTAAATTATTTCTTTCATTATTTATTAAAATATGGATAATTCTGCGTTACATACCGATGATAACTTATTTCCGCCGAAGATTTTAGGCGTCCTTTGTAATAACGACAAACTTACTGCGCAACACGCCATTTTATGTTTAATATATTTGTCACGTAACGTGTGCGTACCCTTGCCTAACACAACGGATACTGAGGAGCGAAAAAAGTTGTTAGGATGAATAGTTCTCACTCCTGTTTAGGGACGCATTGGTAGAAGTAAGCCTCAATCTGAGAATTTTATATAATCAAAGGATATCTGGTTATACATATTTAACTACATAATGCCAATTTCTTAACTTTAATACAATGGGCTGTTAGTGGATTCAATTACTACTCCCTGAAAAAAAATCTAGCTCCACCCATGATGGAATTTAAAATAAGTTTAAATTTAGCCAATTTAAATTCACTGTACGCGTAAATTCATGTATTTTGATCAAATTGGAGAAAAACCACGCCTAAGGCTCAATTTACACCGCCGCGGAATGGAACGGAAGCGACTTTTTGCTACGTAATCGTATATAGAAGAATGAACTTTATTTCAATGTTGTAACACATAAATTAAATATGAGCCAAAAAATTGGACGCGCGTCTTCCGCGGAATCCTCGCGCATTCTTGAGAATTCTCCGGTGATTTGACGTATCGGAATTTGGAAATTGACGCTGATGATATAAAGTTAATTATGCTATATTATGTTCATATGCTATATACTTAAACTAGGTTTAATTACGTTTAGGCGTTTAGGAATAAGTTGTGACTGCCGGAATCGACATTAATGTCTTTATTACTTTTACAGAAAGTTTGACCATTGTCATCCCTTCCATGACACTATAATAAGTAAAAAGAAGAAAAAAATGGAGTTTTTCGATAGTCTGGAAAAAGCCCAATCTTATATTTCAAAGAAGTCATGTAAACCCCTAAATGATGTGGTGGATATTGATGAAGCTCTTAACATGATTAAATATTAAATTAAAATAACATGATTTTAATTATCACCTTCAAACAAAAAATAATTATGAACTGTGTACTTACACCAGAGAATAGTAGGTATAGGCCACATGAATTAGTGATTTTTTCTTGTTTACCATTCCCCAGGCTTTAGGGGTCGATTCTATTGTTAATTTTATTAAAAAAGGAAACTCTTTAGGGGGCCTACTCCTCACCCCGTTCGTGCATTTGGAACTATTGTTGGAGAGCTAAGCTAGGCGTTTGAAAAATCCTTACTTAATATTCTCAGCTTATCTATACATATAATAAAAATGTAACGGATCGCTGTCGGTACATGGAAGATATATAAAAAAAAATATTATAGAATACCTTTATCAACGCAATAGTACCCAAAACAATGATTTTTGGAATTTTTGTCGGTTTGTCTGTGCGTTTGTGCACGCTAATCTCAGAAACGGCTGAACCGATTTCGTTGCAGTTTTCAGGAATATATTGTGACAGGTCCCAGGCTACTTTTTATCCCGAATAATTTCGATATTTTGTTTTTTTTTCTGTAGTCCTCGCGGACGGAGTTGCGGGCCTCCACTAGTATGTATTATAATGCAAGGGTAACTCTTGCTTGTCTGTCTCGTTTTCACGCCATACCTACTAACCCGAAATTTGGTACACAGAGCCTGAGAAAGGACATAGGCTACTGTGAAGAATGACGAATACATTGATAAACAATTTTTAACGCTCTGCTACCATGTGAACAATTGAGACGATTGTGCAGTATAAACTTGGATACATTTTTTCCCTAGAGTAGGTATATAGTGTTCTGTGTTTTTTCCACTTAGAAGCATCTTTACTTAGTTTGTGCACATAGAAAATAGAATGACGAATACTACAGTGATAACAACCGTTGCTAGGAGACCACAGAATAGGGTCTCATCACAGCTTTGACTTTTCTACGCTTCACAGCTACTTTTCATCCCATATAAGTAATAGTCCCCGTTGCTATGTCAATCGTAGCTGTGGGTTTTCCTTATGGTCCTGCAGATCTGTCTACCCCCCATTTGGGAACGGAACTATCAAAGAATTCAGCTTAATCATTTCACAAAAGGCTTTAGCAGCATGGAGATATTTTCCTTTGGGATCGTAGACAGTTTTGGCTCCGTGATCTTTGGATTCGGCGGGAAAAGCTGGAAGGGTGCAGGTGTAATTTTCTTGTGAAAATCAAAAATTATTTGCAAATGGCTTGTATGTGTTCGTAAAGTGATGTTTTCTGGTAGATGAGTTATATTTTGATTACTTGTGACGTAAATCTAGTGCGTGTGCATGGTTTAATACGCAGGTAAGTTGAGTAAAACTTTAGCCGGAATACGATCTCTTCATGGGCGCATGTAAGTTGTTTCTGCAATAATTTTTCATTTTGACTAACTTTACACTTGTTCTTGAGGATTTTCCCGACGTTTCCATTCATCATCATCATTATCATCCATCATAACTTCAGAAATCATTTACTAATGACAATGGCTGTATGGGCTTAGTTCCCCTTGCCTTTCCTTCGGGATAAACTAAAAAAAAGGACTAGGCTAGTAATTAGTAGAGTAGCGAGTAATTTAGTTGCTAAACTACTCGCTACTGCCCAGAAATCGTTCGCATTACGGTCGAGTACAGTACCCAAGTGTCTTGCAAGATGAACAGGCTGAACATAATAAAGTGCATAAATTGTTTAAGTTAATCGTAACGGCTATTTTAGAAGAGGTGGATGAGGAAATTTGTGTGATTAATAAAACATAGCTATGGGTACGAAAATGAATTTATAGAAGAGATAAACTAGGAGCTATTAACTCATCTGAAAGAATTGGCATAAAAATAACCCAAATAATACTTCGATAGTTTGAGAACGTCCAAAAGTTGTGTGAGTTTTTGCGGAAACTAATAAACTCGACTAAATCGATAAGTTCGCATTTATTTAGCCGGTGAACCAGTGAGCACGGATGGGTGGTGGGAGGCGCTACTCGCCCGATAAAAATAGAGTAAAATGGATCGACTCGACTTAATCATTCACTAAACTACTTGCAAATTTTTTGTGGCTCGCACACATTAGCCACTAAATTACTCGCTACTCTACTAAATTACTAGACTAGTCCTAACTAGGCTTAAGTTCCCTTTGCCTTTCCTTCGGGATAAACTAAAAAAAAACAGACTAAGTAGATATGCGAGAGAGATCATCAGTCGTCCGGGGGCGGGAAAAGCTGGAAGGGTGCAGGTGTAATTTTCTTGTGAAAATGAAAAATTATTTGTAAATGGCTTGCATGTGTCCGAAAAGTGATGTTTTCTGGTAGATAAGTTATATTTTGATTACTTGTGATGTGAATCTAGTGCGTGTGCATGGTTTTATATGCAGGTAAGCCGAGTAAAACTTTAGCTGGATTACGATTTCTTCATGGGCGCATGTAAGTTGTTTCTGCAATAATTTTCCATTTTGACTAACTTTACACTTGTTCTTGAGGATTTTCCCGACGTTTCATCATCATCATTATCATCCATCATAAATTCAGAAATCATTTTACTAGACAATGATTAGGCTGTATGGGCTTAGTTCCCCTTGCCTTTCCTTCGGGATAAACTAAATAAAAAATAAAAAAATATGCGAGAGACAGTGGTTAGAAAAAAAGTTTAAACACGAAAATAAGTGTTATTGTTATTTTGGTGAATAAAATGGTCAATTCGCAGTTCTCATTGACGTGGGATGCTTATAAATCTAGCATTTGCAACGGTTTCAGCACTTTGCAACAGGTACCACATAATATTTATTTACGACTAGTGGACGCCCGCGACTCCGTCCGCGCGGACTACAGTAAAAACGAAATGTCGAAATTATCCGGAATAAAAACATTTTCCCGGGATAAAAAGTACTCTATATGTTAAGTGGGACCTGTCACAATATATTCCTGAAAACTACATCGAAATCGGTTTAGCCGTTTCTGAGATTAGCGTGCACAAACGCACAACAAACAAACAGACAAAAAAATAAAAAATCATAGTTTTGGGTCCTATTGCGTTGATAAAGTTCTCCCATATTTTTTCTCATATATCTTCCATGTACAAACAGCGATTCGTTATTTTATTATATGTATAGAAGATGTTTTTGACCCAGGTTTATTGAGGAGGATTAAATTTATTTATTTACTATTTTCGTATAGAATGGCGAATTCGTGGATATGACTCTTGCTGCTGATGGTCACTATGTGAAAGTGCATCAAATCTTGCTAGCCTTAGCAAGTCCATATTTAAAGGAAATGCTTTCCTCAGCTCCATGTCAACATCCTGTTCTCTTTCTAAATGTAAGTATAAAATCTGACTGATTATGGTTATGACCTACTTAGTTTTAGCTCTCACACAACATTGTTACAACCACTGGTTAGGGTTGATTTATAAGGTTTTTGCTAGTTCCATGAAAATATTTTTTATGTGGGTCTGTTGCCCACTGCTAGGTTACAGAGACAATTTCTTCAAAGCACTGCTACAAATGTTTGTTAAGGTTTGGTATGTTGATTGTTACCTTGAGGAGTGTAGTGGAAGAATAGGAGAGGACTTTCTAAAACTCTTGGGGATGAGACAAATGAGAAATTTCTAAGTTAATGTGCACAAAAGACATACAAGGCCACTAGTATCTTAGATATTAAATGCCTTGCATTATTGAGTAGCCAACATTTTTGTCATTATCTCATGCAAGACATAGTAAGTATTTATTTACTAAGTGTAGGGCATTACACAATATTGGCGTTTTACCTATTAAGCAATTAAGCATTTTAATGGTAGGTAAAAAGCCGATATTAAGCCATGAAGCGTTATTTGAAGCATAAATAAACACTATTTGAGATCTGTTTGTTATCACCTGGTAGATGGATAAAGCCAATGTGATAAATAACATTTAAGATGAAAAGTTATGTAGTAGAGAACTTTGTTGAAGTATTGTATACTAAAACTGTAGATCTACCAAACTTACTGTAAACCACTAGAAGTGTGGAGTACGGCAGTGCAACAGTGGTTTGCCAAATCTATTATTCCTTTAAGTTTGGGGTACTAAAATATCCACATACTCCTAGGACTAGGTGTAAGTATATTATCATAATCAGAAAAAATGCAAGAATCCTGATGGACATGCTCTTTTATGGTAATTTTTCATATACCTGAAAATTATTATTTTTTACTCTAAAGTAAAAAAAATTATAATGTATATGTATAAGACAATTTCTTAACATAATTGGATTTGTATAAATTAAAATAAACTCTAATTTTGTTGCTCTGTAAATAGAGATTTATTATAATAAGAAGGTACATAACTCAAGATATTACAATAATATGTACCGAAAGTTACGACTATGCTATAATATTAATGTAAAATATAAGAATATCTTACCTGTAAATAGAGAAACGACATTCAAAGTATTTTAAATTTAAAGTCAGTTAACGATAACAAAAAACCCTTTAATATTGACAAATTTAACAAACTAAATACAATGAATAAAGTATGGAACTCTTTCCAATAAAAGTAACATGAACATCCTCATACTGTTGTATAAAAATATAAAAATGAAAGAAAACATTAAATCATATTATCAATGTATATAAACAAATACATATTAAGCAAGTATTAAAAGTATCAAATTTTGTTCTGTGATATGTCTAAACAAATTATACAGATTTTGTAAAGACGTTGATGTTGGTGGCGAATCTCACGGCAGTAAAAATTTAAAAATGTATTTCTGGGCTGCCAGTTTCCTTGGGCTAATATATCATCCAATGGGCAGTTTTGCACACAATTCTTTGATGCGACTGCAGATCTAATGTTAAGCGAAAAGCTATGTAAATAGCCCAGTATAGAGAACCTATTTCCAAAATTTGAGACTCGAAATCACATGTTTATTTTTCTAGATTGTATGAAAATTCCTGAGTTGTTTAGGAATTCTCCATACTATCTGAAAAAATAAACATGTTATTTCGAGTCTGAAATTTTATATAAATTTACTGGGTAATTTATTAGCTAGGTCTTCATGTATATTTATGTTGATTAATACTGGTTGGTAAAGCTTATTATATACTGGAACATTGGTAGTATTTGTCATATAAGTAACTGACGCCCACCCACGGCTTCGCCCACGTGAGAGTGCATTACTCTCGTGCGAAGCTGGGGCGGGTCCCTACTTATACATTATAAACCTTCCTTGTGAATCACTCGTATCTATTTGAAAAAACCGCATCAAAATCCGTTCCCTAGTTTGAAAGGTCTAAGCATACATAGGGACAGACAGCAGAAAGCGACTTTGTTTTATAATATGTAACGATTTCAACATGTTTAATAAACTGATTTATACCTGTAATTATGAAAAAGGTTGTTTTCAGGATGTGTCTCACAAATCACTAAATTTATTGTTGGAGTACATCTATACTGGAGAAGTACAAGTCCCCGCAGATTGTTTCAATTCATTTGCTAAAACAGCAAAGGCTTTACATATTATGGGACTTGAACATATTGTAAGTGTAATCAATGTTGTTGATTCTGACCATCATATTTAAACATAAACTTAAAATCTTCCCTCTCCATTCATAATCTAAATAACACACAGAAAAGGACAGGTTAAACTTTTAAGTTTAATTTTAAGTTTGAGAGTCATGTCATTCTATTATATTCCATATCATTTCTATATATTCTATTTATTCTATATAATTTTCTTGAACTTCAAAACAAATAATACATGCATTAATATGTATATGTCGTGGCCATATCGTAGAATTGATCATTTCATGAAATGGTCGAGCATTTCATGAAATGGTCGCATTTCATGAAAAGTTCAACTGTCTATTGGCCACATCATGATATGGTTTGGGCAGATCGATGATAAAAATCGTTTCTCGATATGGGCAACTAAACGCCCGATCATTTCATGAAGTGGTCAAGATTATTGATCATATCGTAAAATAGTTACATGAATCACCGGTAGAGGCGCTGCGCGCGTTTTATTTATGTGTGAAGATGGCGGATTTTTCTTTTTAGGTTATAAAACAAATTAAAGAGAGTGTGTTATATTGTATAATGTATATTAGACTTAATGGTGGTTTATAATAATATTGTTAAACAAAAACCTTAGATTACGATAGGTTAGGTTAGGTTAGACTATGACAAATGACGCACGAGCC
The DNA here is from genome assembly GCA_014607495.2 of Carposina sasakii. Classification (NCBI taxonomy): domain Eukaryota; kingdom Metazoa; phylum Arthropoda; class Insecta; order Lepidoptera; family Carposinidae; genus Carposina; species Carposina sasakii. The sequence continues at coordinate 7,021,147 of CP053159.1, read as the reverse complement.
GAGCGAGCGGAGCGAGCGTGCCCAGGCAGCGTCCGGCGATGTGCCAGATGCGAATCGCTTTTGTAAAGTCTTTTATGTTTTTAAATATTATATTGTGAAAATATCACATAAATAATAGCAAAAAAAATCATACCATCATACCTTATGGTATACTTATATATGGTGTACGGTATATATCTACACTAATATTATAAAGAGGAAAACTTTGTTTGTTTGGTTGTAATGAATAGGCTCAAAAACTACTGGACCGATTTTAAAAATTCTTTCACCGTTAGAATCCTTATAGGACCTGGATGAACATAGGCTATAAGAATTTCCCGATATTCCCACGGGAAGGCGACAAACGGGAATTCTATATTTTTTACGAAAACCACTATACATATGAAGCTGAAATCGGGCATATATGTTCATTGGGGAGAGCAAGGGAGGACTAAAAACGGATTTCCCGAAATTCCCACGGGAAGGGGACAAACGGGAATTCATAATTTTTACGAAAACCGCTATACATATTAAGCTGAAATTGGGCATAGATGTTCATTAGGGACTGCAAGTAAGCACTAAGGACGAATTTCCCGAAATTCCCACGGGAAGGGGGCCAACGGGAATTAATTATTTTTTATGAAAACGGTTACACATATGAATCTTAAGTTGGGCATATTTGTTTATTTGGGACCCGAGGAAGCACTAGGAACGGATTTCTCGAAACTCCCACGGGAAGGGGACAAACGGGAATTCATTTTTTTACGACAAGCGCGATACATATGAATTCGAAATTAGACCTGTACGTTCATTAGGGACTGCGAGGGAGCGCTAAGAACGAATTTCCCGAAATTCCCACGGGAAGGGGACTAACGGGAATTCAATTTTTTTACAAAAACCGCTGTACATGTGAAGCTAAAATCGGAGACTGCGGGGAAGCACTAAGAATTGATTTCCCGAAATTCCCACGGGAAGGGACTGTCTGTGCGTTTGTGCACGCTAATCTCAGGAACGGCTTGACCGATTTCGGTGCAGTTTTCAGGAATATATTGTGACAGGTCCCACTTAACATATAGGCTACTTTTTATCCCGGGAAAATGTTTTTATCCCGGATAATTTCGACATTTTTTTTCTGTAGTCCACGCGGACGGAGTCGCGGGCGTCCACTAGTTATTTATATAAGCTCTTACCACATTCGGATTTTATGGACATCCTGTTAATACGATTTGGCCAAACGTGGATGACAAAATCGTGAAATGTAGACGATTTAACGATCTGGTCAAATTGAATTGGCCACTTCATGAAATGCGACCACTTCATGAAATGCTCGACCATTTCATGAAATGATCAATTTTACAATATGGCCACGACATATACATGTTGCTTTCAGGGTTCCAGATCTAAAGAAACTTTTGACCTGGATTTAAATGTGCCATATATTGGTGACAGTCATGTTCAGGGTATTAAGAGACTATCAGTCCCATCAGGAGATCATACTCAAGAGGTCAGTGTAGCTCTGTCTCATTGAATTTTATTATAAAACTTACAATATTTTGATGTGTACTTCAAACTTATAATTTAACATTGTATTTAAAAATACATTCAATCATGAATGTTGCTACAGAATGTCATGCAATATTTTAAAAGAAATTTTCTGGTAATTATTTCATGCATATTAAGTATTCCTTTTCTCATTCCTTATTGTTCTTTATGTCTTGATTGTAAAGAAATGCATACAAAAGTGTTCTTATCTCTGATAGAGATTTCTTCCATCATATCAGTACTTGTTTATTATTCATTAATTCATTTAAAAGAAAAGTTTATTTACTTAAATTATACTTTGTTTTTTAAACTTTTGTTACATTATAAGATACACATGCCAGCTGCTGCTAGAAATGTGCAGTTGCAGCTACAAGGCAGAGAAGTGAAAAAAACCAAGTGAGTATGATACTACACTAGGCCATATATCATCATTTGTTCACTTGAACTTCCATCACACTCAACCAATAATGTCAAAGAAAAAAATGTAGGTATCAGTGTCCTTAAGAATTAGTTATCACCACGGGCCAAATGTCTACTTTAAAAAATGTGCATGGGAAGATCGGACCTGATGTATCCTATCCTATATTCCTATATAATATTATAAACGCGAAAGTTTGTGAGTATGGATGGATGTTTGTTACGCTTTCACGTAAAAACGGCTGGAGCGATTTTAATAAAATTTGGTATGGAGTTAGCTAACACCCTGTATTAACACTTAGGCTACTTTTTATCCCGGGAAAATATTTTTATCCGGGATAATTCGACATTTTGTTTTTTTCTGCAGTCCACGCGGACGAAGTCGCGGGCGTCCACTAGTCCTATATAAAACTAAAGGGATATTTCGGCAAAATTGTTTTACATTAAATATCTGATACCTGTAGGAAATGGCAAGGTGTATTAGAAATGTGGGTAAAGACGTCTTGGGAGAGACGAAAGGAAAAGGTAGGATTGAAAGGGAGACATGGTGGTGGAATGAAAACGTGCAAAAGCCATTGAAAGAAAAGAAAATGGCTTTCAAAGAATGGCAGGAGTCAAGTATAAAGGGTGTGAACGAGAATCTGAAAGAGTTGAAGAAAAATGGGTATAGAGAGTGTAAGAAGAGAGCAAAAAAGGCTGTGGCTATGGCTAGAGGTAATATGCAGGATAAATTATGTAAATCACTAGATAGTCCTGCAGGCCAAAAACAGCTTTTCCGAATAGCCAAGGCTAAGGAGAGAAATTCTAGGGATGTAAGGAATGTGAAATGTATAAAAGATGATGCAGCAAAGGATCTGTCGGATGATGAGGAGATTAAAGAACTTTGGAAAGATTATTTTGGAAGATTGATTGATGAATGAGGAGAATGTCTGGAGCGGAATATTAGAGGATCCACCTGAAAATGAAGGTTTGGTAAGAGAGGTGAACAATTAAGAAGTTAGGATGGGAGTGCGAAGTATGAAAAACGGAAAATCTGTAGGACCAGATGGTATACCGGTTGAAGTATGGAAAGAGGTGACGATCCTGACGATTGGTGTAATAGTTTACTGGTGCCTATTTTTAAAAATAAGGGTGATGTACAGGACTGCAACAGTTACCGAGGAATAAAACTCATGTCACACAGTATGAATATATGGGAGAATGTGATAGAACGAAGACTGAGAGAAGAGAGTCACGGAATCAATTCGGTTTTATGCCTGGTCGAGGAAGGACAGATGCCATTTTTGCAACTCGGCAATTATGCGAAAAATATCGACGCAGCCACAGAAACTTGCACATGGTGTTTGTCGACCTCGAGAAGGCATATGATCGTGTTCCCCGTGATATGTGGTGGGCCCCGAAAGAGAAAGGTGTGCTAGAATTGTATGTAAGACTAATTCGACGGGTCTGAGGTACAGAACAAACTGGTGAAATGGCAGCAAAAGCTGGAGAATGTTGGCCTGAAAATCAATAAATCAAAAAATGAAATGGCGACAGGTCACGGGAGTTACGTGCGATGCCAGGATGCCGTTAAAGCTAAAGGGTAAGATGTACAAAACCGTAATTCGACCTGTCGTTTTGTATAGATCTGAATGCTAGGCCGTAAAGAAAAAGGATGAAAATCGACTGCATGTAAGCGAGATGAGAAGGTTGAGATGGATGTGTGGATTTACAAGAATGGATAAAATAAGAAATTAGTATATAAGAGGAAGTCTGAAAGTTACGCTACGCCGATCACAGACAAGTTACGTCTGTCTTGGTACGGGCATGTAAAGCGACGGGATGAAAGGCATATTTTATAGAGAGCGTTGTGCATGAATGTGGATGGATATAAAGGAAGAGGTAGACCAAAGAAATGTTGGAGGATATGCGTGTACTGGGAGTGAGCAATGAGATGATTGTATGATTGATGATGTACATATTGCGCCGATCCCAAATAAATGGGAACAGGGCAGGAAGATAATGATCTGATACCTGTAGGTAAATCTTAGCATTAAATGATAATTTTATTTATTACTATTTACTTTATATATTTAAATTCTGAATGCCACGTTTGCTCTTCTGTTCACATTTTACCGTCAACTTGTACTATTGTACACAAATATATTTTTTATATTTTATAGTTTAGTAGATACTTATTTGACATTGACTTGTACTCTGTGTACACATTTTATTTATACAGTTTAAATTTGACATGGACCTGTACTTACTTTGTGTAAGTGGGTATGTAATTTATATGAATTTAAGTTAATTGTGTTATGATAATTGAATTTATACACACTAAGTGAGTTAAGTATTACTATGATTATCTGATATCTAATCCAATGTAAGATTCTTTTGTTAATATGTTACTTAGTTTTGACTGTGGCGCTGGGAACTTTCTTGCTATTTGTTCTTCCAAGCAATGACACTTCAGTGAAATAGTGTAACAGTAATAGTAGAATCATGCGGTGTGTCAGACCTAATGTTGGTTTTGCCATAAAGGAGAACTGTCTAGCAGCTCTCCTGGATTTCGTCTTTAGGCGACCTTAACTCTTATTAGCTCCACGTTGGTGGCTATTAAGCTCCGTATCGCTAACTTATGCCTGACAGACCGTAACAAATCGCACCTTGGTGACCGTTGCCAAAGCAAAAGCTTTGCGATTTTTTTTTTTTGGGTTTTTTAAATTCACCTCCTTTTTTGTTTGGTAGCGATTTCATTTTGGATTGCGAACATAGAAAGTAACATATAATTAGACAATCTACAAACAAGTTGTTTATGCTTTCATGTCGAATAAATAATTTTGAATTTGAATTTGAAAAAAAAAAAACTAGCGGACCCGACAGACGTTGTTCTGTCCCACGCCTTTGAACTAACGTCACTCAATTTGTTTTGCCTTCCCGGAATCTCTTTACTGAGGAGATACCAAATCCCTGCTCTTTACTAATATTCGAACTTTTAAATTTCGAACAAATTGTTTGCATGGAAGTATAAAAAAGGGTTGTTTTTAGACTTTTTCAGGCATTTTTTAAATCTTTAAGAACCATCCCTGTACTTCAAGGAATACGCTAAAAAAAGAATTAGCGAAATCGGTTCAGTCATCTTCGAGATCCGCGCTAACCAACAAAATTAAGGATTCATTTTTATATTATAGACCAGTGGACTACGGAAATGCGCATGCTACGCTGGTCGGCAGGTGTAACACTCATAGACAAAATCGGTAATGAATACATCAAGGGAAGTTTCGGGGTTGCTTCAATAGCTGACAAAGTGAAGGAGAAACGTTTGCGGTAGTATGGTCACGTTCAAAGACGTCCCGACGACCATATGGTAAAACTTGCCCTAAAATTGCCTGAGACGAAACGTACGCGTGGAAGACCACCTGCCACCTGGTTGTCGACGGTTGAAATGGACCTAAAAGAGGCTCATTTGCAAAAAGACGTAGCACAAAATCGTGCAAAATGGAAAATGCGTACAAGGAAGGCCGACCCCAAGTAAATGGGAAAAGGTCTAGACAGAAAAAGAAGAAGGACGCCCGCGACTCCGTCCGCGTGGACTACAGAACAAATAAAATGTCGAAATTATCCGGGATAAAAACATTTTCCCGGGATTAAAAGTAGCCTTAATATTAAGTGGGACCTGTCACAATATATTCCTGAAAACTGCATCGAAATCGGTTCAGCCGTTTCTGAGATTAGCATGCACAAACGCACAGACAAACAGAAAAACCGACAGACAAAAATTCAAAAAATAAAGGTCTCTTATAATATTTTTCAGCGATCCGTTACATTTTTATTATAGGGTGATTTTTGGTCGTCAACGTTCCCGTAAACTACGGAATCTCCTCATCATCACGATAATTTTTCTCCATGGAAGCATATCTGGGAAGTGTCTGGTTTCCAAAATATTGGGGTCCAAAGTTGAGTAAATAGATTGCGTTTTTCTGCATAAATGCACATAGACGCGCGTAGCAAGATTTTTTCACGAGAAATAATTAATATCTCTATAAAAAACTAACATAAACACTAGACACTATAAATTTCGCCTGATCAGGTAATTAAGAAAAGAAAATAAAAAATGTATGTATGTTATTTGTTAACAAAAAATACCAGAGTCAACTAACCATCATAACTAACTTATTAGTACATGATTGACTAGTTTTAACATTTTGTTAGTATGATAATTAAGATCAGGTATTAGATACTTAATGTAAAAATATAGGATTCTACAGAAACAACCCTTTAGTTTTAAATAGGAGACATGTAGTCGACCCATGCACATTATTAAAAGTAGACATTTGACCCGCAGGCCAGTTTTTGCGTGGGCGAGATGGACCATAACCCCAGATGGCCTGTACAGTAAACCATTCAATGGTTATCCATGGTACTTACCATGAATGAGTTATTCTAATTTTTTTTGTTTAGCTAACAACCTCCAATTTTACATGTACAGATCAGACAAAAAAGAGGT